>OZ025283.1:13270710-13464627 GCA_964019165.1 Mastigias papua | reverse complement strand
ATGAAAATGAGGCATTTTTGGCCAAAAAGTAAGGCTATAACCTTGGTATTTTGCCGAAAAATAACCAAAATTGAAATTGATTGATTTTGATTGCAGATTGAAAAGTGATGAAAATGAGGCATTTGTGGCCAAAAAGTAAGGCTATAACCTTGGTATTATGCCGAAAAATGACCAAAATTAAAATTGATTGATTTTGATTGCAGATTGAAAAGTGATGAAAATGAGGCATTTTTGGCCAAAAAGTAAGGCTATAACCTTGGTATTTTGCCGAAAAATGACCAATATTGAAATTGATTGATTTTGATTGCAGATTGAAAAGTGATGAAAATGAGGCATTTTTGGCCAAAAAGTAAGGCTATAACCTTGGTATTTTGCCGAAAAATGACCACAATTGAAATTGATTGATTTTGATTGCAGATTGAAAAGTGATGAAAATGAGGAATTTTTGGCCAAAAAGTCAGGCTATAACCTTGGTATTTTGCCGAAAAATGACCAAAATTGAAATTGATTGATTTTGATTGCAGATTGAAAAGTGATGAAAATGAGGCATTTTTGGCCAAAAAGTAAGGCTATAACCTTGGTATTTTGCCGAAAAATGACCAAAATTGAAATTGATTGATTTTGATTGCAGATTGAAAAGTGATGAAAATGAGGCATTTTTGGCCAAAAAGTAAGGCTATAACCTTGGTATTTTGCCGAAAAATGACCAAAATTGAAATCTATTAACTGTGATTGCAGATTGAAAAGTGATGGAAATGAGGCATTTTTGGCCAAAAAGTAAGGCTATAACCTTGGTATTTTGCCGAAAAATGACCAAAATTGAAATTGATTGATTTTGATTGCAGATTGAAATGTGATGAACACGAGGCATGTTTGGCCAAAAAGTAAGGCTATAACCGTGGTATTTTGCCGAAAAATGACCAAAATTGAAATTGATTGATTTTGATTGCAGATTGAAAAGTGATGAAAATGAGGCATTTTTGGCCAAAAAGTAAGGCTATAACATTGGTATTTTGGCCACAAATGACCAAAATTGAAATTGATTGATTTTGATTGCAGATTGAAAAGTGATGAAAATGAGGCAGTTGTGGCCAAAAGGTAAGGCTATAACCTTGGTATTTTGCCGAAAAATGACCAAAATTGAAATTGATTGATTTTGATTGCAGATTGAAATGTGATGAACACGAGGCATGTTTGGCCAAAAAGTAAGGCTATAACCTTGGTATTTTGCCGAAAAATGACCAAAATTGAAATTGATTGATTTTGATTGCAGATTGAAAAGTGATGAAAATGAGGCATTTTTGGCCAAAAAGTAAGGCTATAACATTGGTATTTTGGCCACAAATGACCAAAATTGAAATTGATTGATTTTGATTGCAGATTGAAAAGTGATGAAAATGAGGCAGTTGTGGCCAAAAGGTAAGGCTATAACCTTGGTATTTTGCCGAAAAATGACCAAAATTGAAATTGATTGATTTTGATTGCAGATTGAAAAGTGATGAAAATGAGGCATTTTTGGCCAAAAAGTAAGGCTATAACCTTGGTATTTTGCCGAAAAATGACCAAAATTGAAATTGATTGATTTTGATTGCAGATTGAAAAGTGATCAAAATGAGGCATTTTTGGCCAAAAAGTAAGGCTATAACCTTGGTATTTTGCCGAAAAATGACCAAAATTGAAATTGATTGATTTTGATTGCAGATTGAAAAGTGATGAAAATGAGGCATTTTTGGCCAAAAAGTAAGGCTATAACCTTGGTATTTTGCCGAAAAATGACCAAAATTGAAATTGATTGATTTTGATTGCAGATTGAAAAGTGATGAAAATGAGGCATTTTTGGCCAAAAAGTAAGGCTATAACCTTGGTATTTTGCCGAAAAATGACCAAAATTGAAATTGATTGATTTTGATTGCAGATTGAAAAGTGATGAAAATGAGGCATTTTTGGCCAAAAAGTAAGGCTATAACCTTGGTATTTTGCCGAAAAATGACCAAAATTGAAATTGATTGATTTTGATTGCAGATTGAAAAGTGATGAAAATGAGGCATTTTTGGCCAAAAAGTAAGGCAATAACCTTGGTATTTTGTCGAAAAATGACCAAACTTGAAATTGATTGATTTTGATTGCAGATTGAAAAGTGATGAAAATGAGGCATTTTTGGCCAAAAAGTAAGGCTATAACCTTGGTATTTTGCCGAAAAATGACCAAAATTGAAATTGATTGATTTTGATTGCAGATTGAAAAGTGATGAAAATGAGGCATTTTTGGCCGAAAAGTAAGGCTATAACCTTGGTATTTTGCCGAAAAATGACCAAAATTGAAATTGATTGATTTTGATTGCAGATTGAAAAGTGATGAAAATGAGGCATTTTGGCCAAAAAGTAAGGCTATAACCTTGGTATTTTGCCGAAAAATGACCAAAATTGAAATTGATTGATTTTGATTGCAGATTGAAAAGTGATGAAAATGAGGCATTTTTGGCCAAAAAGTAAGGCTATAACCTTGGTATTTTGCCGAAAAATGACCAAAATTGAAATTGATTGATTTTGATTGCAGATTGAAAAGTGATGAAAATGAGGCATTTTTGGCCACAAAGTAAGGCTATAACCTTGGTATTTTGCCGAAAAATGACCAAAATTGAAATTGATTGATTTTGATTGCAGATTGAAAAGTGATGAAAATGAGGCATTTTTGGCCAAAAAGTAAGGCTATAACCTTGGTATTTTGCCGAAAAATGACCAAAATTGAAATTGATTGATTTTGATTGCAGATTGAAAAGTGATGAAACTGAGGCATTTTTGGCCAAAAAGTAAGGCTATAACCTTGGTATTTTGCCGAAAAATGACCAAAATTGAAATTGATTGATTTTGATTGCAGATTGAAAAGTGATCAAAATGAGGCATTTTTGGCCAAAAAGTAAGGCTATAACCTTGGTGTTTTGCCGAAAAATGACCAAAATTGAAATTGATTGATTTTGATTACAGATTGAAAAGTGATGAAAATGAGGCATTTTTGGCCAAAAAGTAAGGCTATAACCTTGGTATTTTGCCGAAAAATGACCAAAATTGAAATTGATTGATTTTGATTGCAGATTGAAAAGTGATGAAAATGAGGCATTTTTGGCCCAAAAGTAAGGCTATAACCTTGGTATTTTGCCGAAAAATGACCAAAATTGAAATTGATTGATTTTGATTGCAGATTGAAAAGTGATGAAAATGAGGCATTTTTGGCCAAAAAGTAAGGCTATAACCTTGGTATTTTGCCGAAAAATGACCAAAATTGAAATTGATTGATTTTGATTGCAGATTGAAAAGTGATGAAAGTGAGGCATTTTGGCCAAAAAGTAAGGCTATAACCTTGGTATTTTGTCGAAAAATGACCAAAATTGAAATTGATTGATTTTGATTGCAGATTGAAAAGTGATAAAAATGAGGAATTTTTGGCCAAAAAGTCAGGCTATAACCTTGGTATTTTGCCGAAAAATGACCAAAATTGAAATTGATTGATTTTGATTGCAGATTGAAAAGTGATGAAAATGAGGCATTTTTGGCCAAAAAGTAAGGCTATAACCTTGGTATTTTGCCGAAAAATGACCAAAATTGAAATTGATTGATTTTGATTGCAGATTGAAAAGTGATCAAAATGAGGCATTTTTGGCCAAAAAGTAAGGCTATAACCTTGGTATTTTGCCGAAAAATGACCACAATTGAAATTGATTGATTTTGATTGCAGATTGAAAAGTGATGAAAATGAGGCATTTTTGGCCAAAAAGTAAGGCTATAACCTTGGTATTTTGCCGAAAAATGACCAAAATTGAAATTGATTGATTTTGATTGCAGATTGAAAAGTGATGAAAATGAGGCATTTTTGGCCAAAAAGTAAGGCTATAACCTTGGTATTTTGCCGAAAAATGACCAAAATTGAAATCTATTAACTGTGATTGCAGATTGAAAAGTGATGGAAATGAGGCATTTTTGGCCAAAAAGTAAGGCTATAACCTTGGTATTTTGCCGAAAAATGACCAAAATTGAAATTGATTGATTTTGATTGCAGATTGAAATGTGATGAACACGAGGCATGTTTGGCCAAAAAGTAAGGCTATAACCGTGGTATTTTGCCGAAAAATGACCAAAATTGAAATTGATTGATTTTGATTGCAGATTGAAAAGTGATGAAAATGAGGCATTTTGGCCAAAAAGTAAGGCTATAACATTGGTATTTTGGCCACAAATGACCAAAATTGAAATTGATTGATTTTGATTGCAGATTGAAAAGTGATGAAAATGAGGCAGTTGTGGCCAAAAGGTAAGGCTATAACCTTGGTATTTTGCCGAAAAATGACCAAAATTGAAATTGATTGATTTTGATTGCAGATTGAAATGTGATGAACACGAGGCATGTTTGGCCAAAAAGTAAGGCTATAACCTTGGTATTTTGCCGAAAAATGACCAAAATTGAAATTGATTGATTTTGATTGCAGATTGAAAAGTGATGAAAATGAGGCATTTTTGGCCAAAAAGTAAGGCTATAACATTGGTATTTTGGCCACAAATGACCAAAATTGAAATTGATTGATTTTGATTGCAGATTGAAAAGTGATGAAAATGAGGCAGTTGTGGCCAAAAGGTAAGGCTATAACCTTGGTATTTTGCCGAAAAATGACCAAAATTGAAATTGATTGATTTTGATTGCAGATTGAAAAGTGATGAAAATGAGGCATTTTTGGCCAAAAAGTAAGGCTATAACCTTGGTATTTTGCCGAAAAATGACCAAAATTGAAATTGATTGATTTTGATTGCAGATTGAAAAGTGATCAAAATGAGGCATTTTTGGCCAAAAAGTAAGGCTATAACCTTGGTATTTTGCCGAAAAATGACCAAAATTGAAATTGATTGATTTTGATTGCAGATTGAAAAGTGATGAAAATGAGGCATTTTTGGCCAAAAAGTAAGGCTATAACCTTGGTATTTTGCCGAAAAATGACCAAAATTGAAATTGATTGATTTGATTGCAGATTGAAAAGTGATGAAAATGAGGCATTTTTGGCCAAAAAGTAAGGCTATAACCTTGGTATTTTGCCGAAAAATGACCAAAATTGAAATTGATTGATTTTGATTGCAGATTGAAAAGTGATGAAAATGAGGCATTTTTGGCCAAAAAGTAAGGCTATAACCTTGGTATTTTGCCGAAAAATGACCAAAATTGAAATTGATTGATTTTGATTGCAGATTGAAAAGTGATGAAAATGAGGCATTTTTGGCCAAAAAGTAAGGCAATAACCTTGGTATTTTGTCGAAAAATGACCAAACTTGAAATTGATTGATTTTGATTGCAGATTGAAAAGTGATGAAAATGAGGCATTTTTGGCCAAAAAGTAAGGCTATAACCTTGGTATTTTGCCGAAAAATGACCAAAATTGAAATTGATTGATTTTGATTGCAGATTGAAAAGTGATGAAAATGAGGCATTTTTGGCCGAAAAGTAAGGCTATAACCTTGGTATTTTGCCGAAAAATGACCAAAATTGAAATTGATTGATTTTGATTGCAGATTGAAAAGTGATGAAAATGAGGCATTTTGGCCAAAAAGTAAGGCTATAACCTTGGTATTTTGCCGAAAAATGACCAAAATTGAAATTGATTGATTTTGATTGCAGATTGAAAAGTGATGAAAATGAGGCATTTTGGCCAAAAAGTAAGGCTATAACCTTGGTATTTTGCCGAAAAATGACCAAAATTGAAATTGATTGATTTTGATTGCAGATTGAAAAGTGATGAAAATGAGGCATTTTTGGCCAAAAAGTAAGGCTATAACCTTGGTATTTTGCCGAAAAATGACCAAAATTGAAATTGATTGATTTTGATTGCAGATTGAAAAGTGATGAAAATGAGGCATTTTTGGCCAAAAAGTAAGGCTATAACCTTGGTATTTTGCCGAAAAATGACCAAAATTGAAATTGATTGATTTTGATTGCAGATTGAAAAGTGATGAAACTGAGGCATTTTTGGCCAAAAAGTAAGGCTATAACCTTGGTATTTTGCCGAAAAATGACCAAAATTGAAATTGATTGATTTTGATTGCAGATTGAAAAGTGATCAAAATGAGGCATTTTTGGCCAAAAAGTAAGGCTATAACCTTGGTGTTTTGCCGAAAAATGACCAAAATTGAAATTGATTGATTTTGATTACAGATTGAAAAGTGATGAAAATGAGGCATTTTTGGCCAAAAAGTAAGGCTATAACCTTGGTATTTTGCCGAAAAATGACCAAAATTGAAATTGATTGATTTTGATTGCAGATTGAAAAGTGATGAAAATGAGGCATTTTTGGCCCAAAAGTAAGGCTATAACCTAGGTATTTTGCCGAAAAATGACCAAAATTGAAATTGATTGATTTTGATTGCAGATTGAAAAGTGATGAAAATGAGGCATTTTTGGCCAAAAAGTAAGGCTATAACCTTGGTATTTTGCCGAAAAATGACCAAAATTGAAATTGATTGATTTTGATTGCAGATTGAAAAGTGATGAAAGTGAGGCATTTTGGCCAAAAAGTAAGGCTATAACCTTGGTATTTTGTCGAAAAATGACCAAAATTGAAATTGATTGATTTTGATTGCAGATTGAAAAGTGATAAAAATGAGGAATTTTTGGCCAAAAAGTCAGGCTATAACCTTGGTATTTTGCCGAAAAATGACCAAAATTGAAATTGATTGATTTTGATTGCAGATTGAAAAGTGATGAAAATGAGGCATTTTTGGCCAAAAAGTAAGGCTATAACCTTGGTATTTTGCCGAAAAATGACCAAAATTGAAATTGATTGATTTTGATTGCAGATTGAAAAGTGATGAAACTGAGGCATTTTTGGCCAAAAAGTAAGGCTATAACCTTGGTATTTTGCCGAAAAATGACCAAAATTGAAATTGATTGATTTTGATTGCAGATTGAAAAGTGATGAAAATGAGGCATTTTTGGCCAAAAAGTAAGGCTATAACCTTGGTGTTTTGCCGAAAAATGACCAAAATTGAAATTGATTGATTTTGATTACAGATTGAAAAGTGATGAAAATGAGGCATTTTTGGCCAAAAAGTAAGGCTATAACCTTGGTATTTTGCCGAAAAATGACCAAAATTGAAATTGATTGATTTTGATTGCAGATTGAAAAGTGATGAAAATGAGGCATTTTTGGCCCAAAAGTAAGGCTATAACCTAGGTATTTTGCCGAAAAATGACCAAAATTGAAATTGATTGATTTTGATTGCAGATTGAAAAGTGATGAAAATGAGGCATTTTTGGCCAAAAAGTAAGGCTATAACCTTGGTATTTTGCCGAAAAATGACCAAAATTGAAATTGATTGATTTTGATTGCAGATTGAAAAGTGATGAAAGTGAGGCATTTTGGCCAAAAAGTAAGGCTATAACCTTGGTATTTTGTCGAAAAATGACCAAAATTGAAATTGATTGATTTTGATTGCAGATTGAAAAGTGATAAAAATGAGGAATTTTTGGCCAAAAAGTCAGGCTATAACCTTGGTATTTTGCCGAAAAATGACCAAAATTGAAATTGATTGATTTTGATTGCAGATTGAAAAGTGATGAAAATGAGGCATTTTTGGCCAAAAAGTAAGGCTATAACCTTGGTATTTTGCCGAAAAATGACCAAAATTGAAATTGATTGATTTTGATTGCAGATTGAAAAGTGATCAAAATGAGGCATTTTTGGCCAAAAAGTAAGGCTATAACCTTGGTATTTTGCCGAAAAATGACCACAATTGAAATTGATTGATTTTGATTGCAGATTGAAAAGTGATGAAAATGAGGCATTTTTGGCCAAAAAGTAAGGCTATAACCTTGGTATTTTGCCGAAAAATGACCAAAATTGAAATTGATTGATTTTGATTGCAGATTGAAAAGTGATGAAAATGAGGCATTTTTGGCCAAAAAGTAAGGCTATAACCTTGGTATTTTGCCGAAAAATGACCAAAATTGAAATTGATTGATTTTGATTGCAGATTGAAAAGTGATGAAAATGAGGCATTTTTGGCCAAAAAGTAAGGCTATAACCTTGGTATTTTGCCGAAAAATGACCAAAATTGAAATTGATTGATTTTGATTGCAGATTGTAAAGTGATCAAAATGAGGCAATTTTGGCCAAAAAGTAAGGCTATAACCGTGGTATTTTGCCGAAAAATGACCAAAATTGAAATTGATTGATTTTGATTGCAGATTGAAAAGTGATGAAAATGAGGCATTTGTGGCCAAAAAGTAAGGCTATAACCTTGGTATTTTGCCGGAAAATGACCAAAATTGAAATTGATTGATTTTGATTGCAGATTGAAAAGTGATGAAAATGAGGCATTTTTGGCCAAAAAGTAAGGCTATAACCTTGGTATTTTGCCGAAAAATAACCAAAATTGAAATTGATTGATTTTGATTGCAGATTGAAAAGTGATGAAAATGAGGCATTTGTGGCCACAAAGTCAGGCTATAACCTTGGTATTTTGCCGAAAAATGACCAAAATTGAAATTGATTGATTTTGATTGCAGATTGAAAAGTGATGAAAATGAGGCATTTTTGGCCAAAAAGTAAGGCTATAACCTTGGTATTTTGCCGAAAAATGACCAAAATTGAAATTGATTGATTTTGATTGCAGATTGAAAAGTGATGAAAATGAGGCATTTTTGGCCAAAAAGTAAGGCTATAACCTTGGTATTTTGCCGAAAAATGACCAAAATTGAAATTGATTGATTTTGATTGCAGATTGAAAAGTGATGAAAATGAGGCATTTTTGGCCAAAAAGTAAGGCTATAACCTTGGTATTTTGCCGAAAAATGACCAAAATTGAAATTGATTGATTTTGATTGCAGATTGTAAAGTGATCAAAATGAGGCATTTCTGGCCAAAAAGTAAGGCTATGACCGTGGTATTTTGCCGAAAAATGACCAAAATTGAAATTGATTGATTTTGATTGCAGATTGAAAAGTGAGGAAAATGAGGCATTTTTGGCCAAGAAGTAAGGCTATAACCTTGGTATTTTGCCGAAAAATGACCAAAATTGAAATCTATTAACTGTGATTGCAGATTGAAAAGTGATGAAAATGAGGCATTTTTGGCCAAAAAGTAAGGCTATAACCTTGGTATTTTATCGAAAAATGACCAAAATTGAAATTGATTGATTTTGATTGCAGATTGAAAAGTGATGAAAATGAGGCATGTTTGGCCAAAAAGTAAGGCTATAACCTTGGTATTTTGCCGAAAAATGACCAAAATTGAAATATATTAACTGTGATTGCAGATTGAAAAGTGATCAAAATGAGGCATTTTTGGCCAAAAAGTAAGGCTATAACCGTGGTATTTTGCCGAAAAATGACCAAAATTGAAATTGATTGATTTTGATTGCAGATTGAAAAGTGATCAAAATGAGGCATTTCTGGCCAAAAAGTAAGGCTATGACCGTGGTATTTTGCCGAAAAATGACCAAAATTGAAATTGATTGATTTTGATTGCAGATTGAAAAGTGATGAAAATGAGGCATGTTTGGCCAAGAAGTAAGGCTATAACCTTGGTATTTTGCCGAAAAATGACCAAAATTGAAATCTATTAACTGTGATTGCAGATTGAAAAGTGATGAAAATGAGGCATTTTTGGCCAAAAAGTAAGGCTATAACCTTGGTATTTTATCGAAAAATGACCAAAATTGAAATTGATTGATTTTGATTGCAGATTGAAAAGTGATGAAAATGAGGCATGTTTGGCCAAAAAGTAAGGCTATAACCTTGGTATTTTGCCGAAAAATGACCAAAATTGAAATTGATTGATTTTGATTGCAGATTGAAAAGTGATCAAAATGAGGCATTTTTGGCCAAAAAGTAAGGCTATAACCGTGGTATTTTGCCGAAAAATGACCAAAATTGAAATTGATTGATTTTGATTGCAGATTGAAAAGTGATGAAAATGAGGCATTTTTGGCCAAAAAGTAAGGCTATAACCTTGGTATTTTGCCGAAAAATGACCAAAATTGAAATTGATTGATTTTGATTGCAGATTGAAAAGTGATGAAAATGAGGCATTTTTGGCCAAAAAGTAAGGCTATAACCTTGGTATTTTGCCGAAAAATGACCAAAATTGAAATTGATTGATTTTGATTGCAGATTGAAAAGTGATGAAAATGAGGCATTTTTGGCCAAAAAGTAAGGCTATAACCTTGGTATTTTGCCGAAAAATGACCAAAATTGAAATCTATTAACTGTGATTGCAGATTGAAAAGTGATGAAAATGAGGCATGTTTGGCCAAAAAGTAAGGCTATAACCTTGGTATTTTGCCGAAAAATGACCAAAATTGAAATATATTAACTGTGATTGCAGATTGAAAAGTGATCAAAATGAGGCATTTTTGGCCAAAAAGTAAGGCTATAACCGTGGTATTTTGCCGAAAAATGACCAAAATTGAAATTGATTGATTTTGATTGCAGATTGAAAAGTGATCAAAATGAGGCATTTCTGGCCAAAAAGTAAGGCTATGACCGTGGTATTTTGCCGAAAAATGACCAAAATTGAAATTGATTGATTTTGATTGCAGATTGAAAAGTGATGAAAATGAGGCATGTTTGGCCAAGAAGTAAGGCTATAACCTTGGTATTTTGCCGAAAAATGACCAAAATTGAAATCTATTAACTGTGATTGCAGATTGAAAAGTGATGAAAATGAGGCATGTTTGGCCAAAAAGTAAGGCTATAACCTTGGTATTTTATCGAAAAATGACCAAAATTGAAATTGATTGATTTTGATTGCAGATTGAAAAGTGATGAAAATGAGGCATGTTTGGCCAAAAAGTAAGGTTATAACCTTGGTATTTTGCCGAAAAATGACCAAAATTGAAATTGATTGATTTTGATTGCAGATTGAAAAGTGATCAAAATGAGGCATTTTTGGCCAAAAAGTAAGGCTATAACCGTGGTATTTTGCCGAAAAATGACCAAAATTGAAATTGATTGATTTTGATTGCAGATTGAAAAGTGATGAAAATGAGGCATTTTTGGCCAAAAAGTAAGGCTATAACCTTGGTATTTTGCCGAAAAATGACCAAAATTGAAATTGATTGATTTTGATTGCAGATTGAAAAGTGATGAAAATGAGGCATTTTTGGCCAAAAAGTAAGGCTATAACCTTGGTATTTTGCCGAAAAATGACCAAAATTGAAATTGATTGATTTTGATTGCAGATTGAAAAGTGATGAAAATGAGGCATTTTTGGCCAAAAAGTAAGGCTATAACCTTGGTATTTTGCCGAAAAATGACCAAATTGAAATCTATTAACTGTGATTGCAGATTGAAAAGTGATGAAAATGAGGCATGTTTGGCCAAAAAGTAAGGCTATAACCTTGGTATTTTGCCGAAAAATGACCAAAATTGAGATATATTAACTGTGATTGCAGATTGAAAAGTGATCAAAATGAGGCATTTTTGGCCAAAAAGTAAGGCTATAACCGTGGTATTTTGCCGACAAATGACCAAAATTGAAATTGATTGATTTTGATTGCAGATTGAAAAGTGATGAAAATGAGGCATTTTTGGCCAAAAAGTAAGGCTATAACCTTGGTATTTTGCCGAAAAATGACCAAAATTGAAATTGATTGATTTTGATTGCAGATTGAAAAGTGATGAAAATGAGGCATTTTTGGCCAAAAAGTAAGGCTATAACCTTGGTATTTTGCCGAAAAATGACCAAAATTGAAATTGATTGATTTTGATTGCAGATTGAAAAGTGATGAAAATGAGGCATTTTTGGCCAAAAAGTAAGGCTATAACCTTGGTATTTTGCCGAAAAATGACCAAAATTGAAATCTATTAACTGTGATTGCAGATTGAAAAGTGATGAAAATGAGGCATGTTTGGCCAAAAAGTAAGGCTATAACCTTGGTATTTTGCCGAAAAATGACCAAAATTGAGATATATTAACTGTGATTGCAGATTGAAAAGTGATCAAAATGAGGCATTTTTGGCCAAAAAGTAAGGCTATAACCGTGGTATTTTGCCGACAAATGACCAAAATTGAAATTGATTGATTTTGATTGCAGATTGAAAAGTGATCAAAATGAGGCATTTCTGGCCAAAAAGTAAGGCTATGACCGTGGTATTTTGCCGAAAAATGACCAAAATTGAAATTGATTGATTTTGATTGCAGATTGAAAAGTGATGAAAAATGAGGCATGTTTGGCCAAGAAGTAAGGCTATAACCTTGGTATTTTGCAGAAAAATGACCAAAATTGAAATCTATTAACTGTGATTGCAGATTGAAAAGTGATGAAAATGAGGCATTTTTGGCCAAAAAGTAAGGCTATAACTTGGTATTTTATCGAAAAATGACCAAAATTGAAATTGATTGATTTTGATTGCAGATTGAAAAGTGATGAAAATGAGGCATGTTTGGCCAAAAAGTAAGGCTATAACCTTGGTATTTTGCCGAAAAATGACCAAAATTGAAATTGATTGATTTTGATTGCAGATTGAAAAGTGATGAAAATGAGGCATTTTTGGCCAAAAAGTAAGGCTATAACCGTGGTATTTTGCCGAAAAATGACCAAAATTGAAATTGATTGATTTTGATTGCAGATTGAAAAGTGATGAAAATGAGGCATTTTTGGCCAAAAAGTAAGGCTATAACCTTGGTATTTTGCCGAAAAATGACCAAAATTGAAATTGATTGATTTTGATTGCAGATTGAAAAGTGATGAAAATGAGCATTTTTGGCCAAAAAGTAAGGCTATAACCTTGGTATGTTGCCGAAAAATGACCAAAATTGAAATTGATTGATTTTGATTGCAGATTGAAAAGTGATGAAAATGAGGCATTTTTGGCCAAAAAGTAAGGCTATAACCTTGGTATTTTGCCGAAAAATGACCAAAATTGAAATCTATTAACTGTGATTGCAGATTGAAAAGTGATGAAAATGAGGCATTTTTGGCCAAAAAGTAAGGCTATAACCTTGGTATTTTGCCGAAAAATAACCAAAATTGAAATTGATTGATTTTGATTGCAGATTGAAAAGTGATGAAAATGAGGCATTTGTGGCCACAAAGTCAGGCTATAACCTTGGTATTTTGCCGAAAAATGACCAAAATTGAAATTGATTGATTTTGATTGCAGATTGAAAAGTGATGAAAATGAGGCATTTTTGGCCAAAAAGTAAGGCTATAACCTTGGTATTTTGCCGAAAAATGACCAAAATTGAAATTGATTGATTTTGATTGCAGATTGAAAAGTGATGAAAATGAGGCATTTTTGGCCAAAAAGTAAGGCTATAACCTTGGTATTTTGCCGAAAAATGACCAAAATTGAATTGATTGATTTTGATTGCAGATTGAAAAGTGATGAAAATGAGGCATTTTTGGCCAAAAAGTAAGGCTATAACCTTGGTATTTTGCCGAAAAATGACCAAAATTGAAATTGATTGATTTTGATTGCAGATTGTAAAGTGATCAAAATGAGGCATTTCTGGCCAAAAAGTAAGGCTATGACCGTGGTATTTTGCCGAAAAATGACCAAAATTGAAATTGATTGATTTTGATTGCAGATTGAAAAGTGATGAAAATGAGGCATTTTTGGCCAAGAAGTAAGGCTATAACCTTGGTATTTTGCCGAAAAATGACCAAAATTGAAATCTATTAACTGTGATTGCAGATTGAAAAGTGATGAAAATGAGGCATTTTGGCCAAAAAGTAAGGCTATAACCTTGGTATTTTATCGAAAAATGACCAAAATTGAAATTGATTGATTTTGATTGCAGATTGAAAAGTGATGAAAATGAGGCATGTTTGGCCAAAAAGTAAGGCTATAACCTTGGTATTTTGCCGAAAAATGACCAAAATTGAAATATATTAACTGTGATTGCAGATTGAAAAGTGATCAAAATGAGGCATTTTTGGCCAAAAAGTAAGGCTATAAGCGTGGTATTTTGCCGAAAAATGACCAAAATTGAAATTGATTGATTTTGATTGCAGATTGAAAAGTGATCAAAATGAGGCATTTCTGGCCAAAAAGTAAGGCTATGACCGTGGTATTTTGCCGAAAAATGACCAAAATTGAAATTGATTGATTTTGATTGCAGATTGAAAAGTGATGAAAATGAGGCATGTTTGGCCAAGAAGTAAGGCTATAACCTTGGTATTTTGCCGAAAAATGACCAAAATTGAAATCTATTAACTGTGATTGCAGATTGAAAAGTGATGAAAATGAGGCATTTTTGGCCAAAAAGTAAGGCTATAACCTTGGTATTTTATCGAAAAATGACCAAAATTGAAATTGATTGATTTTGATTGCAGATTGAAAAGTGATGAAAATGAGGCATGTTTGGCCAAAAAGTAAGGCTATAACCTTGGTATTTTGCCGAAAAATGACCAAAATTGAAATTGATTGATTTTGATTGCAGATTGAAAAGTGATCAAAATGAGGCATTTTTGGCCAAGAAGTAAGGCTATAACCTTGGTATTTTGCCGAAAAATGACCAAAATTGAAATCTATTAACTGTGATTGCAGATTGAAAAGTGATGAAAATGAGGCATTTTTGGCCAAAAAGTAAGGCTATAACCTTGGTATTTTATCGAAAAATGACCAAAATTGAAATTGATTGATTTTGATTGCAGATTGAAAAGTGATGAAAATGAGGCATGTTTGGCCAAAAAGTAAGGCTATAACCTTGGTATTTTGCCGAAAAATGACCAAAATTGAAATATATTAACTGTGATTGCAGATTGAAAAGTGATCAAAATGAGGCATTTTTGGCCAAAAAGTAAGGCTATAACCGTGGTATTTTGCCGACAAATGACCAAAATTGAAATTGATTGATTTTGATTGCAGATTGAAAAGTGATGAAAATGAGGCATTTCTGGCCAAAAAGTAAGGCTATGACCTTGGTATTTTGCCGAAAAATGACCAAAATTGAAATTGATTAACTGTGATTGCAGATTGAAAAGTGATGAAAATGAGGCATTTTTGGCCAAAAAGTAAGGCTATAACCTTGGTATTTTATCGAAAAATGACCAAAATTGAAATTGATTGATTTTGATTGCAGATTGAAAAGTGATGAAAATGAGGCATGTTTGGCCAAAAAGTAAGGCTATAACCTTGGTATTTTGCCGAAAAATGACCAAAATTGAAATTGATTGATTTTGATTGCAGATTGAAAAGTGATCAAAATGAGGCATTTTTGGCCAAAAAGTAAGGCTATAACCGTTGTATTTTGCCGAACAATGACCACAATTGAAATTGATTGATTTTGATTGCAGATTGAAAAGTGATGAAAATGAGGCATTTTTGGCCAAAAAGTAAGGCTATAACCTTGGTATTTTGCCGAAAAATGACCAAAATTGAAATTGATTGATTTTGATTGCAGATTGAAAAGTGATGAAAATGAGGCATTTTTGGCCAAAAAGTAAGGCTATAACCTTGGTATTTTGCCGAAAAATGACCAAAATTGAAATTGATTGATTTTGATTGCAGATTGAAAAGTGATGAAAATGAGGCATTTTTGGCCAAAAAGTAAGGCTATAACCTTGGTATTTTGCCGAAAAATGACCAAAATTGAAATTGATTGATTTTGATTGCAGATTGAAAAGTGATGAAAATGAGGCATTTTTGGCCAAACAGTAAGGCTATAACCTTGGTATTTTGCCGAAAAATGACCAAAATTGAAATTGATTGATTTTGATTGCAGATTGAAAAGTGATGAAAATGAGGCATTTTTGGCCAAAAAGTAAGGCTATAACCTTGGTATTTTGCCGAAAAATGACCAAAATTGAAATTGATTGATTTTGATTGCAGATTGAAAAGTGATGAAACTGAGGCATTTTTGGCCAAAAAGTAAGGCTATAACCTTGGTATTTTGCCGAAAAATGACCAAAATTGAAATTGATTGATTTTGATTGCAGATTGAAAAGTGATGAAAATGAGGCATTTTTGGCCAAGAAGTAAGGCTATAACCTTGGTATTTTGCCGAAAAATGACCAAAATTGAAATTGATTGATTTTGATTGCAGATTGAAAAGTGATGAAAATGAGGCATATTTGGCCAAAAAGTAAGGCTATAACCTTGGTATTTTGCCGAAAAATGACCAAAATTGAAATTGATTGATTTTGATTGCAGATTGTAAAGTGATGAAAATGAGGCATTTTTGGCCAAAAAGTAAGGCTATAACCTTGGTATTTTGCCGACAAATGACCAAAATTGAAATTGATTGATTTTGATTGCAGATTGAAAAGTGATGAAAATGAGGCATTTTTGGCCAAAAAGTAAGGCTATAACCTTGGTATTTTGCCGAAAAATGACCAAAATTGAAATTGATTGATTTTGATTGCAGATTGAAAAGTGATGAAAATGAGGCATTTTTGGCCAAAAAGTAAGGCTATAACCTTGGTATTTTGCCGAAAAATGACCAAAATTGAAATCTATTAACTGTGATTGCAGATTGAAAAGTGATGAAACTCAGGCATATTTGGCCAAAAAGTAAGGCTATAACCTTGGTATTTTGCCGAAAAATGACCAAAATTGAAATTGATTGATTTTGATTGCAGATTGAAAAGTGATGAAAATGAGGCATTTTTGGCCAAAAAGTAAGGCTATAACCTTGGTATTTTGCCGAAATATGACCAAAATTAAAATTGATTGATTTTGATTGCAGATTGAAAAGTGATGAAAATGAGGCATTGTTGGCCAAAAAGTAAGGCTATAACCTTGGTATTTTGCCGAAAAATGACCAAAATTGAACTTGATTGATTTTGATTGCAGATTGAAAAGTGATGAAAATGAGGCATTTTTGGCTAAAAAGTAAGGCTATAACCTTGGTATTTTGCCGAAAAATGACCAAAATTGAAATTGATTGATTTTGATTGCAGATTGAAAAGTGATGAAAATGAGGCATTTTTGGCCAAATAGTAAGGCTATAACCTTGGTATTTTGCCGAAAAATGACCAAAATTGAAATTGATTGATTTTGATTGCAGATTGAAAAGTGATCAAAATGAGGCATTTTTGGCCAAAAAGTAAGGCTATAACCTTGGTATTTTGCCGAAAAATGACCAAAATTGAAATTGATTGATTTTGATTGCAGATTGAAAAGTGATGAAAATGAGGCATATTTGGCCAAAAAGTAAGGCTATAACCTTGGTATTTTGCCGAAAAATGACCAAAATTGAAATTGATTGATTTTGATTGCAGATTGTAAAGTGATGAAAATGAGGCATTTTTGGCCAAAAAGTAAGGCTATAACCTTGGTATTTTGCCGACAAATGACCAAAATTGAAATTGATTGATTTTGATTGCAGATTGAAAAGTGATGAAAATGAGGCATTTTTGGCCAAAAAGTAAGGCTATAACCTTGGTATTTTGCCGAAAAATGACCAAAATTGAAATTGATTGATTTTGATTGCAGATTGAAAAGTGATGAAAATGAGGCATTTTTGGCCAAAAAGTAAGGCTATAACCTTGGTATTTTGCCGAAAAATGACCAAAATTGAAATCTATTAACTGTGATTGCAGATTGAAAAGTGATGAAACTCAGGCATATTTGGCCAAAAAGTAAGGCTATAACCTTGGTATTTTGCCGAAAAATGACCAAAATTGAAATTGATTGATTTTGATTGCAGATTGAAAAGTGATGAAAATGAGGCATTTTTGGCCAAAAAGTAAGGCTATAACCTTGGTATTTTGCCGAAATATGACCAAAATTAAAATTGATTGATTTTGATTGCAGATTGAAAAGTGATGAAAATGAGGCATTGTTGGCCAAAAAGTAAGGCTATAACCTTGGTATTTTGCCGAAAAATGACCAAAATTGAACTTGATTGATTTTGATTGCAGATTGAAAAGTGATGAAAATGAGGCATTTTTGGCTAAAAAGTAAGGCTATAACCTTGGTATTTTGCCGAAAAATGACCAAAATTGAAATTGATTGATTTTGATTGCAGATTGAAAAGTGATGAAAATGAGGCATTTTTGGCCAAATAGTAAGGCTATAACCTTGGTATTTTGCCGAAAAATGACCAAAATTGAAATTGATTGATTTTGATTGCAGATTGAAAAGTGATCAAAATGAGGCATTTTTGGCCAAAAAGTAAGGCTATAACCGTGGTATTTTGCCGAAAAATGACCAAAATTGAAATTGATTGATTTTGATTGCAGATTGAAAAGTGATGAAAATGAGGCATTTTTGGCCAAAACGTAAGGCTATAACCTTGGTATTTTGCCGAAAAATGACCAAAATTGAAATCTATTAACTGTGATTGCAGATTGAAAAGTGATGAAACTCAGGCATATTTGGCCAAAAAGTAAGGCTATAACCTTGGTATTTTGCCGAAAAATGACCAAAATTGAAATTGATTGATTTTGATTGCAGATTGAAAAGTGATGAAAATGAGGCATATTTGGCCAAAAAGTAAGGCTATAACCTTGGTATTTTGCCGAAAAATGACCAAAATTGAAATTGATTGATTTTGATTGCAGATTGTAAAGTGATGAAAATGAGGCATTTTTGGCCAAAAAGTAAGGCTATAACCTTGGTATTTTGCCGACAAATGACCAAAATTGAAATTGATTGATTTTGATTGCAGATTGAAAAGTGATGAAAATGAGGCATTTTTGGCCAAAAAGTAAGGCTATAACCTTGGTATTTTGCCGAAAAATGACCAAAATTGAAATTGATTGATTTTGATTGCAGATTGAAAAGTGATGAAAATGAGGCATTTTTGGCCAAAAAGTAAGGCTATAACCTTGGTATTTTGCCGAAAAATGACCAAAATTGAAATCTATTAACTGTGATTGCAGATTGAAAAGTGATGAAACTCAGGCATATTTGGCCAAAAAGTAAGGCTATAACCTTGGTATTTTGCCGAAAAATGACCAAAATTGAAATTGATTGATTTTGATTGCAGATTGAAAAGTGATGACAATGAGGCATTTTTGGCCAAAAAGTAAGGCTATAACCTTGGTATTTTGCCGAAATATGACCAAAATTAAAATTGATTGATTTTGATTGCAGATTGAAAAGTGATGAAAATGAGGCATTGTTGGCCAAAAAGTAAGGCTATAACCTTGGTATTTTGCCGAAAAATGACCAAAATTGAACTTGATTGATTTTGATTGCAGATTGAAAAGTGATGAAAATGAGGCATTTTTGGCTAAAAAGTAAGGCTATAACCTTGGTATTTTGCCGAAAAATGACCAAAATTGAAATTGATTGATTTTGATTGCAGATTGAAAAGTGATGAAAATGAGGCATTTTTGGCCAAATAGTAAGGCTATAACCTTGGTATTTTGCCGAAAAATGACCAAAATTGAAATTGATTGATTTTGATTGCAGATTGAAAAGTGATCAAAATGAGGCATTTTTGGCCAAAAAGTAAGGCTATAACCGTGGTATTTTGCCGAAAAATGACCAAAATTGAAATTGATTGATTTTGATTGCAGATTGAAAAGTGATGAAAATGAGGCATTTTTGGCCAAAACGTAAGGCTATAACCTTGGTATTTTGCCGAAAAATGACCAAAATTGAAATCTATTAACTGTGATTGCAGATTGAAAAGTGATGAAAATGAGGCATATTTGGCCAAAAAGTAAGGCTATAACCTTGGTATTTTGCCGAAAAATGACCAAAATTGAAATTGATTGATTTTGATTGCAGATTGAAAAGTGATGAAAATGAGGCATTTTTGGCCAAAAAGTAAGGCTATAACCTTGGTATTTTGCCGAAATATGACCAAAATTAAAATTGATTGATTTTGATTGCAAATTGAAAAGTGATGAAAATGAGGCATTTTTGGCCAAAAAGTAAGGCTATAACCTTGGTATTTTGCCGAAAAATGACCAAAATTGAAATTGATTGATTTTGATTGCAGATTGAAAAGTGATGAAAATGAGGCATTTTTGGCCAAAAAGTAAGGCTATAACCTTGGTATTTTGCCGAAAAATGACCAAAATTGAAGTCTATTAACTGTGATTGCAGATTGAAAAGTGATGAAACTCAGGCATATTTGGCCAAAAAGTAAGGCTATAACCTTGGTATTTTGCCGAAAAATGACCAAAATTGAAATTGATTGATTTTGATTGCAGATTGAAAAGTGATGAAAATGAGGCATTTTTGGCCAAAAAGTAAGGCTATAACCTTGGTATTTTGCCGAAATATGACCAAAATTAAAATTGATTGATTTTGATTGCAGATTGAAAAGTGATGAAAATGAGGCATTGTTGGCCAAAAAGTAAGGCTATAACCTTGGTATTTTGCCGAAAAATGACCAAAATTGAACTTGATTGATTTTGATTGCAGATTGAAAAGTGATGAAAATGAGGCATTTTTGGCTAAAAAGTAAGGCTATAACCTTGGTATTTTGCCGAAAAATGACCAAAATTGAAATTGATTGATTTTGATTGCAGATTGAAAAGTGATGAAAATGAGGCATTTTTGGCCAAATAGTAAGGCTATAACCTTGGTATTTTGCCGAAAAATGACCAAAATTGAAATTGATTGATTTTGATTGCAGATTGAAAAGTGATGAAAATGAGGCATTTTTGGCCGAAAAGTAAGGCTATAACCTTGGTATTTTGCCGAAAAATGACCAAAATTGAAATCTATTAACTGTGATTGCAGATTGAAAAGTGATGAAACTCAGGCATATTTGGCCAAAAAGTAAGGCTATAACCTTGGTATTTTGCCGAAAAATGACCAAAATTGAAATTGATTGATTTTGATTGCAGATTGAAAAGTGATGAAAATGAGGCATTTTTGGCCAAAAAGTAAGGCTATAACCTTGGTATTTTGCCGAAATATGACCAAAATTAAAATTGATTGATTTTGATTGCAGATTGAAAAGTGATGAAAATGAGGCATTGTTGGCCAAAAAGTAAGGCTATAACCTTGGTATTTTGCCGAAAAATGACCAAAATTGAACTTGATTGATTTTGATTGCAGATTGAAAAGTGATGAAAATGAGGCATTTTTGGCTAAAAAGTAAGGCTATAACCTTGGTATTTTGCCGAAAAATGACCAAAATTGAAATTGATTGATTTTGATTGCAGATTGAAAAGTGATGAAAATGAGGCATTTTTGGCCAAATAGTAAGGCTATAACCTTGGTATTTTGCCGAAAAATGACCAAAATTGAAATTGATTGATTTTGATTGCAGATTGAAAAGTGATCAAAATGAGGCATTTTTGGCCAAAAAGTAAGGCTATAACCGTGGTATTTTGCCGAAAAATGACCAAAATTGAAATTGATTGATTTTGATTGCAGATTGAAAAGTGATGAAAATGAGGCATTTTTGGCCAAAACGTAAGGCTATAACCTTGGTATTTTGCCGAAAAATGACCAAAATTGAAATCTATTAACTGTGATTGCAGATTGAAAAGTGATGGAAATGAGGCATATTTGGCCAAAAAGTAAGGCTATAACCTTGGTATTTTGCCGAAAAATGACCAAAATTGAAATTGATTGATTTTGATTGCAGATTGAAAAGTGATGAAAATGAGGCATTTTTGGCCAAAAAGTAAGGCTATAACCTTGGTATTTTGCCGAAATATGACCAAAATTAAAATTGATTGATTTTGATTGCAGATTGAAAAGTGATGAAAATGAGGCATTTTTGGCCAAAAAGTAAGGCTATAACCTTGGTATTTTGCCGAAAAATGACCAAAATTGAACTTGATTGATTTTGATTGCAGATTGAAAAGTGATGAAAATGAGGCATTTTTGGCTAAAAAGTAAGGCTATAACCTTGGTATTTTGCCGAAAAATGACCAAAATTGAAATTGATTGATTTTGATTGCAGATTGAAAAGTGATGAAAATGAGGCATTTTTGGCCAAAAAGTAAGGCTATAACCTTGGTATTTTGCCGAAAAATGACCAAAATTGAAATTGATTGATTTTGATTGCAGATTGAAAAGTGATCAAAATGAGGCATTTTTGGCCAAAAAGTAAGGCTATAACCGTGGTATTTTGCCGAAAAATGACCAAAATTGAAATTGATTGATTTTGATTGCAGATTGAAAAGTGATGAAAATGAGGCATTTTTGGCCAAAAAGTAAGGCTATAACCTTGGTATTTTGCCGAAAAATGACCAAAATTGAAATCTATTAACTGTGATTGCAGATTGAAAAGTGATGGAAATGAGGCATATTTGGCCAAAAAGTAAGGCTATAACCTTGGTATTTTGCCGAAAAATGACCAAAATTGAAATTGATTGATTTTGATTGCAGATTGAAAAGTGATGAAAATGAGGCATTTTTGGCCAAAAAGTAAGGCTATAACCTTGGTATTTTGCCGAAAAATAACCAAAACTGAAATTGATTGATTTTGATTGCAGATTGAAAAGTGATGAAAATGAGGCATTTTTGGCCAAAAAGTAAGGCTATAACCTTGGTATTTTGCCGAAAAATGACCAAAATTGAACTTGATTGATTTTGATTGCAGATTGAAAAGTGATGAAAATGAGGCATTTTTGGCTAAAAAGTAAGGCTATAACCTTGGTATTTTGCCGAAAAATGACCAAAATTGAAATTGATTGATTTTGATTGCAGATTGAAAAGTGATGAAAATGAGGCATTTTTGGCCAAAAAGTAAGGCTATAACCTTGGTATTTTGCCGAAAAATGACCAAAATTGAAATTGATTGATTTTGATTGCAGATTGAAAAGTGATCAAAATGAGGCATTTTTGGCCAAAAAGTAAGGCTATAACCGTGGTATTTTGCCGAAAAATGTCCAAAATTGAAATTGATTGATTTTGATTGCAGATTGAAAAGTGATGAAAATGAGGCATTTTTGGCCAAAAAGTAAGGCTATAACCTTGGTATTTTGCCGAAATATGACCAAAATTAAAATTGATTGATTTTGATTGCAGATTGAAAAGTGATGAAAATGAGGCATTTTTGGCCAAAAAGTAAGGCTATAACCTTGGTATTTTGCCGAAAAATGACCAAAATTGAACTTGATTGATTTTGATTGCAGATTGAAAAGTGATGAAAATGAGGCATTTTTGGCTAAAAAGTAAGGCTATAACCTTGGTATTTTGCCGAAAAATGACCAAAATTGAAATTGATTGATTTTGATTGCAGATTGAAAAGTGATGAAAATGAGGCATTTTTGGCCAAAAAGTAAGGCTATAACCTTGGTATTTTGCCGAAAAATGACCAAAATTGAAATTGATTGATTTTGATTGCAGATTGAAAAGTGATCAAAATGAGGCATTTTTGGCCAAAAAGTAAGGCTATAACCGTGGTATTTTGCCGAAAAATGTCCAAAATTGAAATTGATTGATTTTGATTGCAGATTGAAAAGTGATGAAAATGAGGCATTTTTGGCCAAAACGTAAGGCTATAACCTTGGTATTTTGCCGAAAAATGACCAAAATTGAAATTGATTGATTTTGATTGCAGATTGAAAAGTGATGAAAATGAGGCATTTTTGGCCAAAAAGTAAGGCTATAACCTTGGTATTTTGCCGAAAAATGACCAAAATTGAAATTGATTGATTTTGATTGCAGATTGAAAAGTGATGAAAATGAGGCATATTTGGCCAAAAAGTAAGGCTATAACCTTGGTATTTTGCCGAAAAATGACCAAAATTGAAATTGATTGATTTTGATTGCAGATTGTAAAGTGATGAAAATGAGGCATTTTTGGCCAAAAAGTAAGGCTATAACCTTGGTATTTTGCCGACAAATGACCAAAATTGAAATTGATTGATTTTGATTGCAGATTGAAAAGTGATGAAAATGAGGCATTTTTGGCCAAAAAGTAAGGCTATAACCTTGGTATTTTGCCGAAAAATGACCAAAATTGAAATTGATTGATTTTGATTGCAGATTGAAAAGTGATGAAAATGAGGCATTTTTGGCCAAAAAGTAAGGCTATAACCTTGGTATTTTGCCGAAAAATGACCAAAATTGAAATCTATTAACTGTGATTGCAGATTGAAAAGTGATGAAACTCAGGCATATTTGGCCAAAAAGTAAGGCTATAACCGTGGTATTTTGCCGACAAATGACCAAAATTGAAATTGATTGATTTTGATTGCAGATTGAAAAGTGATGAAAATGAGGCATTTTTGGCCAAAAAGTAAGGCTATAACCTTGGTATTTTGCCGAAAAATGACCAAAATTGAAATCTATTAACTGTGATTGCAGATTGAAAAGTGATGAAACTCAGGCATATTTGGCCAAAAAGTAAGGCTATAACCTTGGTATTTTGCCGAAAAATGACCAAAATTGAAATTGATTGATTTTGATTGCAGATTGAAAAGTGATGAAAATGAGGCATTTTTGGCCAAAAAGTAAGGCTATAACCTTGGTATTTTGCCGAAATATGACCAAAATTAAAATTGATTGATTTTGATTGCAGATTGAAAAGTGATGAAAATGAGGCATTTTTGGCCAAAAAGTAAGGCTATAACCTTGGTATTTTGCCGAAAAATGACCAAAATTGAAATTGATTGATTTTGATTGCAGATTGAAAAGTGATGAAACTGAGGCATTTTTGGCCAAAAAGTAAGGCTATAACCTTGGTATTTTGCCGAAAAATGACAAAAAATTGAAATTGATTGATTTTGATTGCAGATTGAAAAGTGATGAAAATGAGGCATTTTTGGCCAAAAAGTAAGGCTATAACCTTGGTATTTTGCCGAAAAATGACCAAAATTGAAATTGATTGATTTTGATTGCAGATT
This sequence comes from Mastigias papua, assembly GCA_964019165.1. Lineage (NCBI taxonomy): Eukaryota > Metazoa > Cnidaria > Scyphozoa > Rhizostomeae > Mastigiidae > Mastigias > Mastigias papua. The sequence goes on along the minus strand of OZ025283.1, from coordinate 13,439,929 downwards.
GAAAAGTGATCAAAATGAGGCATTTTTGGCCAAAAAGTAAGGCTATAACCGTGGTATTTTGCCGAAAAATGACCAAAATTGAAATTGATTGATTTTGATTGCAGATTGAAAAGTGATGAAAATGAGGCAGTTTTGGCCAAAACGTAAGGCTATAACCTTGGTATTTTGCCGAAAAATGACCAAAATTGAAATTGATTGATTTTGATTGCAGATTGAAAAGTGATCAAAATGAGGCATTTTTGGCCAAAAAGTAAGGCTATAACCTTGGTATTTTGCCGAAAAATGACCAAAATTGAAATTGATTGATTTTGATTGCAGATTGAAAAGTGATGAAAATGAGGCATTTTTGGCCAAAAAGTAAGGCTATAACCTTGGTATTTTGCCGAAAAATGACGAAAATTGAAATTGATTGATTTTGATTGCAGATTGAAAAGTGATGAAAATGAGGCATTTTTGGCCAAAAAGTAAGGCTATAACCTTGGTATTTTGCCGAAAAATGACCAAAATTGAAATTGATTGATTTTGATTGCAGATTGAAAAGTGATGAAAATGAGGCATTTTTGGCCAAAAAGTAAGGCTATAACCTTGGTATTTTGCCGAAAAATGACCAAAATTGAAATTGATTGATTTTGATTGCAGATTGAAAAGTGATGAAACTGAGGCATTTTTGGCCAAAAAGTAAGGCTATAACCTTGGTATTTTGCCGAAAAATGACCAAAATTGAAATTGATTGATTTTGATTGCAGATTGAAAAGTGATGAAAATGAGGCATTTTTGGCCAAAAAGTAAGGCTATAACCTTGGTATTTTGCCGAAAAATGACCAAAATTGAAATTGATTGATTTTGATTGCAGATTGAAAAGTGATGAAAATGAGGCATTTTTGGCCAAAAAGTAAGGCTATAACCTTGGTATTTTGCCGAAAAATGACCAAAATTGAAATTGATTGATTTTGATTGCAGATTGAAAAGTGATGAAAATGAGGCATATTTGGCCAAAAAGTAAGGCTATAACCTTGGTATTTTGCCGAAAAATGACCAAAATTGAAATTGATTGATTTTGATTGCAGATTGAAAAGTGATGAAAATGAGGCATTTTTGGCCAAAAAGTAAGGCTATAACCTTGGTATTTTGCCGAAAAATGACCAAAATTTAAATTGATTGATTTTGATTGCAGATTGTAAAGTGATGAAAATGAGGCATTTTTGGCCAAAAAGTAAGGCTATAACCTTGGTATTTTGCCGAAAAATGACCAAAATTGAAATTGATTGATTTTGATTGCAGATTGAAAAGTGATGAAAATGAGGCATTTTTGGCCAAAAAGTAAGGCTATAACCTTGGTATTTTGCCGAAAAATGACCAAAATTGAAATCTATTAACTGTGATTGCAGATTGAAAAGTGATGAAACTCAGGCATATTTGGCCAAAAAGTAAGGCTATAACCTTGGTATTTTGCCGAAAAATGACCAAAATTGAAATTGATTGATTTTGATTGCAGATTGAAAAGTGATGAAAATGAGGCATATTTGGCCAAAAAGTAAGGCTATAACCTTGGTATTTTGCCGAAATATGACCAAAATTAAAATTGATTGATTTTGATTGCAGATTGAAAAGTGATGAAAATGAGGCATTTTTGGCCAAAAAGTAAGGCTATAACCTTGGTATGTTGCCGAAAAATGACCAAAATTGAAATTGATTGATTTTGATTGCAGATTGAAAAGTGATGAAAATGAGGCATATTTGGCCAAATAGTAAGGCTATAACCTTGGTATTTTGCCGAAAAATGACCAAAATTGAAATTGATTGATTTTGATTGCAGATTGAAAAGTGATGAAAATGAGGCATTTTTGGCCAAAAAGTAAGGCTATAACCTTGGTATTTTGCCAAAAAATGACCAAAATTGAAATTGATTGATTTTGATTGCAGATTGTAAAGTGATGAAAATGAGGCATTTTTGGCCAAAAAGTAAGGCTATAACCTTGGTATTTTGCCGAAAAATGACGAAAATTGAAATTGATTGATTTTGATTGCAGATTGAAAAGTGATGAAAATGAGGCATTTTTGGCCAAAAAGTAAGGCTATAACCTTGGTATTTTGCCGAAAAATGACCAAAATTGAAATCTATTAACTGTGATTGCAGATTGAAAAGTGATGAAACTCAGGCATATTTGGCCAAAAAGTAAGGCTATAACCTTGGTATTTTGCCGAAAAATGACCAAAATTGAAATTGATTGATTTTGATTGCAGATTGAAAAGTGATGAAAATGAGGCATTTTTGGCCAAAAAGTAAGGCTATAACCTTGGTATTTTGCCGAAATATGACCAAAATTAAAATTGATTGATTTTGATTGCAGATTGAAAAGTGATGAAAATGAGGCATTTTTGGCCAAAAAGTAAGGCTATAACCTTGGTATGTTGCCGAAAAATGACCAAAATTGAACTTGATTGATTTTGATTGCAGATTGAAAAGTGATGAAAATGAGGCATTTTTGGCCAAAAAGTAAGGCTATAACCTTGGTATTTTGCCGAAAAATGACCAAACTTGAAATTGATTAATTTTGATTGCAGATTGAAAAGTGATGAAAATGAGGCATTTTTGGCCAAATAGTAAGGCTATAACCTTGGTATTTTGCCGAAAAATGACCAAAATTGAAATTGATTGATTTTGATTGCAGATTGAAAAGTGATCAAAATGAGGCATTTTTGGCCAAAAAGTAAGGCTATAACCGTGGTATTTTGCCGAAAAATGACCAAAATTGAAATTGATTGATTTTGATTGCAGATTGAAAAGTGATGAAAATGAGGCATTTTTGGCCAAAACGTAAGGCTATAACCTTAGTATTTTGCCGAAAAGTGACCAAAATTGAAATTGATTGATTTTGATTGCAGATTGAAAAGTGATGAAAATGAGGCATTTTTGGCCAAAAAGTAAGGCTATAACCTTGGTATTTTGCCGAAAAATGACCAAAATTGAAATTGATTGATTTTGATTGCAGATTGAAAAGTGATGAAAATGAGGCATTTTTGGCCAAAAAGTAAGGCTATAACCTTGGTATTTTGCCGAAAAATGACCAAAATTGAAATTGATTGATTTTGATTGCAGATTGAAAAGTGATGAAAATGAGGCATTTTTGGCCAAAAAGTAAGGCTATAACCTTGGTATTTTGCCGAAAAATGACCAAAATTGAAATTGATTGATTTTGATTGCAGATTGTAAAGTGATGAAAATGAGGCATTTTTGGCCAGAAAGTAAGGCTATAACCTTGGTATTTTGCCGAAAAATGACCAAAATTGAAATTGATTGATTTTGATTGCAGATTGAAAAGTGATGAAAATGAGGCATTTTTGGCCAAAAAGTAAGGCTATAACCTTGGTATTTTGTCGAAAAATGACCAAAATTGAAATTGATTGATTTTGATTGCAGATTGAAAAGTGATGAAAATGAGGCATTTTTGGCCAAAAAGTAAGGCTATAACCTTGGTATTTTGCCGAAAAATGACCAAAATTGAAATTGATTGATTTTGATTGCAGATTGAAAAGTGATGAAAATGAGGCATTTTTGGCCAAAAAGTAAGGCTATAACCTTGGTATTTTGCCAAAAAATGACGAAAATTGAAATTGATTGATTTTGATTGCAGATTGAAAAGTGATGAAAATGAGGCACTTGTGGCCAGAAAGTAAGGCTATAACCTTGGTATTTTGCCGAAAAATGACCAAAATTGAAATTGATTGATTTCGATTGCAGATTGAAAAGTGATGAAAATGAGGCATTTTTGGCCAAAAAGTAAGGCTATAACCTTGGTATTTTGCCGAAAAATGACTAAAATTGAAATTGATTGATTTTGATTGCAGATTGAAAAGTGATGAAAATGAGGCATTTTTGGCCAAAAAGTAAGGCTATAACCTTGGTATTTTGTCGAAAAATGACCAAAATTGAAATTGATTGATTTTGATTGCAGATTGAAAAGTGATGAAAATGAGGCATTTTTGGCCAAAAAGTAAGGCTATAACCTTGGTATTTTGCCGAAAAATGACCAAAATTGAAATTGATTCATTTTGATTGCAGATTGAAAAGTGATGAAAATGAGGCATTTTTGGCCAGAAAGTAAGGCTATAACCTTGGTATTTTGCCGAAAAATGACCAAAATTGAAATTGATTGATTTTGATTGCAGATTGAAAAGTGATGAAAATGAGGCATTTTTGGCCAAAAAGTAAGGCTATAACCTTGGTATTTTGCCGAAAAATGACCAAAATTGAAATTGATTGATTTTGATTGCAGATTGAAAAGTGATGAAAATGAGGCATTTTTGGCCAAAAAGTAAGGCTATAACCTTGGTATTTTGTCGAAAAATGACCAAAATTGAAATTGATTGATTTTGATTGCAGATTGAAAAGTGATGAAAATGAGGCATTTTTGGCCAGAAAGTAAGGCTATAACCTTGGTATTTTGCCGAAAAATGACCAAAATTGAAATTGATTGATTTTGATTGCAGATTGAAAAGTGATGAAAATGAGGCATTTTTGGCCAAAAAGTAAGGCTATAACCTTGGTATTTTGTCGAAAAATGACCAAAATTGAAATTGATTGATTTTGATTGCAGATTGAAAAGTGATGAAAATGAGGCATTTTTGGCCAAAAAGTAAGGCTATAACCTTGGTATTTTGCCGAAAAATGACCAAAATTGAAATTGATTGATTTTGATTGCAGATTGAAAAGTGATGAAAATGAGGCATTTTTGGCCAAAAAGTAAGGCTATAACCTTGGTATTTTGCCGAAAAATGACCAAAATTGAAATTGATTGATTTTGATTGCAGATTGAAAAGTGATGAAAATGAGGCAGTTGTGGCCAAAAGGTAAGGCTATAACCTTGGTATTTTGCCGAAAAATGACCAAAATTGAAATTGATTGATTTTGATTGCAGATTGAAAAGTGATGAAAATGAGGCATTTTTGGCCAAAAAGTAAGGCTATAACCTTGGTATTTTGCCGAAAAATGACCAAAATTGAAATTGATTGATTTTGAGTGCAGATTGAAAAGTGATGAAAATGAGGCATTTTTGGCCAAAAAGTAAGGCTATAACCTTGGTATTTTGTCGAAAACTGACCAAAATTGACATTGATTGATGTTGATTGCAGATTGAAAAGTGATGAAAATGAGGCATTTGTGGCCAAAAAGTAAGGCTATAACCTTGGTAGTTTGCCGAAAAATGACCAAAATTGAAATTGATTGATGTTGATTGATAAGTGATGAAACTTGTAGTGAATGATATGTGCGTTGTTGACTATTGATAGGCACAGTTGTTGAGGTAGTAGTTTGAATTGTGTATGGACTGGTTGATGTCATGAGTGCACTGAGGGTATTGCGTGTCGTGTATGTTGCGAAAATGTATGTATGAGTAGAATTTTGGACGAGTGAGCTGTAGAAGATATTGAAAAGTAGCAGGTGTAACATTGCTGAAAGTTGTTCATAATGTAATGCTAAAATCTGTCAAAATGGTTTCTTTAGAGAGTTTAAAATGTTGATGATGTCTGGAGAAAAAGCAAGGGTGAATTCTTGGTAAGTTGCCCAGAAACAACGGAAGTTGAACGTGATCGATCAGAGTTTGGATGGTAAATATACGAAAAGAGGCAGGTTTGGTCATATGTTAAGGCTCTGGCCTCGGCAGTTTGCCCAAAAATGACTGAAGTGAAATTCATTGAGTTTGATGGCAGATTAAATGTGATGAGCAGGAGCCAAGTTTGGCCAAAGTTATGATGTGAATATCTGGGTAAAGAAGAAAGTCAAGTAAAAGTCGATTGATCTCTTCCGTAGAAAAGCGTGCTAGAAAGCAACTGTCTTAATCAAAAAGTGAACGATCATAACGGGCCTAAAAGTCGTAGTAGTTGTTTTGTATGTAGAACACTACACACGTGGCTACTGAAGATGAAGAAGAATTCCACATTGAAAGTAATAACATCAACGCACAAGTTACATTGACCATTACAAGTAAAGAAAATGAGTCAATTTACAACCAATACGTTCGCTAGGAAAAGACTTGTGAGGTCCCTATGGCTAACATCCAGGGACGCCGGAGCAAAAGTAAGATGATGGGGGCCAACTGGAACCAAGGGGTACTGAAGAATACAATTGACCACAGTGAACCAAACAATTGGGGCTCTCGATTTAATTCTAGGGAAATTTTTCATGTCATCCGTTAATATGATAGAAATAAATAAACTTTTATCAAAAGAAGGATACTTTCGACCCCCGTGGCGACTTTAGGAAAAGGAAAGAGGGGCAACTGCCCCTCCTCTGCCCCATTCAAGGTCCCCTGCTAGTGTGCTTGCATCATGTTAATGTTTGCTTCTCACTTCTGTGTTCATAGAGTACCTGTATTTATATACTTTACTAACATTTTATTAACGAGTACAAACAATGGAAGGTTGTTTAAGATGTAATGCTACTAAACTATAGGTCTTACCTTAAATAAAATGACTGGGTGCATCGCCCTTGCTTTGAAGACAAAAAGGCGCATGCTCTTGTTACATAATGATTCAAACTGTCTATACACAACATACTGCACCTTGGCTGCCTTAAAATGCATTAAGTGTGAGGAATGATAGTCCTACCATAGCATACATGCAATAGGTTAAAGCTGCAATAATTTCATTTCTTATGAGAGCACTACCAAATGTAGTAAAATTCAGTCTATGTATGACGGAGTAAGAAATCTGATGCTGGGATCATATGAACAAGCACATCTAGAACAAAGTTTGCTAACTGTCAGCTCGTCGAAATCAGGATAATCTGGTGAATAAGGCTTACGATTCAAAATGTGTTGAAGATTTGACAGCTTCGTTTCTATGAAAACAAACGATACAATGTCAGGTACACCAAACACGCACTATTCATGCAACTTTACATCGACCCTCTCATACAAAAGCAAATATTCTTCCTGGAGTCAACGGATCCACTAGAATTCGCATAGACGGGTGACTAGTCTACAGTGACTCCAAAGTGCTTAAGGAGGCATCATGCTGTGAAAAACAATTGTGCAACAGATAAAACTCTATGACAAAACAGCATCTTTCTTCTTTCTTCTTTCTTGACGAAGAGATTCTATAAGATGCTATGTATCTTGCTTCCTGTGGTGCTGACAAAGTAAATGCAATTAAAATCTCATCCTTCACATCGACCTGGTCACACTAGCGGCTCATTTTCATAAGACAATGAACTTGGAAATGATTCTAGTTCGTTAATGTCACTTTCATCATCGACTGATGATTCTAAGCGATCGATTTTATCATATATGGTGTCAACAACAAACATTGAAGGACAATTGTTCCGCATTTCTCCCCTTCCAGCACCGTTCCCATTTTCTCTCACGTGGCAATCACACTCTTCCACGTGACGGCCACAAGCACCAAGAGTTGTATATATAGGAACCAGTCTATCGGTCAGTCGATCTGATTCTAAACTACGTGTGTTAATATGCTTTGAACAAGATGCTCCTTCCAAACTGTCTTCATTTTCAGTCCGCAGAAGAGGCTGGTTTCTGCCCAATAAGTTACTAGAAGCTCCTTCACTAGGACACATTGAATCAATCTGACAATATGGCGATTCTTCTATTCTTTCATAAATGTGTTCATTGCTATTTGAAAGTGGATCAATCTAAGATGACAAAATAAAGGATAATTATGATTCCGGACAACAACAGTTGTGAATAAACATATGAAACATATAAAAAATGGAAGTAAAAATTAACATGTGAAAATATGAAAAATTTAAGTAAAAATGAACATCATAAAGGTATAAAGGCAGAGATTAGGAAGAGAAATCAAAGAAAATAACAAGGCAAGAGCGGGGATTAGATGAAGACAGAGTTAAGGACCAAAAACAAAAAGAAAGACAAGATAACGTACGACAAATGAAAAAAACGCGAGATAAAACTGACTATGATGAAAAATATACAGTGATGGCTAAAAGAAGTTAGAGAATGAAAGCAAGTCTACGAAATAGGGTATGAATGGGAAATTTGGAAAAGAAGACTAAACTGAGTAGGTGACAAAAGGGATAACTTGCCAGAAATGATCGAGAAAAGTAATGTTGATGAGAAATTATACATATGGAAATAAAAAATGCAACACGATACCAAAAATTTACTTACGGTGTCCGGTATTTCAACTGGACCAACGAGATTCTGCCATGATCCGGTCCGTCTATCCTGCGATGACCTACGATTTCTGTAAAGAAAAATCGATGCAGAAGCAAACAACAGACCACAGACCACAGAACTTATAAACTCAAAAAGGTTCTGCCGGTTTTTTGAACGTGCAAATCTCCAAAGAAATATGTACGTAATGGGGTGGTAACAAATGTCGTAAGTGACGCATATACTCAAAATCATGAGCTATGCTAATCCTGATATAAATGAATATTGGCAGCACAGTATACAACCGGAGATTCACATCTCAAAGCTTAACACTGTCACTACCCTGTATAGGCACTATCACAGTGATACGCAAGTGTTTGACAACTGTTTGGGCATCAATGATACAAATTCCAAAGTACCCTGAGAGCAAACACACAAATAAACAGTTTGTCTCTTTTTATCAGCCCTGAAGAAATTCAAAACGCAAAAATATCACACTCCGCTGTCCCAATAAGAGCAGGAAAGACAATTAGTCATCTGGTCTCCACGTTGGATGAGTCTTACAGTTCTAATACCATAATCAAAAAACCAAACAGCGATAGCTTGTCGCCAAATAATGCCAGAAAAAACTAATGCAAAGTCTTTACAAATACACTTCATGTGCTTCTTCCTAACGTAATCCCTAGGACACTACAAAACTAATTCATCAGCAAATCTCTTCTGGTTGCTTTGTTTCACATTGCGAAGGGTAATTGTCATGATCACAAGCTATGGTTGACAAGCAAAAACCTTCAGATGTAAAAAAATAGATAGCTAAAATTTATACCTTCTTTCCCGACGTCCAACAATGACAGCTCCCACGATGGCAACAACAAGAGAGCAAGACAGAATAACCCAAAACACTATTTCGGTAGAACTTTGATCTTTTTCTAAATAGAGAAGGAATGAAATAAAAATAAAATCAATGAGGCTAAAAGGTGCTGTTTTGAATTAGGGCTGCCATTTTTTCCGTCCAACAGAATTTGTGTGCTATTCTGCGAGCTTTCAGACATGAGTATTTTGCGAATAACAAAAACAAGTCTTGTAATATGAAGTAAAGTTTCAAGATACAAAAGGAAGTTTTTGAAACATCCAAACTTTCGCACAATAATTTTCATTAGACAGATCTGTTGGACGGACAAAATGTTACCCTAATTCGAAACAGCACAAAAACCATTCGCGATGGCGTTTGAATTAAGCAATTTCACGATACTAAGCTTGATATGCAATCAAGCATGCAGATTTGATAAAGTCTTAAATAAAGGGGGTCATCTAGAATACACGGTGACAAATTACATGACCATAAATTAGAAAGAGAGAGACAATGTCATTACTGATTGGTCACGAAAGTCACGAAAGTAAACAAGCCACGAAAGTCTGCTGCGATCGATACCTTGATGGCTTGAGTGAAAGCTTACGCATAAAAGTTAAGCCCCCATATGCAGTCTGGCAATCACATTCAGCTTGCAAAAAGATCCAAATGGCAACATGACATATCAACAGTATTTGAAATAGTTGCAACACAACAAAAATTCTTGCAGTTCTCTTGCATCTACAAATTACTTGTCCCAGTCAAGTGTATAGTAAGTTCAACAACATACCATGTGCATTCTGCGTAGAGCGTGCTATGAATCTTCTCTTGGATCGAGTGCAGCCACCACCAGTGCACAGCTCTAGCACCACAAAATACTCCGCAGAGTTATCAAGAGGGCCTATTACATGGCTGGATTTGTAAACAGGGACAACGATGTAACGTGGATTAGGGTCCTCCTTCTTGTAAACAAGGATCCTGAGTTTTTCGACATTTCCATTCCAATCTCTCTTGTCGACATTCTAGAAAATTCAGATGAGTGCCATGCTTAAGTGCATATCAGATTGATTAAAGCAGGTTTAACGCTTATCAGCTGTGTGGCTAGTTATCTATGTCTTTTTACTTTATATGTTAATGTTGTCTGTATTTACGTAAAGCCAGTGGCGAATCTAGCAAGGGCCATAAGAGAGGGCCATAAAAAATGTGATTGGATCAAAAGGGTCTGTCATACCATTTTGGCTCCCAGTCCCCATCTGGATCCGCTAATGACCAAGGCAGTGGGGGTAGTCACTGTATTTTGATTCCCATGATATCATTCCTGTCTTGTCATATAGTAATTATAAAGTATAGTAGGGTAGAATGGCATTGTCATGAGTTATATGAGTAAAAAGAAAAAAACATGTGTGTTGAAGAAGAAGGAACGCTTAATAAATACGTGTTACAACTGAAGGAGCGGCAAAACTCAATAAAAACGATCTTTAACCTTCCATTTTATCAAAGATTGCCACTTGTTCAAACTGAGTTGGCTTGATTCATCATCATATATTTCAGGAGCTGCCAATGGGACTAAAACGAACAAACAACATTTTTTTGTCTTTTAGTTCATAAAACTTAAAAACACAATAAAAGTTCAACGGACTACGTGACCGTCACAGCTGGAGAGGGCTTGTTAGTCAGCGAGTTCCCACTACAACCAGCACTTAAAATTTCAAAACTAAAGTATTTGATATACGCCATTAACATATAACACAACACTTAACATTAAATACTTAATAGTTAATACTTTGTCTGTATATGCCATGCAACGCGGACAAGGAGGTCAAACAACATCAGATCTTCCTCTGGTTTCTGTTGCAATGCGGACATGAAAACGGCAGATAAAACTGTGTATGATATGAATAAATATTTTGTTCTACTCCTTTAAAAATGTACAACATATAATCATTAATTGACTATACATACACCTGACACAACGCTATTATAGAAATGATACCCCTAGGAGCAAATATCATGGCTACCCAGAGGTCGCAACATAGATACAACGAATAAAATAATAGACACACTAAGTTAAGGTACCTTGCAACCAAACAGTTGCTAATGGTAATTTAAATCACAGGACTAAAAAGACTAGCAACATGGCACTCTTTTACAATGAAAAATGAATGGATATTGAAGCCATGACTATTGTTTTGTTGCAACATGCCCCAGCACATGATTAAAAAAATTAATACTAATAACGAGAACAAAAGAGGAAATAAAAGTAAAATAAAAAACAAATGCTACCCAAAAAAAGAAGCACATATTGAAGGGAACTGGGTGCACTACTTGTGGAAACTGGTATCCTTTTAAACCGAAGCGTTTTGTTTCCAAATGCACGTAATGGTTAAATTTAATATTAACTTGTATAAAAGAAGTTGGAACATATTGAAATCTGAAGAGTAGGAATGTTTATAAGCTTCAAGTACATCAGTAACACCAGTGAGAAGATTCCGCTTATGTTCAGTGAAAGAGTTGCAGAGTAGCAAGAAGTGTTCCATATCTTCTATGTCATCGTTTACTGGACATATTGGATTGACTTTATCATTGAAAATATATCTGAATTTATGGAAATTGAGTTTGCATAGCACCACCCTTAACTGAGTTAAATATGCAACCCATTTTGGATTGTGAATACCGTCTATGGAATTAGCAGGAGGCCTGATTTGGGAAAATACGTTCTTTCTTCAGGTGCTAACAGAAGGGGATTCTCTTATTTCGGGGCTAAGTCTATTCCATTTGGACAAAGAGTCAAGGTAGAGACTAGGTTTGAATTTTCTGTTCTTGCAATTAAATGCCCCACAATTTGCGGGTTTTGAAGAGAGTAACTACTTAGGTGAAATAGTGGAATAAATATAAGTGGTCAATTACAATACAAAATGAAACATAAAAGATAACCATTTTGAAAGTCATTACCAACAGAGCCTATCATGAAAATGAGACAATGGTATAAATATAATTTTTCAGTTTTCACTAATTAAAAAACATTACATATTAATATATTCATCTGAAAAAACGTTTTTGGGCTGATAAGTTGGAAAAGGGGGGCCTGCTAAATAGTACCAACACTCTACTTGGTTTATGTCATGAATCACACTCCACAAAGAGTAGCAGAATAAAAAATAATCCACAAAGGAAGAAACGGAACATCATACTTGCTTCATGTGTTTGAACGGTTTGGCATGCTCCTTTGATCTCATAAAAAATCTCCACTCTACTCGTTATACAAACAGTATAATTTGTATAAGGTTTCAGACCAGTAATGTTGCTGCTATTTTTTGGATGTTCTTTACTGTCATATATTGTTTCCTATAAAACAATAACAAAAAAGGATAAGGATTATTGCGCAAACAAAAGTCTTTCCATTGAAGTGTTATGGAAGCTGTCTATAAAAAGACTCGAAATCTTTTTTATGTACATAGAAAGAGAGAAAGAGGTCCTGTTTTCCCTTGAATTCTTCAATCAAAAGAGGATTAATTGAGCATCTATTGTACAAACCAAACAGTAAAAAAACAGTTGCACTACTCCCTCTGTCATATGAATTCAGATCTGCACCTGGTTATATATTCTGGTTATTTTGGTCATTATATGACATTTCATACTCAATGGGTATGAGAAAAAGAAAGTACTTTTCTTAAGATATAAAATGTTCCACTTTTTATGCATTATTCACATTAGTGGACTGACCAAGTTGAGCAATTCAGATGTGAACCATGGGCCAAGACATTCATGGGGCCTAACTCTGTTCTTTACACAAACTTTATGCTACCAAGAGCTTTAGCTTCTAAAAAGAATGGCAAATTTCTATACTATATATATATATATATATATATATATATATATATATATATATATATATATATATATATATATATATATATATATATATATATATATATATATATATATATATATATATATATATATATATATATATATATATATATATATATATATATATATATATATATTTCTATGATATATACATTTCTATACTATATATATTTCTTATTTTATTAACTCTTAATTTCTCCTTGTGTCACTCAATGAAGGGGACCTGGCCAGCTCGCAGACCAGGGGCACATAACTCTGTCATTCTACCTCTGACTGACATCATTAAGCAGATCCAACAAACCATTCTATGTAAATATGATTTATATAATTGTGAATTAGACATTCCTAATTCAGGATAACATTAGAAAGGAAGAAATATATTAAACAAAACCATTCCCAAAAATACAGGAAAATTAATTTATTAGGACCAAGATTTTCTAATGAATACAATCCTATCCTTTCTTCATTATCAATATTTAACAGCAATAGATTGAATATAAAAATGACAAAGGACAAGAAAAATACTAAGATTACTTTGTGTTTAATCCTCACAGTATTATTGTTATGTTAGATGGCAAATTGATGAAACATAGAACAAACAGGCATTATTTCTCCAGATATTTATGAGAGGAACTGATGCAAGGCTCTCAAAGATTTTTGACAGGCTACTTTTTCAGTTGTAATTTCAGTTTGATACACTTTATAACTTGATACACAAGTATGCATGCACATTAAAAGATAATATGCAGGATACAATAATTTTTACTAATAAAAATACAAAAACTACTATAATTATCACTGTGATTAAAGGAGGACGAAAACAGAACTTGTAATATTGACCTTGAGTCTGACATTAAGTTTGAAACTGATTACAATGATTAAAAGTGATTAAAAGTGATTAAAAGTGTTTCTAGTGATGCTGATTCTATGTGCCATCATAATAATTGAATAATTGAACATTGCCATCAAATGAAATTAAATTCTATCCTTGAGGCTCATTGCAATGCAGGCTTCTCTTTTACATCCATTTCTTGACTTTTTGGAGCCCCTTTGGGTTTAACAACAATCAAAAATATACATACAAAAAAGTAACTATTGGCAAATAAAGAAAAAATAAATCATTTAGAGTGAGCACTTAACAAAAAGTAAAACTCCTTTGTCACTCCCTAAAAACAGCTATATATAAGTACCTGCTGTTTGTAAATAACTGTCTGTTGTAAATAAATGTTTTTTCTGACTAACTGTGGTACCACATATAAATCACTTCAAAATGAATAAGCAAAAGAAAAAATATGATACATGCAACTAAAATGTACATTCCAACTACATCAATAACAACTTACAACACTTTTGTACGTCTTGCGACTCCCAGCAACCCTCCAAGTCCAGTAGTAGCCATATTGTAAGGCTTCACATTCTGGACGTGTCCAAGTCAAATTGATCTTCCAAGCAGATGGCACAGCAAGATGGAGACTGTTCACTCTTAGAGATGATCTTTTCACTGAAATATGAAAGCAAGGGAATAGTAAATGGGGAAAAGAAGGAAAAATTATCATTTTATTGGAATGATCAGCAATAAAAAATCCACAAAAGAATGTCTAAACTGTTCAGTGATAAACAGTTGCCAAAAGAGCATTCTAAAAAAACTTTGATATCTCATAATTTTTAAAAATATACCTACCATATTTTATAATCTGATGCATGTGTACAATAAACTGCTTGGCAGTCACATTGCTGATAGTGATGTAAACTTCAATTTTCAAAAGGCAATTGTAGAGACCTTTCACATAGCAAAGGCTTAGGTGATTATTTTCACACCTAAGACCTTCTGGCTGCATCTTACAATCATGCAATCCTGTCTGATGAAACTTCGAACATGAAGCAAATAAACTTGAAAAGTTGAATGAATATTGGGCTGATGATGAATTGCACAGAGTATGCAAAGTTGCAGGTATCAACACACAAACATTGTTGGTATCATGGCATGGTTGAAAATCCTCTGGCTTTAACACTAAAGGTTCTGAAGTATACACAAAAAGATGCAAGGTATTATAAACACAAAGAAAAAGTGATCTAGTATGTGGTGGTTATATAGAAATTTCACTGTACATAGCCAGATACAAAATAGGTCAGTAAGACTAGATTATAATCAAGTAATGTACATGATGTAAAAGCAAGTATATAGACTGAGGTTTTTGTTCAATGGTCATGGGTGGTGATAAGATGACAGTCAAGTTAACCAAAATTGCAAGATGAGCATAACTTTAAGCATCACACCTAATCTTCATACCTGTCAAGTGTCAATAATGAGCAAGAATGAGCAAAAATGCAAAAACGAGTAAGAATCTTATTAAATGCGAGAATTCCAAATTTTTCTAATGTGTGGGTCTAGGTGCCCACTTGAAAATTTTGAAACCACCATGTGTTCTGGGCATTATATCTCGTTTTACCACCTTTATTAAGATCAAAAAAGTAGGCAGAACAAACTACAGTTTAAATTTTCTTCTCATTCAAGGTCTCAATTCATCAGTAATGTAAACAGAAGGTAGTAAATGTAGCATTTTTGTAAAACACGTGAGAATTTTCCTTTGATGCGCGTGAGGGTCTCACGAGAAGGTGGGAGACTTGGAAAGTCATAACCTTGTCCTGACAGAAGGGGAATGAAAGGTATGCAACATTAATAAGTTTTAAGTTAATCTTGTGTCGAAAGTTGATTATCTGCCAATCTGTGTTAAATGGTAAACAGACAAGGTGGTGGTAATTCTTGCAGAGAAATCGAAGGTAGGGGATTCATCAGTTAGACTTAAAATCTGTTTGAATTGTTTCTAGAATGGGTTATTGATATTATCTCAGCAATAATTGATTTATTTTGTTGTTGTCTCATCGATTTTGATCAATTTATTTCGCACATTTATATATGGTAAACTAGATTCACGTCAAACAATCGATGTAAAATAAGTCGACAAGAAATGCACTTGATGAGTATTGAACTTGATATAGTAAAACGAGCAACGCAGCAATAGCAAACAAACAAACCTTTGCCAGCGAATGTCTCGTTATTACAAAACATTCTAGCACAAATACCACCTGCAAAAAATGAAAAGTACTCTAAGCAGCAAATTGGGAAATTTTGCAAATACAGAATGGCAACCAATAATCTAATTTATTAGGCCCGTTAACGATATCTAAGTCAAAATGAAAAGAGGTGCCTAGTAGCTGCTGTTTGGCTGCTAAGTCTTCTCTGCCTGAAACACGCAGAGTAAATAAAAGAAGACACAAACCTTGTGCAATAATCAATATAAAGGTCCAAAGCACAAAGAAATGCAAACAAATTCTATTAAC
Source organism: Mastigias papua (assembly GCA_964019165.1). Classification (NCBI taxonomy): domain Eukaryota; kingdom Metazoa; phylum Cnidaria; class Scyphozoa; order Rhizostomeae; family Mastigiidae; genus Mastigias; species Mastigias papua. Next base: position 13,423,738 of record OZ025283.1, on the reverse strand, counting down.
TTTCAGACGTCCAGAATCCATCTTGTGATTACACTCCACCATTAACATTTCACATCCATCTGAAGTAACAACACGTCTGCGCAGCTTCCGCAATCGTGTATACATCCTATGGGGTTTCCAAATGCATATGCCTGTGTCACCTGTTGCTACTGAGACAGTCTGGAAGTACCAGCTATACGACAAAATAGATTATTTAAAGCACAAAATATAGAGATGAATTATGAGAATATCTCTACTTTGACGTCGAGCTTTGACTTATTCATGACTGCAAAATTTAAGAATACGCAGGTGGTGTTTTCATTCTCCAGGATTCATTCTTTCCAGTCCTAACGAAATCTAGCTTGCCTTTTAACACACAGATTTATGGAGAAATCTAAATATTTATATACACAAATACATAATAACAAGGATCTGCTTGTCAAAATGAAATGTAAGAATAGAAAAGAGTTAACATGTCTTGATCTAACAATCTGCATTTGCGTTAATCTTCTAGAGCACGAGTGAAGGGATATTTGTGATACAAATGGGCAGCATATCTGGCAACCCCTAAAGAGCGTGAAGGTTATCTGGTAGATACAACTGGAAGCAAATTTATTAAGGGGCAGTGCTCTGAACAGGCAGGGGTTTTACGAACTTAAATGACTAAGGTGTTTGAAGTATTGCAAGTAGAGTTTTGCTGAGTAGAAGGCAGCAAAATAGTGACTATCCGATTTCAGTTTTCCATTAGAATCATGCGTGTTTTCCGGGCTGCGGCCCTAAAATCATTGGAACCCTTAGAACATAACTAAAATATTTCTATCAGGCTACCACTACTTCAACACCATGCCAAGAAAAACTGTAGATTCCGACAATGGTTCTTGCACCATATTCCAGGTATAATAAAAAATTCTAACCATAGAATTTAGAAAACAAAAAAGCTCAACAGCACTTAATAGAACTTTTAAAGTTTTACTGGGGGCTCAGCACAGTTTGCCCTTTGATACAGCAGCCTTGGCTGTTTCACTAATTCTCTTTCGCTTCCTGCTAAGAGTAAGTTGGTGAGATAATCGATTTCATTTGATGAAGAAGAGAACAATTTCTGATGGAGACTACATTTTGTACTAGAAAATGATAAACCATTGCATGTTCTACATACAAAAACTAAGTATAAGATCATAAATAAAACTAAAAATTGCATATTTTTACCTGGTGCTAATATAAAGTGCAATATACTGTTGATTACCCTGCTAGACTTATTGTGTTTGTGATCTCATTTCTTGTTAAAAACCAGTAGGTGAATATGATTGAGATTCCCTACTCACTTCGATCACAAACATTTCACAGCTCCAACCTATGTCGATGTTCTCTTTTCGCTAAAACGCCTTGAAATGCCTATTTACTTTACAGTCCGCTACTAATAATACAATAAGTTCACGTAGAGAAAAACAATTATATGAATTATCTGCAAGTGTATCATAGCTATATTAGATAGTTATAAACTTCCAATTCTGGCTGAAAATGCTTTCCACTTGCTTCCACTTCCCAGGAGAGTACTCCCTACTTCTCTATACGGGGGGTCCATGTCAATATTTGGGGTCTGGGATTTTACAAAGACAATCATATTTGGGGTCTGTGAAGAACAGCTTTAAAAAGTCAATATTTGGGGTTTGAGAATTACAGCATAAGAAATATTCAATATTTGGGGTCTTAGAATTGACAACGAAGATATAAAAGAAAAACAAATTATAAAGTTTTAGTACCATAAATATGACAACGATAATCGTGAAGTTGTAATAAGTAGCAGTCCAAAATATGTTATAATATTTAGGGTCTCAAAATTTTGAGATCCAATATTTGGGGTTCCTTTAAACTGAGACTTACTATTTGGGGGTCAGCTACAAATTGCTGACATGGACCCTCCCGTATAGAGAAGTAGTGAGTACCCCCTGGGTTCCACTTGGGAGTAACCGAAAGATGGGAGAGTGGAAAGGAGGCTTACGACTCTAATCAAGTCAATAGTCCAAAAAGAGTATCCTCCCTAACATGCACTCCAAAATGTACAGAATGCGCAGAGGACAAGACATATGTCAACCGAACTAAGAGCTTTGTGTTATAAGCAAAGATTCTTTTAGATATGGAATTGGTAAGTGGCTAGAAACCCATTAAATGAGCTACACGTTGCCGCTTAAAATCTTCTACTTGGTTCATGACAACATACCACAATTAAAAAACAAAACGGTTCTGTATATGTTTTAAAAGTTTGTGCAAAAATAACGACACGTTTTTTATAAGGAATTTCGCACAAGGCCTAGTTCAAATAGTTCGATATTTTGGACTACTTTTGACCATGTCGTTGTACTTAAAGTTCCTTAATAGTCCTTAATTTCAACGGCATATTTAGTGTTATAGACAGTGTAAGTGTTGTGTTAAGACTGGTTACTATGGAGCACCGCAAATTTCAATGGAAACCCGCCTGCTAGCAACTTGCAACAAGAATTACAAAAATCTATGAGAATTTGGCATGTTAATTCTCCATTGTTTGCAGTTAACAAAATATTCCAAACTGAAAGTTTCTCAGGGAATTTGTCTCTACTTTAGTATCGCCTTAAAATTCTTTCGCCTCCTTCATGTAGGTTCCTTATAAAGCTGTTCCTTATAAAAAACGTGTAGGACTGCATGAATAGGCTCATTAATTAAGAACTATAAAATTCCAATATAAATAGTTATGTTAAAATACTAAATAGGTAAAAATACAAAGACATTAATGTCCTGCATCAATTTCTATAATACAGTTTACAACCTACACAAACAATATTTTCAAAAGTAACAAGGTTTCATAAAGGTAAGACTTCGCGAAGAAATGGCCTAAACGATGTATCTCGAATTCGAGAACAAATGTGGACAAACTGCTCTGATTCCCAGCTGGCAAGCATATACAGGTCACCCTCAGGAAAAATGATTATGAAAATGTCTATTGTAATGTTGACTAAAATTGGCCAGCGAAGGCCTACGTTCTGTTTCAGATATTTATCGGTAATAGGGATCGAGAAGATATGGAACAGCTTGAGGATTTACAGTTGTATAAGGATGATATAGTAGGTAGATAAAAGGGGGGCAAACATGTCTGAAATGAACTCATGAAAAAATCGGGCGAGAATTGGGAAGAGATAGCTGTCTCCATCGGACGCTAAACCACTCAAGTTTCTTCCATTATAGCAGAAAATCTCAAACTTTGACTAAAAACTGAATTTAATGATTTTCTCTGTCCTCTGTCACCATATTGTCATAACAGTATCACAGGGCTGCGTTTTCCACCTTCGAATCGAGTTTGCGCGATTCTTTAACCTAAAAACTATCGAGGGGACCCCCCCCCCCGCGAAGTCTCAGCAGGTATAGGGAATGATTCATATTATATGACGTTATAATACAATCCTAAAAATAACATTACATCAGACTAATTCAATATTTTCACTATGTATTTCCATAGGATCAACATCATCAACAATTTGAAGATGGCCAGCTCCAAACCCTACTTCATTATTATCACCTCCAATACCATCATCTAAATTTTCGTTATCTTGGACAATAAATTCATCATAAACTGGAACACCGTCGACTGGCACTTCATACTGTGTCGGTGGGGTACGTGGTGGAACCTTTGTTCGAGAAAAGATAGGAAGCTTTAAAGAATTTCTGGCGATTACATGCACCACAAAAACAGCAATGATTTATGAGTAATTGCACGAGGTACTTCACGTACAACACATTGAAGGAAAATGAATGCAGTTAGATATGAACTACACTAAGAGAAACGACGACAAAAATTTTGTCCACAAACGAGGACGTTTTTACAAGCAGAGCCAAGCTTAAAGCAATTCTAAGACCAGTAAAACTGCTCTAATACTATGTCAAAAATGCCTATTTGTATACTGCAAGTTGGCTTAAGTTCGGCGTACAGGAATCCCTAATGAAGGTGCTATTTTCAAAGGCGTTCAAGGCCATGGGATTGAAGTAATGAACTCAACTTGCTAGGAAGAAATCTAAATCTTATCTACAAATTGTGCAAATGTGTAATTTCATATGACATCGTTCAAAAACTATCTATCAACTTAAGCTTGTATCTATTAATGTTTAACTCATTCAACTAACCTAAAAGTTAACTACAATAACATAAAGAAGACTTATGCTTCTATACAATCTAACAGATGAAATTCGATGCCCGACCTATGGAAAACAATAGTTTTCTTCAACACATTCATCAGCCCTCAAGTATGTCTCATTCCGAAAACACAACAAGACAAAGACTTGATTTGAACCTCCGTCATAGTCGATATTGATTGTTAGTGATTTGCGATGATTACCGATGATTAGCGAAGAACACAGGTCATAACCAATGATGAACAAGTATGTCCCATGGTGAGCGATTATAAACCGATGATGAGCGATGACAAACCGAACATGAGCAATGATAAACCGATGATGAGCAATGATAGCCACTGATGAGTGATGATAATAATAATAATAATCATCACATCATATTTAATCACGAACTCCCATCAGCTTAAATCACACGCTTAACCGATGATAAGCGATGATGAGTGATGATAACTAGAATAACGGAAGCTGAAACAATATTCTGCAAGATTTACTTACAATGACAACTTGATTTCTGTCACTATCTCTCTCTTCTTGCAATGTGCCATATCCTCGCCTAAAAGAGCATTTCAAAATCAGTAATCAGCTACCAAGAAAAAATACAAAACTCTTCCCAATGGATTAACTATAAGTACTACACACCGCAACACACCAGTTATGTAAGCAGCTTCTGTAAATGTCCCTAACTACCTATCAAAGCAACAAGAAACTAAAAGAAAACTCGAAATCGTCAAATTTCACCAAGAGATCTAATCAAACAAAGATACTAAGTTATCGAACGGCAGCATGGGAAGGATGAGCAACGATAACCGACGATGAGCAAACCAAAAAACCTGCAAACTGGATTTCACTTTATAGATATTGTCCGAAAAGGGATGAAATGTCCAGTTTTGACTGCCAATGCGAATCTAAATGAGATTCGAACAGCGTACAAACTGGTTGTGAAATTGAGGTACAGTGGGACCCTGTGTTTCTGTAAGAATGATCCCTGTCCCCTCTAGACCTTTAATTCCCAGTGACACCAAAAAACTCACATTTGCTATGACATTTACCTTGTTTCTAGCATGAATCTCTACTCTACTAAACATTTGTTATCAGTATTTACACGTTTATCTAAGTTATCGAGAATATTCGATAACTTATTCATGCTAATACAATTCCATTCTAATATTATCAAATTACGACATATTCCAGTCTTCCATAAAGTTCTACAAGATTCCTGATTTCAAAACGAGGCTAACTGAAAGTTTTAGGCTATTTGGGCCTAATCGCAACACCGATGATAAAGTTTGGAAAGGTCCACCATTACCACGAATTACACGTATGTAGAATTAAGAACACAGGCAATTATTTAAATTCTGTACAGTAGGTCTAGTCAGTGTTTCTCAACAGTATTGGCCAATTTATAATCACTGTAAAACTGCAGACATTAGGCAAGCAATACGTCATATATTATGGACTACCTACCTTTTCCATTTGTAGTACAAAACACCAATTATTACGAGAAAAGCTATGATGCCAAGACTAAGCCAAATTAACCATGATAGTGATGAGCCTAGAACAAGAGACACATAAAACCAATAAGATCTTTTGAAAATAATATGATCTTTTTCATGCCATTCACATTCAACTTCAAGTCCAACGAGGAATCATCATCATCACCACGATCATCATGATCATCAACAACAACAACATCATCACCACTATCATCATCATGATCACCAACATCACCAACATCATCATCATCATCATCATCATCATCATCATCATCATCATCATCATCATCATCATCATCATCATCATCATTATCATCATCATCATCAACATCAACAACAAAAACATCATCATCATCATCATCCTCATACTTGAACGCTCGCATATCGCACACGCTTCATCCACCCCCTACCACCCCACCCCTTTCTATTTTGTATACAAATTCACTTTAATTAACAACATGTTAATATTCCGTAAAAGCTATACAAACTTCCTACCTTTATGTGAAGAACTCGAAAAGTGAGGAATATATTCCGTAGCAGAATCCCTGCATCCAATCTTGGTACATAACTTCACTTTGACCAAGTAGTCACGATCATGGTACAAATCATCTAATGTATAATTTTTCTGATTCGTGCTTATGTGTTTCGATCTTACTGCATCATTAGGTTTCCTTGTCTCGTTGTACTCAACAATCACGAAAGCTTTGCCATTCCAGAATCGATGCTCTGGTAACTGAAAGATATACTTGGATTAGTCAACTGCTGTGAAATTGCTTTAAGTTGTCCATCGTCCGTCCCAATATATTACGCTTCCTCCATCATTTTCCCGTACCAAATACCCATTAACTGTCTAAACTGAGCCCTTTCTCATAAAACTTTCACGAGTTCCTTGCTACTTGACTTTCATTTCATTCGTAAGAATTTCTTCAGCAAGTAACATTGGGGCCTAAAGCACTGCCCGCAAAACGGGGAGCAAGAGAATGATTGAATAGAGAGGGAGATGAGGTCAAGTTTGGTCATTTTAGACTTGAAAAATACAAGTTGTAGGACCCAAGGAAGTAAGAGGAAGGTAAAACTATCAATAGGTTATCAATAAATAAATAAGACAGTAAATATGCGTTGGTTTGCTATATTCCTTTCTTAGCTATGCATCCCTACTGATAAGTCGTTCTTTCTTCAGAATTTTCTTCAGCAGCGTTATGTCACTTGAAATTTGATAGCGAGTTATTTTACGAAACTACAACAGAACCATCCAAATTTCTTTTAAATCATCCATGATTCATTCCACTACAGTAGCAAAGAGACTTATTCTCATTCCATTCAGTCAAAGCAATGAGTCAGTATCCCGAGAAAAATCTGATGTTTCCAATGTACAGCTTGCAAACAGACAAATTTCTAACCACATAAACGTGTTGAAAATAACTCTAGCATTTGACAAGATATGATTAAAAATCGGACCAAAGGGACCCATGCTTTATATAAAGTGAGGAAAATTAACAGAACAACGCAATGGAACTTAAGAAGTTACGAAACAAAGTAGATAAAGTCGTGAATCAATGAAGCTATTTATTTGCTTTCAAGTTTACCTTCCAAAATACTTTAACTTTCCATCGTATGTCTACTTCGCTTGGGTAGTCTTTCTGTACATCGGTTATCTCAGGAGCTTTTGATGGAACTGCAGAAAAATCGAATTCTATATACTTATAAAGTTCATTAAAACTGAATCATCAGTGCCTAGCTAAAAAGGACAACATTGCAATCAAAGTTGATTTTCTTAAACTATTAAGAAAATAGGTAGCAAATAAATTTAGCTTTAAGTACCATGTTCACATATTACAACCCATTGACGGAAAACATGTCCACATTTTGTAAAATTAGCAGTCAGATATTGTTTTTATGTGACCACACCCTGTAGATACATCTGTAGAAAGTGATCACATAATATTTGAATTTCACAGTGATAAAATCCAACTATCTTTTGACATAATGTTAGAACAACCCTAAAGAGTACCACTGTCTCCTTGAAAAAGTTTCTAAGTAGGCCCAAACAATTGGGGAAATCCATTAAATTTGCCGGCCACTATTGGGGAAAGTGCTAAGCCTACTGGGGACTTTTCCACACAGGTTTGAATGCTAAAGCTACCCTGGTTCCTACCTTCACAAAATTTCGCATGCGGGAGAAGTAGAGGCGGGACTAACTATTAGAGAGGGCAAAAGTATTAGAATGAGTGTGGCATGAAACACATGCCATTTTAGATTTACTTTATTATGTAATAGGACACAGCACTAAGCACTTTATTACAATGTATACATAAAAGAAAGGGTGCATCGTATAATGCGCATTATATACAGCAAAATACTGTAATTTACATTCAGGAAATAGAATAAATAGATCCTTGAATTAGCCCCCCCCCCTGGTGGTGTATCTATTCTTAATGCCTTTGGATAGGGACGTATTTGAAGGGAGGCTTATAAGAGGGGCTTACAAAATGTTGTGATACATTTCACAGTAACGAATCGCATTCAGAACTCCTTCCTCTGTGATGGAGGGCTATTTGTGGGGGGGGGGTTGGCTTATTACCAATTTGTAGTTCTAGAATCGAGCTTAATCGAGGGGGCTTATTCGAGGCAGGGAAAATTCGAAGATTTGCAGTATATCCAGCGGCAGAAACAAAAATTGACGGCTTGACATCAATACTGTGCAAAACAGAAGTTCCTTTGCAAAAGTCAACTACACATCATTACCAGCCTCTTTTTGCTTACCAGCCTCTTTAGTTGTTGCATTGGTACATACAGATTTAGCTTTTGCCAGATTTTTCACAAGAACTGCTACCACACAGATATCATATGTTGTGGCTGGGATGAGATTCCTAATAGCAAAAACCTCGGACACATCTCCACGACCAATATAGGAAACCTAACAACAAAGCAAAAAATGACAAAAGGCGTGAAGCTGAAAAACAAGAATGACAAGATCATAAAGTAATCATGCAAATAAATCGTGATCCATTATTCACTTCATAATAAAATACAGAGGGGCTCCTTCAGCGAAAGCTGTGTAAATTCCAAAGCTACAAACGCAAAGAAATTCTTAAAATAACAGATGGGATTACGAAAATTCTTTAACATTTCAAAACATTTAGAACGTTTCGACTTGTGTCTTCACAGGTTTTTCTGATTCCTTTCCTGTCCTATATCTAAACAAAAAACTAAGATGCTCAGTAATGAAGAAGACGAAAGTCGAAACGTTTATATAGTGGACATTTTTGCTGAATTCCGAATAATATTTTAAAACTGACTGGACTATATCTTATCATGGATGTGTCAAATTAATGTTTAAAGAAGAAATGGTCTTTCTCTTTGTCGTCGTTCTGGTAACAAAGTTTAATACGAAGTTGCGATTTCCATCCCAAACATTTCAATAGATACATGCACTATCACAATCAAGAAAGCCAAATGATGAAACAAGTAGTACATTTTCAAATAACAGGCCTTACAATGAGTAAATTTGACGCGCGCTGCCAATCGCGCGCGTGGGATCGTTTGCGCGCTAAACATTCAATTGTGAGAGTTTTCCTAGGCACTTAGATGTGCATCTTTGATAAAGCTGGCGTGAGCGACATGTCGGGCGCGTGAACTGAGCTGGGGGCGTGAACTGAGCTGGGCGCGTGCCTGCGCGCTCGTGCGCGATCGCGCGCGTCTCATTGAAAGGCCTGAAATAACTAAAGCCACTTAAGGAGGATACTTGTGCTACTTGCTTTGGTAAACTACTCCAAATGCTAGCACTCCTGAATTCAAGAATGTTTTCCCATTTGATGTAGTTTTTCTTTGGACTTCCTCATTAAATGAAGTATCAGAGACAAGCTAGTTTTATCACACACTCATCAAAGTCTAAAACTGGTGAAGCTACAGTATCATTATTCATACTCAAGTGGGTGTCAGAAGAACAAACTTATTTTCTGTTAATATGCTCTATAACATTTCTAATTTCTTGAACATTAAATGGAATAGCTTTGCTTTTGTAATATCCTATTTGACTAATATGATGCTAAAATTCTTACATGTCTTACACTTGTCTGCCCTTCCTCCTTGTAGCTGATGTCGTAGGAATAACTATACACAGGACACGGGGTATGCCAAGCGATCCTGATCTGTGTAGATGATGATCTGTTTTCCAAAGAATACACTGGTATTTTCACTAAAAGGATAAATCTTGGGATAATTGTGCACCTTTAACATTAACCTACTGAGGGTTACACCTGTATTGTCTTACAGCAGGGATGGGCAGCCTATGGACCCTAAAAAGAATTTATGCAGAATGCAAGCAAATAGCTCCACTCTTTCCTAGCTTATCTGTAGTACAGAAGAGAGTAAAATTAATTTGTTTCTGACTAATGCAAAGTTCCCACCCCTGTTGTACAAATAACCCATGAAAACAAACTGGCTTTATTACATATGAGAGCTCAATGTGGAGTAGCATTCAAGGACACTCTCTCCATGAACAATGGAAGCAAAACACAAGCCTGTTAATGCAAATTTGAATTAAGCCTAGTTCCACAACCATTTTTCTATGACAATTTTCTATGACATGTTTCCTTGCTCTTGTAGATAGGCAACCAGTTTCACTTGACAATTATTTCATTAACAAGTATATTTGCCTGTGTAAATCAGCTACAAGTTTCTCTGACAACTTTTCACTATCCAAATGGTCAGCAGTATTTGAAGGCTAGCATTTTTCCATGTATTTCTCTTGCTTTGAGTTCCACAAACATTCATGACATTGGAAAGCTTGTAAAAGTATCCTTATGGGTTGGACACTCCCAAACATTAGGATAAACATTGATTGGTGCAAAGAGCCTGGCTAGATGTAAGGGTTTGGAGGTCTAGAATTTAGCACAATGTGTCAATTTATTTGCCAAGCCATTTACATGAGCAATTTCCAAATATTACAATCACACTTGTTGAGAAGCTAGCAAGCCAGTTTTTAAATAAGTACACTTGTCATATGGGAAACTGTGATATGGCTCCATCTACATGAGCAAATGAAATTTGTCATAGAATAGATTGTCTTAAAAAATTGCTCATTGAACTTAGGCTTAGTTGAAAGAAGGTAATTAAATAGGTATATACCTGCTGTGATGAAATGCTTTGATAAAAAATTAACTGTAGTTGAATTTCCAAAATCATTGCTTGCTGTCAATGTTATATTCAACCTGCAATATGCTAGATGGTGTTTAGAACAAACAGTGAGATCTCTTGCATAACATTCAATATCAGGATATGGACTAGTTTCATCCTGCACTGTGAAGCACTCAAAATGTCCAGTTTGTCCTGCAAGAATGCAGCCTTGCACACTATACCTTGCAGTGTAATTTATTTTCATTTTGTATCTGTTATTCTCCGTTGCCCAGAAGGCAAATCTCTCTTCACCAGCTGAATAGCTTGTGAAATAGTGGATTTCTGAGACAGCAGGGAGAGCTGGGACATCTGTATAACAAATAAATGACAAATACAGTCAACACAAGAGCAGTTTGCTTTAAAACAGTCAAATAGATCTGTGGCAACTGCTAGATTTCACTATCACAGCGTGATGTCACAAAATTAATTCAAATCTCCTATGATGGACATGATAAAATGGAGCAACTCAAATTCTTTCCTATGTAATCAAAGGTCTGTGACAATAGCAGAGATTACTTTATGACTTCAATAGTGTGTACCATAAAACTGCAATCTGCATCAGTGTCATCAAAAGGCTGGAAATCCCTCAATTTCTTACACAAAGCTTATACAAAGAGGGGCTTGTGAAATATTCTGAAATATGCTATATAAAAAGCTGGCTTTGAGCACTCCTTTGGTAGTAATATACAAAGAATAGTCTGGAAATAAAGACTGGTCTGTTACAAAGTCCTTCATCAAATTATGTGGGGGGGGGGTATTTGATGGGGATAAGATACCAAAAAATTGTAGTTCTAGGATGGGGCTTATAATTAATAGGCTAGTCTTATAATAGCCATATGTTATAGAATGAATGTGGGAAACTTCATCAAAATATGGAATATTTTCAGATAGTCATATTCCTATTACGAAACAACAGTTTCTTCTGTGGCATATCTGTCAGGGGGGTGTGGCAATGGGTGGTACAACCCCAATATTTTGATAAGTGCTTAATAAATGTGTAGATGGTTGATAAACAACCAAAAAGTACAAACATTTTCATTTGGTCGGTATAAGAAGATGATCATTATCAGTAATATACGTACATTCTAGTTAGTAAAATGATAAGATTGTTGTTTTGATCAGTAAACTCACTCTCCAAATCATACACCTCACTCAAAATTGACAAGTTATAGGCCCTGAGTCTCTATAGCAAAATTTCATTCTAACACAAGCTCCTAAAAAAAATCAAAATAATACATAAAGCACAAAAGTGGTCATTACCATAAACCTTTAATGTGAACATTGTTCTTCTTGTCACATTTTGAAATTTAACCTCCAGTGAATAATCCCCTGCTGCTAGCCAAGTAACATTTGGAAAGAATATGTTGACAACTTTTGTCTTATTGTTGAAAAGACTGTCTACTACTTGTATAACTGGTCCTTCAAACTGACTGCCATGGAAACTGGTAACATTCACATTAAATGTGCTGTTAAAGCTTGGGGTAACATCTCTCACTTGACAACTGAGGCTGCCATTTTTACCAACTTGCAAGAGTAATGACGAGTGGGAGCAAGTCAGTTGAAAAGGTTTGCTACTTGCTACTAAAATAGAAGACATAAATAATAAGTCATGTTAAATATTATGGAGTAAAAACAGTCTAAACAATATGGAAGCTGTGAATTTCTTGCAATAACTCAATATCAAAACTAATCTTTCAGCACAAAAACATTCAACACAAGCAAGCCTGCAAACAGCAGTGTGATTAGAGTAAATGAGGTGTGGGTGGGGGGTGGGGAATAGATCTTGGAGCTACATTCCCAGTTAAACTACTGGGGTCACACCCATTACTCTGGCTTAGGATTGACTAATTCATGAAAGTTATTCTATGGAACAGAGCGCCTGGTTCAAAATACTGTGAAGGGGCTCAATTTGATTAAAGGAATTACAACTACCAGATTGAACAGAGCGCCTGGTTCAAAATACTGTGAAGGGGCTCACTTTGATTAAAGGAATTACAACTACCAGATTTCACCAAAAGTGGGGGTAATTGCCATTATACCCCCATTTGTGCGGTCATGCCATTATTTGCACACGATAATTTTAACTTAGCACGTTACAGTAGGTTATAAAAGATGCAAAAAATAATAAAGATAATCGAACGGTGACAAAGTGCACGCGGATGCATCATGAAAGCTGAGTGCACGCTGCATACAAATGAGACTTCCTCTTTCAAATGCAAACCTCGTAGTGTAATACGTCGCATGAAATCTCATTGATCTAGGCCATATCCTGCAAACTGGCTGCTAGATATGTACCGATTAATTATCTCAATCAAACATGTAGGTACGTCTCCAGATAAACAAGCGCACTACGTTACAGTTCAGGCACGAGGCTATGGTAAGTGGCAGTTGCGAATGTGTAGTCAGTATTGAAATGTGTTTCTTTACTTTCAGACTGGGAAGTTCACAATAGGAGCATAAAACGACAAGGTAAAACGTGAACCTTCAAACATAGGCCATAGCGAAAACTCAAAAGATCTAGTGATAAAGGTAGACGAAGTTTACTCAATATATCACGGCGTACTCACTTGCTAATCTCAAGGACGTCAGTTCAATAGTTAGTGTGAGCAGAAGTAGCTTCATTTCTTTCTTATCAGTCCAGTCTACAACAGACAGCCTGCAAACGTTCTACACTATCTTGTTTCGTTTCAACTTTTCGTTTACTCAACCTCAACAGCAGATCTTTATAAGTTTCAACTGCATTGTGGGACTGGGGAAAACCGGCTTCAAACTTCCGCATACGGCCTCCCATTCTTAGAACGAGAAGGGGATGCACTTTTACAATATGTTATGCGGTATCGTGGGTGTGACAAATTTTGCTCCAGCCTTCCACATATATTTCAGGAAGCTGTGTTAGGTGGGGTAGAGGAATAATTTTTGACCTCCAAGGTAGTGTAAAAACATATACCATATTTAAGCATAACTGCACCTCTTTGTTTTACTATTTTCCTTCGGTGGGGTAAAGAAACTTTGACTTGCTCGAATGGTGGGGTAAAATTTTTTTGAGGGCACAAAGAACTTTCTCGTCAGTCCCCACCCCGGCCATAAATAATGACCGCTCCCTAAGTCCTTTCAATGCGACAAAATCAGAATAGATCTACTGCAATTTTAAACGTTCTTTCTTTAAGTTTTCTCATGTTCTGAAAATATTGGGGGATGTAACACCCCACACCCTCAGAAGCTACATCTCTTGTTATACCATATAGTGAAAATCAGGGTTAGGGGATTAGCTTGTACTTCATAATGCAACGCCTGGGAAATGAATAATTCCATTTACACTTTGTAGCAAACAAATGTTACTGAGTTTGCAGTATAAATATAGCATTCATCATAAAAATCATTCTTGTACAAATTAATCAATCTTTGTACGTGTTTTATTAATTATTGATCTGCTTCAGCCTAACAATCTCGCTAAAATGAAGATGATTCAGACGTTCACATTACAATCTAAAATCTTAGGTCTTACCGAAAATTTAATGCATTTCGTTGTATTCAGTGTTAGCTATGAATAAGTTGTAGGATATCTGGGATTGATTGCTCTTTCATTTTGAAAGTACTTTTCCCTCCGAAACTCACCAGAGGGTGAAACTCCAAACAATTTATGAATTATCACAATAGTTTTTATCCGTAATTTCCCAGCATCTGGTTTCGTAGAGCTTGAAAAATGGGTTTTTTACGCTGTTGAAATAAAAGTTGTTGCAAGGTTGAACACATTGTCAACCGGGTAAATAGCCTGCTTCTTTCCCTTGTTGTCAAAGCTCATATCCAAGATTTTTCCACCTTCACTCCAAAGGAACTTGTCTGCTAAAAATGTTGGCGAAGAGTCTCATGGTGTGGCCAAAAAGCCTTTTCCATAAAATTTGCTTTATATTGTGTAGAACACAAAGATCGTTGTATCAAAAATCATTTCTAATCGCAAGAACTCAGAAGAATAAACGTTGTAGAACCTTATATAGGGAAATATACAAGGTGTGCCACAAAGCTCCTATATTAGTACTTCACTCTTCTTTCATAAAAATGACCTCGCACATCCTGTCCAAGTTAATGCTGAAAATATTCTTGTGATTTGAGAAGATAAAAATTCCTGAAAACTCCCGACATAAATGTTCAAACTGATCACAATCCCCAACTGAAAGATAAAATGAATTGACAGCGTAAGGCTTGTATCTTACACTCTGTCGAAAACTCAGAAATCAGGAATCAAACAGGTGAAATTATGCTCCCAAGCTCCCCCCTCCCCAAAATATAAGAAGCGGCCTATTCTTCACACCATACTCGATCAACAGGATGTGAAAAAGAAGACATGAACATACAACTGAGATAAGACTCGATATCACTGAAACTCAAAATTACACAATACAATTTTCATAACATCTGCTTCATAACCCATACCCACATAAGGATATTTACAGGAAAAACTCTATGGTAACAAAGATAAGATGAACAAAAAATAATTATAGTCACATAGCCCATGCAAACTGCCACCCCTTCAGCTGCGACCCCCGTCAGCAGCCCATATCGTAACAAAATACGACAAAAAACCCAATGGGGAATCCATAAAACGTATTGCCGATTTGTATCAAATAAACTACCCCCCGTGCATCTACCCAGTATTATGTCAACGTCACAAGCACTCTCCAAAAAACGATAGGAATTCATTCTGTATACTTAGGCTCTTGGTACACTTTAGCGAATCGCTTTTTGATTCGCTAGACAACTGATCCAATAAATTGTTTTCACACTGTATTGGTAGCAATTCCTACTTTCTATCATTGGCCTTCTTCGAAAATACCAACAATATATGGCCACTGACAAGCTCTTCTTGCAGGATGAGGGAAAAGTACACAACAGCCAAGTTGAATCTTTTCTCCTAATGTGAAAAGAGCAATGAGGTTCTTCGTTGCCTTCGATACCAAAAATCTGGTGCTTTTGATACAATCAGATGGCAAGCATTGCCAGAAAGGTAGCATATTAGGAGGCAAAATCAAAATAAATAGTAGAATGAAGATATGCCAAGTAAAGCTATCGCTGTCAAGTTTTTTTAAAGATCAGAGCAATAGCCATATGATCATTAATCGAGACGAACAAACAAGAACATTATGATCTTTAAAAAGTATAGAGATGGTATACCAATTAGTCTAAGATAGTAAGGTCTCAACAACTGGCATGAACTTAAGGTGTCAATGGCATGAACATCCATTAACCACCGACGTGAATAATTAGAAAACTACGATGCATTATGAGGTACCGACTAGTGAACTTTGAGTCTTGTGACATGCTAGAGAGAAAGATGTATGGTTGGAACTTGCAGTCAGAAGAGTCTGAAATGCAATACGTATGTTTGAAAGAGTGCACTGTGACGCTGACCAAACAACTAGCTGGAAGAGTTGCATTTAGAGGAGCGAGTTAGGAAATGACGGGTAATCATAAACGATAATCGTGCAAATCACTCTAAATCAATGATAAGCCTGATGAAGAATTTAACATCAAATCATATCAAATCAAAAGATGGACAACAACATCCCGATCGGACGACAAAAGCTGGTCATAGGTGTATATAATCCCAGTGCTTAAGCAAAAAGCACGCTAAATTCATGAACTCTTAGATGGAGATGACAGTACTGCTAAAACCATTTTTAATTCGACAGAACTATAGCATACGAGATGCTAGACATTTTGAAATTTATGAATTAAAAACCTCGGGAGGTTTGTATGAACAAGCAAATTGATTCTCTGGAATATGGAAACTAAGAGAATCGCGATTAACAAATGATCAAATCCTATGTGGGCTGTCTGGTAGGCTGTGATGAACCATTAGAAATCGGGGAGCACACATGGTGTAACTCCAAGGGAAAGGAGAAAAGGGGAACTCCCGGCGTATGACTTTATTCTCTTTCTGTCGTTCGGTTTCGCTATTCTGTCATATTTGGTTGCGTAATTGTCCAACGGCCTACCACTTGGTACTCAACAAATACATATGTCAACTTTAAATGTGACCCAAAAACTCGATGGGAAAATGAGATAAAACAATATCAAATCATCTACTATCTTTCGAAGCAAAGCAAACGGAGAAAATTCGTGCATATGGATCTTTGAGAACTAAAGATAAGATTAAAGGAATACATTCTTCATGACCTCTATGCATGCTAATCAAATGTCCCTACACTATTGGTCTTTATCCTATTATCATTCGATGAAACTTGTACATTTCAATTAACTTATCAGGTTGGACTGGGTAAATGTCAAATAAGACATAATTTCACAATTCACTACCTCGACTACCATCTGCTCATCAACTGACCGGACAGCTTTATGCGGCGAATAGTGTCCAATATCATCGTTCGTACTATCAAAAAGCGGTTTTATTAAGATGACATAGTTAATTAAACACCATTCGACAATAACTGGCACTTATGAAGACCCAGATGCAATAAAAATGAGCTATAGCGCTGGACGAGAGGGGGAAGATTATTCTAGAAATAGACAAATTGTCACAATATCCCTTCACAGTAATCTGACAAGTATTTTAAATAGTCGATCTAAATGTATAGTTTTCATGGATGCTTAGGAAGGGCAGTCTTGCCCCCTCCCCGGGCTACCGTGGCTATGGAAGATAAAATACACTGGTATTACTAAAAAAGAATAACAACTCGAACAAAGACCTAACGAAAGCAACGTGCAAAAGGTTCCATCTACATATCTGTAATTGCTGTTTAAACTGGGCATCAACTGCCTGCAACATTAATCAATTCATGAGTAGCTCTCCTATATCAAAGAACATAAATTTTCTCCCCCACTCGCACGTATATCAACATAAATAATGAACGACACCCTTGCTTACAAAGTTCCGTAACAAACCAATCCATTTCTGCATATCCCAAAGCTCCCTCGCATCGATCAGTTGTATGCTTGCTGCCCAAAAAAGTTACCGGCGCCAGGATAGGTGACGTCAGCAGCAAAATTTGTAGAATCTGTGTTTGCTCTCATTCTCGATGAGCCCATGCCAGAGAAAGTGCCTCCTCCATAGCCAGAAGATGAGCTTCGGCCATAACCTCCTCCGTAGCCACTTCCATAGCCTCCTCCGTAGCCACCTTTTTCATCCCCATCTATGGAGACGGTTGTAAACAATAAGAAAACGTGACACAGTGTCGAAAAAATCACGATAAGATAATCAGAACCTCAGTCATCATGGAACGGCCGAAAACTCAATAATGGCGATCGCAAGGCCCATTGCGAGCGTTCTGAGATGTGGGATTGCTCTAATGTGGACTGGACAGAATGAGTTCGTACGCAAAATACGAAATGCGAAATGCGAATTAAAGTGGGAATGGGCCTTTATGGTGACAACATTATCATTTCAAAACAAAACAATAATACGCAAAAGTGAAATCCTGTAAAAGGACAAAAATTCACTGTAAATCCAAAACTTGAGAGATCTGTCTGTCTGATGACTAGTGTTTTCAAACCAAGAACAACGGAATACAGGAGCTAAAGAGCAATGTTGAATACGAGACTAGGTGATACCATGACAACAAGGAGAGTGTAATTCTACAAAGTGAAGTAGGAGGAAGACCGTTTAAGAAATTCCCGTTGCCCTGAGAAATATTCCCGTTGCCCTGAGAGATATTCCCGTTGCCTTGGGAGGTGAATCACAAATTTCACCGCAATGGCTGAAGGGATTTTATGAAAGCTTGGAAACGACAGCGCGACTTAGGCCAGAAAGAAGGAAAAGATGCACAATAATAGCAAGCGGTCTGTTTGGAGTATAACGACAGATCTTCTACCTCGAATAAAAATTATTTCAGAGTCAACTAATCAATTGCAAACAACAAGGGTTCTTCAATGATTCACGCAAGAAGTTCTAAGGCAATTAAAATCACGACGACAAAGAATTGCATTTCGGGGGAATTCTATTCTAGTTTCCATTTTTAGTTTTAGTTAATTATTTAGATATTGGCCAAGCGACAAAATCTAAATAAGTCGCCACTGACAATCGAGAAAATAAAAAACGATCGCACAGAAATGAGACCTGGTAACTACATACTCTAATTCTAGAATAAGATTCTAATGACAATGAATCAATGCATATAATAACCTCAATTTACTAAAACGTTCTACGATTTATTTCACAACAACCATTTGAACAGGGTGACCACTCATATTTTGCAAAAGGAAACTATAGGAGTCTTTTTAAAGGAGCTTTTTTTAAAGGAGTTTTCAAGGAGAACCTGATCACTTTTCCCCAAACTCATCAGGTTTTACGCGATCAGTTTTCAAAACCAGCGCAATCAATAACATTATTTATAGAAAAGAAAAGAAAATTGTTCGAATATGCGAATGTCAGAGCTATCGGACAGCAGAGTCGTTGGGCAGTAGAGAAATGTACAGTAAACCTACAGGCGAAATGAGGGGATTGAAAATTCACTCGACAAAGTGGAAGTTCGAGCTATCAGGCAATTAAGTCACAAATCAATACACAGGGTTATAAACAGGGTTCTCAGGACACATTTCACAAAAATTCCCTAACTTTTCCAGGTTATCCAGACAAAGTTTTTTAAAATTCCCTGGCTGTTTTCATATTTCCCCAGAAGTTTTCCATGGACTAAATATATTATATGGCATATGTACAGAAAAAGAAGGTAGAAAACGCAATGAGAATGTGGAAAATTCCCTAAAGAGACAAAAATTCCCTGATTTTTCGAGGCCTTCCAGACTCCTGAGAACCCTGATAAATAAAAATTATATGTAATGATTGAAGATGATCAAAGAATGACTAATGATGAATGATGATGAATGAAGATGATGATGATGACGATGAATAATGATTGATGATTCACGAAGTAAACCATACTCACAAGATCCATAGGAGGAACTGCTTGAACGATTTCCAGTGCTCCAGCCACCTGCGAATCCACTTGGAGCTGATTGCAAGAACAACTCGATATAACGACGACCTGATTCAAAGGATATTCAAACTATCAGCAAATTCAGCAGACGATAGCAAAGTCTACCTTTTCAAAAGAAATGCATTTATTTCCACAAGATATTCTGATAAAACTAAGAGCAACTCATAGCATTTTCGTTGAGTCATCGATAGATATAACCCTAAAAATGCTTTACCAAATCGACACATCAAATGTCGTCTGTAAGACAATCAAAGTTCCTCCGCATATCACATGAAATAAAAACTTGGATCCTTAAGACACGTAGGGTTTTGTGTGGTGGCAAACACGCCTATCCGGACTATTGGCTCAGCCTTTGATATCAAATCAACAACAATTAGAGCTATTTTCGCTGTCATTAGATGGCAAAAATTAAATTTGCATTTCTCTGTTAAAACACAGTAAACTTACCAAGTACAAATAACTTTACTAGCGAGATCCTAATTTATAGATATCCAAGAAAAGAAATGTGAAAAACAGAAGATATTCGATGAAAGAGATTCGACAAGTGGCTCAACCCCCATTTAAATTCGCAGAATCTATCGTCATGTTAAACATCAACCTCCATTTAAGACATCAGCCTCTATCTAATATACCAATCTCTATTTCAAACATCAAAGTCCATTTAAAGCACAACCCTCCAGGTACAATAGCAACCTCTGCTGACAAAATCAACGTAAAACATCAACCTCCATATCACTCAGAAAATCCCATTATTCTCACTTTCATGACGATGTAAAGAAATGCAAGAAGACAAATGGGCAAAATCCTAAAGTACGGATTCTTCTGGGTCATAAATTATCCTTACTATTCATTCCAATAGACGCAGAAACCCTACCCATGTTTTGCTTGTGTTTTGCCATGGCAGCCGTAGCCGCATCATGTGTCGTGAAATCGACGTCTGCCTCGCCCTTTGGCCTCCCATTTGGCTCGTAGATAATCCTAATGCTGACTGGGTTCAGAGGCGAAAAGAATTGTGCTATATCATCTTCAGTGGAATCAAACGGAAGACCTCTCATATGCACACTATGGCCAGTTGTGCTGTTCATCACTTGCATTGAGTTTCCTCCATTGCGACCACCTCCACTGCGACTGGACCGCGATCTCGGTCCTCGGCCACGGCTCCCCGGGCCACTATAGCCACCAGACCCAAAATCATCCATGAAATCATCGTTAAAGCCACTTACTCCTAATCCACCACGGCCTCGTGCCCTGTGAAGGAAAACAGCAGAAGTAAATACACGAGGAGCAATTATTAATAAGCCTCGTTATCAAGGTCTATTCTATTCTATTCTATTCTATTCTATACTATACTATACTATACTATACTATACTATACTATACTATAATACATTATACTATTTTATGCTATAACTACAAACATTATAATACAACTAATATATTTTCGTTACAAGATAAGATTCATTTCAGTTCAATTCATTTCAAAATACCACCACGAACAAAAAATTTACTGCAACTCAGTTCAATATGAATAGGCATACATTGCACTACCAAAGATAAAAATATATATTCATCGAGTTTCTTAAAGAGGAGCTCTCTCTCAATAAATAGACTAATCGAGAAGAGAGCATCTGTCTAATATCCTATATTATATTATGTTGCACTATAGAGTAAAATACTCTGTCATATTTCATTGCATATACTACAGCGTTTTGTGTTACATTACTTAGCCCCAAAAGATCGGTAAACGTAAACGGTTGAAACGAGGCTACCATCCTGTGTTGTTGTGCTATGCCCTAAGTTTGGCCTCTGCCAACGCACTAACATGATCCAGTGAGGTGTGGTGAGATTGCCCATTCTATTCGCACAACTACTGCGATATCCTAAGATGCAAAGATTAACTTTACACAATGCTGATCATCTCTCGTGGAAAGTTTGTAAACATGGAATTATATTAGCATATATATTATACGTGATGTAAGAAATCTGTGGAATATGGGCTCAGAATGTGCAAATTAGCCCGTTCATCCAACTTATCAGTTGAAATCCCAAGATAACAAGGAAACTGAGAGAGCATTAAGCGCCTAAGTTGCGAGTAGCAATTAGAAAGTCGAGAAACTACAAAGCATATCCTCTAAACTGTGCGTAATTTCAATTTAAGAAGGCCAAACTGCCAAATTGTACTTTGTACTAATAACAAAGTAAGGTGATCTAAATCTCGACGTTCGTCATAGCATTTCATGACTTGAAATAAATAAGTACGACTCATGAACGAAAGCGAGGCTACACCCTTCACTGCATGCTCCTTCGAAGCGTAGTAAAACCTGCTGCAGATGCTTTGTTACAATCAATGTAGCAGGCTGGGGTGCGGGCGTACATCGAAAAAATGAAACTGGGGATTCAGGTTGGACTGGGATGTAGAAATCTAAATAAAAGTAATTCTTCATTTCTACGAAATAGGGTGAGAGAGAAAATAAAACAAAGGAGCAATCTGCAAAGCATGTTATGTATTTTAGAAATAAGAAGTTTCTCCCCTACAATAAATGCTTAAAAAAATATGAATAAAACAATTTTCATATCAAAAATGATTACAGTCTAATTTTGCTGTCAACAGAGTATGCAAGAGGCACAAAATGTAACAACCCTCGGCAGAGGTACTTGGAGAAACACTAGACTACCCCAGATTGTGCAGACTACCCCCAAGAGTTTGCAGACTAGCCCCAATAGATTGTGCAGACTACCCACAAAAGATTGTGCAGACTACCCCCAAGAGTTTGCAGACTAGCCCCAATAGATTGTGCAGACTACCCCCAAAAGATTGTGCAGACTACCCCCAAAAGACTATGCAGCCTATAGAGAGTTTCGATTGCCGTTCGGAGCACACCGCGTCGTAAAATTGTAATCTAATTTGAATTCATAAGCAAAATAAATGAAGTAAAGTGATTGCATATGGATGCCTAGACGAAGGAGTCCGAGGCGTACAATGTTAAAGAGACCCGATTTGAATTGAATTGCGTATTGCAACGGGGCATTTCAAAAGTCTGCCAAAGTCCAAAACCTTATTAGCGACGTATTGTGGGGAACGGTCAAAATATCTCCTAAAAAGATGGATGATTTGTAAAATATTAATCAGGAATGATTAGAAATTAGAATACAAAATGAAATCAAGCACATATTAAGAATACAGCAAAGTTAATAATTCATGAAAGGAAATCGACCTTAGAATTAAGATAGCCGGCCAACAATCTCGGCAACAGAGACGTCATTTGAAACTTATTCGTTTTATAGATTTGAAAGGTTGTGTTTGTAAAAAAATTTCGGGCCTAGTTTACTTATTTGTCACGGCTGAGTTGTAATGCTGAGCAATATATATATATATATATATATATATATATATATATATATATATATATATATATATATATATATATATATATATATATATATATATATATATATATATATATATATATATATATATATATATATATATATATATATATATATATATATATATATAAGAACATGGAGCCCCGGCAAAACTTACAAAGAGAATGTACCCCTTCCTATGATCCTACGTTGTGGCACTAGTGCGCTCATTACACATTAAACCATTATGTTAGCAGAAGGATTATGGGTAATGCTGACAAGTGACATCATAACAATCCGACTACGATAAGGGTAAGGGTAAGGGTAAGGGTAAGGTGTGTGTGTGTGTGTGTGTGTGTGTGTGTGTGTGTGTGTGTGTGTGGGGGGGGTTCGCCACTAAAGTGGTTTGCAAGAAATAATGCGAACATAGGTAAACCAAAGAAGCACCATCAAAGCTCGGAAACAACCGCTGCAAAGAACTAACCCGCTCGTCTGTTGAACAAAACACATCCTGTTCTAATCGAACGCGGCAAACAGTCAGTCCGCGAATTGAAGTATAATTTCTGTCCCTAATAGATTGCAATAGCAAAGCGCCGGGCATTCTAAATGCGAAGATTTGAAGTCACTTGTGAAAAAATCCATCGGCTATTCTTTGCTCGGTTTCAAATTAAGAAAAGAATTCAACTGTCTGTGAACTTCAGTCAGACGGCAAATTAAGTGAAATCTTTTAAAACTCAAAGTAATGATAGAAACACCTGTCCGATGTTAGGATATGATAAGCTACGGGACTAGTCATCTTCAATTGACAAAACTCTTGTTTTGAATTTGAAAAGGCACGAAAGTATACAAAAGATACAGCTGGTATGAGACACAACATTATAAACTTTCGGATGCGAACGGCATCCATCGAGCCATTCGACTTAGCCACTGTCAAGATGTATTCCTTTTTACGAGAACACACTTTCTCTGAGGCTCGATTTGCCACAAAAATAAGAACACGCTCAGACCTAGATAACAATTTTCAAAAGCAATTAGCTAACAACATTCTTTTAGTAAAACAAACTAGGATGCATTTGCTAATAAATATCTGAATTCGTTTATTTATGACTGGGTTGAAAGACAAGCCGTTTTAATTGAAATGTTGTTGTGCTGTCAAACACTCCTCAATACCAGTTTTGTTATCACTTTGGGCATAATAGCTGGAAAAACTCAGTTCACTCTCATGAAATGAGACACGGTGCAACCAACACATAGAGGAGACAGAGATTGTCGTTGTAAACATAGCAACAAAACGCCGCGCCACAATCGCAGTCGTACCTCAAAACCCGAACGCAATTTCAGCATGTGCTCACTGGCCTACTGATTTTGCTCCTTGCGAGAGGTGCGATAAAAATATCTACATTCAGGGGCGGATGAAGCCGGAGAAAAGTTCACCGGAAGAAATAATTCTGAGGAGATAAGTGCCACAAAGAATTTGGTATGAAATCAAAGGGCGCAAGCATTAATATGAAAACAAAACCATAATCTTCTTGATAACCAGATGTATCCACATGTACTAGCTCTTAAATCTACAATCTTGCGTTTATGAACTATGATTTGTTGTGGTTGAACCGTAAAAACTAACAGACGCTGGAGTTTGGCCTATAGGCAATGAAGATAGAGTTCGTCTGTTGCGAAGGTCGGAGTATCATTATTAAATATTTCTTATGATATCGAGAAACCAAAGAGGGATAACATTTTTTAGAGAAATGGGAAAATTTCATAATTATTTCATTACCAACATATACGTTCCTTTCGACGAGAAAAGCCAAAAATGTGTGCTAGAATATGCCACACCTCAGATAGGAGTTATAACAAGCACTCACCTGCGAACATTCTTCTAGCAAACAAATTCTGATGCAGTTGCTAATGAAGACAAACA
Source organism: Mastigias papua (assembly GCA_964019165.1). Lineage (NCBI taxonomy): Eukaryota > Metazoa > Cnidaria > Scyphozoa > Rhizostomeae > Mastigiidae > Mastigias > Mastigias papua. Next base: position 13,398,698 of record OZ025283.1, on the reverse strand, counting down.
TTCGCTGCTCTATTTTCAAACATAGCCCCATCGAATGTCTTAAAAAAGTTTAATACTACATATTGCTTCTCAAATACTTGCAAAACTTCACTCTTGAAAGACGAACAATTTTAAGAGTATTCTTGTCTAAAATTAGTAATAACTTGGCGAAATATTAAGAACATCGGCCTTCAGTAGAAATTATCTGGTTCCTATACAATAAGTGCGTACCTATTCAATGCGTATTTTCGCATTCTTTGGATGACTTTGGGACCTTGAAGCTATTAGAGAATCTGGATATACTTGGTTGTACCACGAATATATATGCATATATAACAACAGTAAATATATGAAGAATGTACAAAGAAAAATGTGGCATGGAAGATGCAAAAACGCCAAGAAACTCACAAGACTAGGCCACGAAAAGCTCATTCAAGAAAAACAATTCTAAGCAAAACAGACTGGAGAAAGAAAGACACACTACTCTGGGCTCTTTCTTGAAGCATTTCTGGGATGTCTGAAAAGAGGTCTGCGTCTCCTGAATGCCAGGAGAAAACATGAAATTAAACAATGAGATAATAACCAGTAATCCGTACTAAACACAAAACCCACAGAAATCTATGCATGAACATGTGCACAGAATCAGATTGGTAAACGAAGCCATTTCAATAAACTTCATATCCATTTTCGGTCAAAGATAAGCTTTAAGTGTGAGAAGGTTTGAGATAAAGAAACAAGCAGATAGAAGATAGAAAAATCTGTGATGTAGACTTTATGAATTGATGGGGGGGGGGGGGGGGTAACATAGTAAGACAGAATTATATTTGCAAGCAAACTTGCAAGTTATCAACAAAATCTTGCCTTGATCTACAGCTATACGACGCGATTAATCGACTTGCCAATGGTATGTATGAAAAGAAGTGCAAATAAAAAATGATTTAGAAAATACTCCAATTTATATGGAAAAAAGCTGTGAAAATAACTGAGAACTTTGTTGATCGAAACTATGAACATGTGAATGTTACAATACAAATGCGAATTCTCTCATCTCTAATAAAGGTGTATCCAAATAGAAAATGCTGCAATATCTACCATCATTACACAGCCATATAAAATACGACATCTAAAAATAAGGTTTTTTAAAGTAAAAACAGAACTGGAGTTCATTTGGTAGAAACAGCTTCACATTTTGCCAAAATGAAATTTACTAATTTCAAACACATTATACAGGCTTCCAGCATAAACACAATTGCAATTATGCAGGAATTAGTGCGCAGAAAAAATGTCTAGAAGAAGCCTAGCCACGGAAAAACTCTAATAATCAAATAACTACTGTTCAGGAAAATAACAATTTGTAGGAAATCCAAAATCCTTAAAGCGAGAATTTGACAATATTTCAGTTCTCATTTTCTATACGCGAGTGGTTTAGAGGATTCGATTGCTCCTAAACAAGAAAGTGTAATGTTGGATTTTTGAGACCTAACAAAGTCAATAAGTTCAGATACAATTAAAAGTGAACTTTTCATGTAAGCCAATTATTTGTTTGATATAATTAGTAAATATTTCCTCTGTTAATCTATGTACTTCAGTGTTGTGTTTCTGTAGTGCTTTTCTGTCTGTGCAACACTTTAATGTTATACCAACTCAAGCATTCTCGCTAGGACAGTCTGAAGAAATTTTTGGTACCGAAATCATGAGAAAAATAAGAAAGTTAAAATAACGGGGCAGAGCAGCTTTTTTCTAAAAAGCGTGTAATTTGGTTGAAAAAATGAGGTAGACTTTGTTTCAGTGATAAACTTCAAAAACAACAAGGAAAACTATGATTTCGCTTCAATCCTTCGCAATTTTACACCCACGATCGAGAATCACACATATTCTCTAAAACGACAGCATAGGCAGAAAGTAATGTAGATTAATTTGAAAACTATTTGTGACTTCGCCATATCCGAGAGATCATATTCCTATTTAGTCACGCAAATAGTGAAAAAGGGCCTACTAACAAGACTAATAATCATTGATTTTAAAAGGATCATTGAGTGGATTATCCGAGCAATCAAATGTCACACAGGATGTAGGATGTAATATATGAGCTAAACGAGAATATTAAAACAGCAAAGCATTCATACGATGCCAATAAAAACAAGAACAACAAAAATACAATGTATATTAAAGTGATTTTCATTAGTTTGGTTGTTCGCAACATAGCACACAATTGTTCAATTCGAATATCTTAATACGGTAAAGTAACAAGGGAACATTGGCAAACGAGGAAACTGAAAACACGGTGGCAAAGTAACTGTGTCTGTTCCTCCGTTCCTCCTGAGTAATTTCCTATACTTTAGATAGTCCATTCCTTTGAAATTAAGTGATGTTAAGTTCATAAGGCAAATAAACAAAAGATGGAATTAATTCCAGAACCATCGGTTTCGACTTAGTTGGCAAATAACAAGCTGCAAGCTCCAATACAGGGAGTTACCTTGTTGTTCCAATACAGGGAGTTACCTTGTTGTATACGAAAATATAAATATTTTATTTAAACCTCCGCGATTTGGTTGTCAACACACAAAAACTATTGACAGACAGTAGAATATCAAATAATCAATTCCAGAGTCAGCAAAATAGAAAAACCACAGTAGTATCTGCAAAATGTCTTGATACATTTTCTCAGACCCAACAAAACTGCCTGCTCTTTGTCAACTTGAGCTGGCATTTTGAATAGCAAAAAGTTGTACAATATGCACATGACAAATATTTGTGGACAAATGCACACACACGCACAACATGGGCAGAAATTAATCGACAGTTCATGAAAAACTCGACCTACTTCGGACCTTGTGGGAACTCCGGCATTCAAGCAATTTCACCAACGCAAAAGAACCCACGAATAAATCAAATACCCGAGCTATTCAAAAGAAATGCCGTCACATCCATGTTATATCTAAACAATAGAACTATTTGAAGATATCATGTAAAAAAACTACTCGTTTTAGGTTCCATCTTTCAAGGCAGAATATCTCGCCAAAAACCACAACATACGCGACAAAACAATGGATTTCAAGAGAAGACTAGCTTTCAAGGAAATGATGCGAAATCGGATGACTTGCAAATGTGGCTCGATGCTTTGGTAAAGCCGTTCACAAATATACGAGCGAAAAAATGGAAATTAGAGTAGTGTATTCAGTATACATGATAAGAAAAGTCCTAGGCTGTATCAACTATAGAAATGTCAGCTTAGGAATTAAAACAATAAACTGGAATTACAATTCATGGATACTAGATAGTAAAATTGAAGTCACTCAAGGAGCAGGTTCTTATAGCAAATCTGCAGTCAAAAGGAAAACGATGAATACTGCAAAATGAGCTGAAATTCCTTAAAAGGTGTACAATTCGAACAGTAACATTGCTGTACAACTCCTACACATATCGCAAACTTTGCTAAAAAAAGTCGATAAGTCGCTGCAAACTCGTAGCGGTGCACGAATGAGTCTGGAAACATGTGTCTAAACACATGTGCTGTAACACATATTCATTAGAAAACACAAACATTCAATGGTAATATGCATTAATATTTAGTAGAAATGCCGAACAAAACTCACCAACATATCAAGCATAGTTCTTCGGTTGCCATAAACGCTTGTTCTTCAAGGATGAGGTCAACACCAAAGTACAGTTTTGTAAAAACAGATGTGCGAGAAATACACCGGGACTCACTCCAGCAGCATTAGCACAACAAAGAAGGCGCAATCATGTCACCTTGTTCAGCCCAGACTATTACGATTTTCAAATAAATTACTCGATCATTTATATGCAAGGCACGAATTAGTACTCTTAATCCGTCTTACAAAGGAATTGACTAGAAAATAACTTGCCTGCCTCCAGAAGATCGCTCGTAAGGATGAGAACGAATGGACATCAACGGTTTGAGCTTCGGCCCAACAACATATTTTATCTCGCTTTTCGAACTTTTGAATATCTCGATATATCTAAAACGGACAGAGGAAGGCAGTGTGTTAAACACAATGAGGTACACCAGTCCTAAGTCGACGGGTTTAACATTAAATTCAACAAAATACGATTTACATATTAAAATGAATATCTTAGAACAAAGGCTTGATTCGAAACGGGGGTAAACATATCACAGAGAGTTCCGGCATCACTGCAAACTGCGGCTTGTAAAATATCCAAAGAGAAATGGCGAGAGCTAATTTCTCAATCAAAAATACCGGCTACGCGCATAGATTTGTGGATATGATAGATAAAATACGCAATCAAATAAAAAACGATGCAGACTGCAAATATGGGAAACATAAGATATACGAAGTTTTTAGGCCAGAAACACCCTTAAAGTGTGGACATTTTGAACTTGTAAAGGGACATCTTCGCGAAGACCCCTCCCCCCTGGAGAAAGAATGAGAGAGTGAAAGTATGTGCCTGGCGTGCTAAAAAGCTATTGACAACTAAACATGTTGCTCTAAATTTCGAGCCTATTAATTGAACTAAATAAGGCGCGCAGCCAGGAGACCTTGCCGGCACCATATCGCTAAACTATTGAGATAGTACACTGACATGTGTGCGCTTGTGTGTAATCAAAGAGTGATTTATCAGCGATAGTGGAAAAGTTACCCAAATTATAATGTCAATTCAAATGTCCCGTAGCGCATATTTCTATGGGTAAACCAGGAAACATTTGGGACTTTATCATCAATGTTCAGAGATAACAATACGAGATAAGAGCGGACTTTTCCGTTGATAAAAAAACTCAGCTACCGGCTGCTTTCAAAGTAATCCCATTACACAAAGACGCTTATGGTCAGTCTCTTTTCAAAGCTTAAACAGATACGAGGCTGATATTACCTAAGTAGATTCGGTATTGACCAGTGGACAATAGGCTGACAGTGCCCATACAACAGAAGTCTCCTTACCATAATCGCAAAGCATCGTAAGAGTATTAACTTAGCGACCTTGGACGGAATCAAGTGGTAAGCAGGACATTGCATTGTATCGGTCATAGCAAACGGCATCAAAATAACTCAAAGTCATCTCTCGTGGAGATATGCTCGAAGTTTTTGTTCAGGCATTTGCCCACCATGAAAGGTAGAATGGCCTGTTTTATTATCAACTGACATGTGTAACCACATTAATTTATCATTACCACATTACTTTATCATTACTACTAACCAAAATCAGTGGCATAAATACCCTCGCCATCTAACAACGAAAACTGACATCCCAATTTAAAAACAAAATCACCTTTGAGGGCTGTACAGGAAAACAACACAACCACAAATACTTTGAAACTTGATCTGCTAATGAGGGTGCATTGCCAATAACATTAACTACTAAATGCTATCGTTAACAACACATTTGTCGAGCGACGGTTGCAATTCCTTCCAAACACCATCTTAGGCAGCGGTCATTATTTATAACCGGGGTGGGGACTGAAGATAGAATGGTGGGGTAACTGAAAAAAATACGCTATGTTAGGCGAGGTAGCAGAATAATTGCTGAGCACAGGTGTAGTGTAAAAACATATGCCATATTTAAGCACAAATGCAGCCTTGTTTACTGTTTTCCTTTGGTGGGTAAATAAAATGTGACTTAAGCAAATGGTGGGGTAAAACTTCTTTAAACAAATAAATAAATAAATAAATAAATAATTGAAGCTAATTCTCCATTTCGGAGCAGTTACCCAATTACTGGGTATCACAAGCTGTTGCTATTCTTTTAGCCAGTCTTTTTTGTATCTATTTTCAGGCACCTTTTTAAATCTTTTCATCCCTGGTTAAGAAATTTTTGAAGGATGTTGTAGATATTTTTAGACTTTTTGACTTATTTGTAATTAAACAGGTCATTTCCTTCAATGGTTTTTGATAAAAACTTGGGCAATCCCACAAGTGTTCAATATATGAGGGCACATAATACTTACTCTTCAGCCCCCATCCCAGCCATAATGATCATTCCCTTATTTAGCTTGATATGCGATGTGATGCTGATGATATGATGATGATGAAACTATAAGCACTATAATCATTATCTACTTTATTTCCAACTTTTATCACAACTATCCTTTCCAATATCAACATAAATCATTTTCATGCTAAGTTTCCAATTGCTTCCAGAATTTAACATCTTTCCATTAGAAGCAAATATTTCGTCTGTCAATTTTCATCTATCCAGTTGTTCAGAAACCATTTAGCCCCATTCGACGTGTCAGAATAAGGATAAAAGTCACTACCCCTAACTAAATGCTTACTAATCGTTTCAATCTAGGTAATATCGTATGATTTCTATGGCGAACCTGAAACGCTGGCCGAAAACACTGTAAGCCAACTCGAACAATCTAAAAACAGATAATCAGCTCGGATATGAAATGTTGAGCGTTGTACAACACTGTCGCACTACGAAGCACCGCGATGTTCGTTCTTGTTGCAAATGGGTGATAGCTCCTGAGAGAGAACAAAGGCCATGCTGTCTGCGACAGATGTCTTGTGAAACCAACTGATAACAAATTCATCATGATCTCTATAATGGGCAGTCTATTGTACAAAGAAATCTATATGAACACCTTTGTCAAGAAGCAATTTTTCAAGTCGTGAATGTTTTCTTTTTCTTAAATATATCCTTGCACTCTTCTACATCTCATATCAGTCCTGCCCCATATGCCCGAAATACTAAATAGAAAAAAGCTCTACTAGATAAACAACCTCAAATGGTGCATTATAGCTGCAATCAACGCAGATAATTTGAAAACTAAAGGCCCTTAGAAAACCGAGGAAACAAAGCAAAAGCAATCTTGCACCTTCTAGACTTCCATGTAATCTCTTGAAGTTTTACAGGGCAGTAGGGTTGAGTCAATCATTCAGGATGTGTTCATTATCAAGAGCAAAGCAGTAAATCCCTTACAGATCTGTTGTACCTATTGGGAGCAAGCACATCGCATGTGTCAGCAACTGCAGACGTATAACAACAGCAACTTTATGCTCCAATGTTTAAATAATAAACCCCGTACTTTTCTCATCTCGGCCGGCCTAGTACAACGGTTGTCATAACTACTAATGTCTCGAAAAAATCATGACAACGAAGTGCTCATATTCTAGCACGACTGATACTGACAACACACTCGAGAGATAACTAAATTGAAATTAGGATACGCTTAGACAGAATGCCAATAGAGGAGTGAACATACTCATGGAAGACAAGGCAAAAGGAAGCTTTGTAAGAGAATTCTGCGGATCTAGATACAATCACACGATTGCCAGTCTGTTGTGGGATAGAGAGTTCCCATGAAAAATGCACGGGGCAAGGCCGATTCGAATTGAAAGCTAAATTAAATACCGCCAAATAGCGCGCACTCAAGTTCCAAATTGCAGAGTTTGTTTTGGTATGTTAACCCAACGTTTGCAGAGTCTCCCCGCCCAACCATAATCGGAAGGCACACGCCCTTATCTCTAGTATCGCAAAAGTACTTTTTCGTCCCACAAAAACAGATAAATCTATTAAAGGAAGGCGTGCTGTTATTACAAGTACCTATTTCATGGTCAAGAAACCGCATTGCCTGTACACTCCAAGTGCAAAATTGATCGATCGGGAACCTTTTTTATTTAATCTTTACGTTCTCTTTTTATAGCCTTAGTTTTATATATTGTAAATTATGTTAGTTAGTAAATTTATTTTGTTACTACTTGTATTAATTTCTTTTTTAGTTTTAAACAGGTCAGGTTGAAAAACATATTTGTATGAACCTTTAACCTGTATAAATATTATAAAATGAAATGAAATCCCCTATACCAATTCAAGGTAACTGTCAACAATATTTTCCTAACATGAGGAAACACCCTAATTATCAGAATGCAGAAACTGCTTCGATATGCAAGGATAACAAGATCTAACGACCAACGGCATTAGTAACATCGATATGTCTGACCAAGATAATTGTTTTAAGTTCTTTAAGCTGAGTCATTCTTTGCATTCTTCGTGATTCTCGAAAAGAAATTGGGTGCTTGCGGGGAAAATGTCTTGCCAACTTGTAGAATTAAGCCAGATCCATTTTACTTGAGGAGAGCGATTGATTTAAAATGAATCATCTGCACTGAACAACGCAGAATTCATTAAAATTCATCAATAGAAAAGCTTCATATATTTGTGAGGGTTCTAACAGCAGCAGGTGCGAGCGAACGAGGTTCATCGAGAGTAGGCTGTTTTGAGTTCCTTACTATTGAGAAAAACAATACTGCAAGGAGAGGCCGATGTCACAGTCTCACAAAATGTGGCTGACTGATACCGTCTATGCATACGTTTCTTACAAGTAACTTAGCTCAAGGCCTAGTTCTAAAAGTTCCTTATTTCTTGACCGCCATTGAGCACATTTTCATATTGAACGTTCCCTAATACACGTTTTGTCTGTACAAGAGAAAATTTATGAGAAAATGAGGCTCAAAAAGCCAAGATCTTAAGAAAATGTTAAGAAAATGTTGAGAAAATCACGAGGGTCAAATTCCCAAATTCACCTTTTTTATGCGCCACAAATCGACATTAACTCACTATTTGCAAGCTCCTTTACAAGGCTCGAAATTATTCTTTGATAATCTTGGTTAACAAATATCAAACTTTTTATAAAAAATAATGGTAACCTCTTTTAGCCAGTTTACTCCAATAAAAGTTAAGAAAATCTTAAGACAATCTCAGCCTCAATTTCAATTTTCTCTTATGAAAAAACGTGTAGTCCCTTGATTCCGACTGCATACTACGCACTTAAGACGTTGTAAGTCTCAAGTGTTAAGACCAGGCAATACAGACATAGCAAATTTCAACGTGAGATCCGCTTATGAACCATTTAATACAAGGATTGCATACAATTTATGTAGATCTGAAATCTTCATTCTTCGATTTGTTTGCAGTGACAAAAACATTTGAAATTGAAAAGTTCCTTTCTGATGTTGTCAGTAGTATTATGAGCTCTTTAATTTTCTGGCCCTCTACATGTAGGTTCCAAATGCAGCGGGTCCTTATTCTGTGTAAGCATAATACAAAACAATAGGAGAATGAATCAAAAGAGAACTCTCTGAAATACCAAACAGATTCAACTTCCAGTGCATTGCAATACAGTGGGTAGTAAATATCTCAAGGTCACTAGTCGCAGGGCATATGGTTATACATGCATATCGATAGTTTCAAAACAAGTGGCTGACTAGCCCACTTCTAGCTCCGTGTTTCTGACTCCCATACCCGCTATATACCACGCTGGTTAGTGAACATCTGACATCGAAGCATTACGTACCCGCGTTGAACCCGCGACCTCAGTGCGAGACAAATGCATTCCACAACAATAACTTGAGCGAAGAGAGAGACCTTGAACGATTGTTATCCACAACGGCACTAACGACCTTAAGATGTTGAATAGTGAAGATGTCAGTGTTCTCTAGTTGATCACTGATTAGTCCTACATTACAAAAGTTCTTTAGTCAGCCATGGAATCATGATGACAAACAATGCTCAAGTGTACTGCTTTTCATTGTTGACATTAAAACAACCATTTCTAGGAATAGGAAAAGTATTTCAAAGGTACGGAAGTCGAGCAGTAAGTATGGCTTGAAAAATACGAGAAGAACCATGGTATCACATGTCAGCACAGGCAAAAGAGGCAGGAAGATACAAAGCCTGTCAACGGATATGATAAATATTTCATAACAAAATCAAGGTCCTTTGACTGTGTAACCACAAATGATAAATAGAGCATTTTTGCGAGCATGGGCTGGTATCAACAACTCACAAAGACGGCGATGAGATGATAAGTATATGTTCATAAGCATCTACTGAATATTTGTACTGAACAGGCGTGAGACTCAATGCTGATAAAGAATACATGACAGATAAGGTGGTACTTATTCGATAACTCTTACTGCAGAGGGGAAAAAGGATAATTACAATGATTATAATGATTATTCTAACAATGATTGCAATGATTACAATGATAATGATGATGATGATGATGATGATGATGATGATGATGATGATGATGATGATGATGATGATGATGATGATGATGATGATGATGATGATGATGATGATGAAGCTCTGATAAGTAACTGTTGGGGTAACAGAATGGATTGAGTGTAGCCGACTCAATCACCTCTTTTAAACAATTTGAAGGCGACACTGACCTCAGGGTCAGCCTAGGCCCCGTAAGGGGCGTACAGGAAAAGACAGACAGACAGATGATGAAGATGATGATGATGATGATGATGATGATGATGACTACCCCATGGTTGGAGACCTCGTGGTGGTGAGCGGGCAACAGAGAGACATTACCCTTAGGCTGATAGTGATTCATTTGCCGAGATTCAAAATTGGGGTAGATGTTGATGACCTGTGACAAACTATCCACCCAAGCCCCTTTAGTAAAAGTCAGGCTCAGTGGCTTCAGGTTGCAGTTCTGATAAGTAGCTGTTGGGGAAACAGAGTGGATGGAAAGTAGCCAACTCAATTACTTCTTTAAAACAATTTGAAGGTGACATTGACCTCAGGGTCAGCCTAGGCCCTCTCTCGACCCTCAAAGCGATTGTAATTTCTATACAGCCCCCCTGACCCTCTCCTGTACCATTATGCATTTGGATGCGCCATTATATATCTGGGTGCGCCATTATATATTTTGATGCGACATAACGTATTTGGGTGCGCCATTTTGAAACAGATTATGTGCGATGTTCTAATCTAGGACGATAATTCTTAAGAACAATACCCTCGTGACGAACCAAGCCTTCCATCGAGTCATACCTTCTCTGAGATTGCACTTTATAGTAAGAGACACAATTCGGAAAAACAAAGCTGGAATTTACTTACCTTCATAGCCTACGCAACAACAGATATATCTCATAATGGTAGATCTCCAAACTATGGCACCAAAAATTCCACTCAGGGCAAAAAGTATCAAAGATTTTGAGGAGCTACCTCTGAAGAGAAGGGAAACAAAGGCCTGAAGCCATTCATGTGAAAGCCCCAGGTACAATCTCTACCTCGTTGTAACATCACAATGGAGCGGATTGTCATTTAATCCACCATTATATCTTACCTTCATTTATCCAAAATATATTTTACCTTCATTTACCTAATACATATCTTACTTCTATTTATCCAACATATATCTTACCTCCATTTATCTAGCATATATTCAAGATGGATAAACCAATAAAAATATAATTATGAAAATAAGGTTCCTGACCAACCAGGACAACAATAAACCTCCCACCTGTGCCCGATTTTTTCTTTGTGCTTTTGCAGTGCTTGGTCAGCATCCTTGGGCGTGGCGAATTGAACGTAGGCATCCCCCGTACACCTCCCATCCTGATCTAGTGTAATCGTTATCCCGTAGGGAACAATCTCCAACCCTTTAATCCCGATGAAGAATAGAAAGAAAAACCCACATTAGATTAAAAACAGAATTGCAAAGCATCAAAATCCGAAAAGCGTACTCTCAACATATTGCTCGAATTGTTTGGCTGTATAATATCAAAATGGAACGCGGAAGATCAAGTCTAAAACGGAGGAAAATTTCGCAAAATCTTCCGATCAAACACACAGGGAAATGTGTTTAGCAAACAGCAACAGCTGGGGATTCAATCAGATCCAAATTTTCATCCAGTTTTACAGTAATTGAAATAGCAAACACAAAAACCACTTTGGTATAAATCTGAAATTAATTTGGAAGGTCGAACATATGAAATCCTTACTGGCAAAACCAAAAATACAGAGCTCATTACAAGTACTAGGTAATGAAATATGAAAAGAATACGCTTTGGCTGAGTGGAAGGATCTGGCCGATTTAATCAAGCAGCAGCAAAGGGTTTTCTTAACCGAGAGACCTCATTTACAACGTCATCTCAGTACATAAAATAACCATGATTCATTGCCATAAATACAATGCTTTATAGCCGCAAGGCCTAAAGTTATATCGACCTTGGGTAATATAAATACCTTAGGAAACCTTCCGCAGGGTGATGGAATTATGACGTAAGAATTGTGTGCTTCTGGACATTCTAACCTCACAGAATTTTAACGATTTGAAAACGAGGGTGTGGTGCAGGCAGGTGCAAACTCACGAAGTGCGCACTACCCGAGCAAAGCCTAGGACTGTTGCAAGTTGCATGCTTCTCAAGTATGGGATCCAAAATACGTATGCAAGTTATTTGAGCAGACTCCTTCTTATATCATTTAAGGTTGCAATGTTTTGGCATTATTGATAAATTCACTTTTAGGAATTTAGCAACAATCAGGAATTGAGTAACGCCAACAATATATGAACATATGTGGCAATTTTCAAAACACCGAGATATCTCCCATTTCCATTCAAAAATTACTGCCACGTAAAGAACAACGTCACGTAGCAAAATCAATTTCAAGGTCTGCTAAACATCGATGGAAGCAATTCAAACAGAAGTCTATCAGACCATTATAATCCAGCAGGAATACACGGGTTAATCAGATAATAAAAGCAAAAACCTCGTTAAATGCGCAAATAAAATTGGTCAGAGAATCTATTTCCTGCTGGATATTGGTGGATATGCATTGATTTCAAGAAAACTGTCAGTGCTATTTATCCCAATATTGAGGAACTTATAACTTGACTGCATCTTATATCCTAACACGAAAGTAACAAGATATTTTCATTGTTGTAACAAGGAGGTTCTGGTACAGCAAAACAAGTTGACTTAGAGGACAGATGAAACTTCAGCCAGGTGCAATGGCGTAACGGAAACACTCATGGCTCATAGGAATTAAGGCACGATGGGGCCCACATGCCCCCAGGTCTAAAATCGAAGGGCTTGAAGTGACCTACTCTGAATGAAGAAGGAATCCTCATTGGCAAAACTTGCACACAATACCTTTTCTAAAAACTGAAGAGTATTGAATGGTATGTCCCACAAATTAACCCCGGTGGTCTGCAAAAGAACATTTTACTAACTGTACTTGCAACAGCAGTGAAAATCATTCTTCTTAGATAGAATCAAAAGTGATACCAAATAACACACCTGCAAAAAACTCAGCAATATCTTGCTTCTGTGCACCATATGGTAGACCACGTAGTCGGACAACTCCTTCTGAATCAGACTGCCCTCCTTGCATTCGTGTTACCACCCACTCCATCTCTGAATATTTTGATTCAAACACCTCAATATATCTTTTCCCCATATGCTCATTGTTGTGAGTAAGAGCTCTGAAAGATAGAAAATGAAAAATGCATGAATTTCAATAGCATGAAGGTTAACTGTGCATATGGAAGTTCACATATTATAAGCCCTAATAAGAAGTAATTAAAATTTTGACAAAATGGGGAAGCAGCCTTCTTGCATATCCTTGAATAATGAATATGCATCCTATATACAGTGATGGCAAGCTTGATAAAGTTTGAGACTTTCATGTACAGACAAACACTTATTACTTTTTTCCTGTTTTTCAATCTGAGCAGGTGTTCATAGCCAGAACCAGATGATGTCATGTCCTTTTCTGCTATGGACGGCACAGAATATTGTATTTTGTTGAGTTTTAGATTGACATTGATATAAAAAAAAAAAAATCTGAGCATGTAGGCTTAACTAAACTATCAAGGTTGGACTAAAAACATTGGATTACCTAGAGGAAAATAACAATCCAGCATGTACTCAAATTCCTTAACTTATCCATAAAATACTTACTTCTAAATTACAAGCCCTCCAATAGTAGTGCCACACAACAAAATATACTCAAAAAACATATCTGTGCAGTTGATGTTCAATGACTCAACTGCTCTACAACTCAAATATTTGCTACCTTGCATCAACTGTCAATTCCCCTTGATAAGGTTTCTTGTGGAAAAATTCCTTGACAACTTGAAAATATGCAATCTCAACTGAATTCTTATTTCCCTATATTGATGGCATTTCCTATAGAACTACCATCTAATAACTCAAACATTCAATAATTCGAGTAAATTCTGATTACTAATAAGAGTTTGGGGCAAAGAATGTCAACTGTATCTACACACTTATTTTCTAAGAATGCCAAATTTTTCACTGAGCCTAACTATTCTTAAATGTTATTTGATTCTGAGCCTAATAATAGTCTTAGTTATATTAGTAAAGATTATATTCCAAATGTGTAAATAACATGCTGCAAAGAGTTGCTGAGTTACATTATAGTGTAATAACTTAGAGGCCCAATAAGTGAAGCTCACACTAGCTCTGTTTTCTAAAGAAAACTCAAATAAGCAAATAAGCTAAGCCTAGATGAAGCTTGAGGCTTGCATTACTCTTAAAATATTCATAAATTTAAGTTATCTTGAGCCTTGATATTCTTATAGACTATATTCTTATCAAACAGTGAGTAGGTGATTGTGGGATTTAACATTGCTGACAACTTTTCAAACTGCTATCTAACTGCAACTTGATCCCATCTACTTTTTCACACTGTTCCAAGCATTTTCTAATGGACCAAAGAAATGAATTGGCATACATGCCAGCAATGAAGGAACAAAAACAACAAGAGTGTGAAGAAATTGCCTGAACAGGAAAAATTTCCCTTACTGTTCCAGGTATATCAGAATTATCACCTTGTTCAGCACATCAGTTATGGAATCTGTTTGGTTCTCAAATGGCCAAACAAACAGTGTAGAAAAAAGGCCTTGGACTCTTACAGCAAGTGAAGAATCATTGGCTACTATTAAGTGAAGATAAGTAGCTAATTAGATAACATACTTCCTCTGGCAAATGCTGCAGTGCATAAGAAACTCTTATAAGGTAGTTTTTGCAGCAGGTATAAGAGGGGGACCATATGACTTACCAATAAAAAGCAAGTTATGCTGACAAAGTGTTTTCCAAGGGGTATGATGCCCATATAACCCCCCCCCCCAGATACAGAATTGTATATATATATATATACTTGACAACAGAAATGAAAAACCTTCAATGGGACTATGATAGGCAAATTTCAATGAGGACTCACTTGCTAAAATCCTCCTGTGTGCGAAGTACAACAAATGCTTCGCCACTAGGACGTCCATCTTTTGTGTATGTCAAGTGGACATCTTCATCTGGAATGATGCGACAGTCTAGAAATTAAAGTAATATAAGGCTCACTTTTGCAAATTCAGGCTATTTTATCAAAAAATTGTTGTGAAGGTGGTACATCAACCTTGAACAATGCTGCCTAAGAGGGTGATATGGCAACAAAAGTCTTTTTGCTTCATAGGCATCCCCTAAAAGCGTGTCCTACAAGTGTAATTTGATAAATGTCAACATTTTCTACAACATTGTTCTTGGCAAAACCTAGTTATGTTGATGTGTGTGATTAACATTTCATGCTTACTTTTCACCTTACCATGATGGCTTTTGATCTTGAGCACATCACACAAAAACAGGCTTAAAAATGTGAACTGACTTCCTTGACTCTCTGTGCAGGAAGTCTTTTGATGATAAACACATAGTCATTGACATTTGGCTACATTCTCTGTCTAAAATTGAGTGCTGAGCCATAACTATTGGGGGCTAAATCAGAACGTTGTCAATTGCCTATGTTAATATGTATACAAGGGTGCATAAAACGGAAAGGTCTGCAAGTTGGAAATAGAATGAAGAATTTTAGACAATGAAAGACACAGCAGGGATGCTACCACCAGGGAGTAGACAAAAACCTATGTGGAATGAGCATATAACAAATGATCTGGAAGCAACTGGAGCAAATGGAGAAGAAGCTATAAACCAGGAAACCTAGAGGAATAGATTACAAAAGTGGCTCTATAATGAGTGCCTTTGATACAAAAATGTGTAACATAAATAGCAAAAGATAAAAATATCCAGAATAGTGCTGTAAAAGTAAAGAAACAGATGAACAAGTATTGGATACATCAAAGTTTTTACTGTCAATAGAACAAGGTCAGTTATCTTAGAGTAAAACAACATCTTTTGATGCTTTTACATTTATCAGTACAAATGCCAAAACTGTAAGAACTCTCACTTTATATTTTTGATCCCCATGGGTTCCATGTGATAAATAATGTTATTATGTATATTCTGTCTCAATTTCATTCCTAATATATGTCTTGTCAAAAATTTTTATTTCTAATTGCTGTACATGATCTACTACAGTATGAAACAAAATATGTTGATATACAATATTTAATATTCAGTTCATGATAATACTATTTCATAAAGTTTTTGGACAAATTATCAAAGCAATATGTTGCAATCAAAAAGTCAGAAGACATATCTTTCCTCCACTGTACTATACAGTTTACACAATAATAAGATACAATGTATATATATACATAAGTAAAACAGAACTAATTTATTACCATTAAAAAAGTTTTTAATTTCCTGTGGAGTAACTGACCATGGTAATCCCCTCAGTTTCACAACAAAAGGCTCGTCCATATCGTCACTACGACCATCAGAGAACTCCGGATCTTCCATTTTAATTTCAGCTGGAAAATAGTTTGAATATCTCTACATTAGGCACAAGATTAGAAAACTTCAAATCAAGAGCTAGACAGCCCCTTAACGCTAAATAAAACCGTTCATATATTCGTGAATAACTACTTCCAATTCATTGTTATATCTTTAAGACAATTGTGGGGTATAGTATTACAGCCATATTTCATACTGGTACATGGATGCATTTGATTTATAACTACGTGCAGTAGCATTATGGCGATGTGCAAAGTTGACAGACAACTAACACCCTTTACATGACTGACAAAAGCTGCAAAAATAAGAACACGTAATGAACTAAACGGTTGGCATATATCTAGCTTTGATGCAGAGCGCCTGATTGTGCTTCTCAGCCTCCAAAAAAAGGCCTAGGGAAAATGCGTCTTGCACGGTTTGATAGTTTACTACGTTCTCACTTTCTGAAATCCCTAGCAAATTGATCTACAGGATTAACCCAATCGAAAAATAAACCAATTCCTCACCCATATATTCCCTACTTTCAATCAGTCTTGTTTTCCTTCTCTGCTTGTGTAGAGTGGACGATTGATAATCGAAGTTGAATCCCAAACGCACCTAGTGAAAGGCTCTACTGGCGTGGCTTTGGAATGAAATCGAGATCGTTCGCGGGAATCTCGCATATCATGCGCGGAATTGAAGAATGACTGTCTAGGGTAGGTGCAGTGTATTACGAGCAAAGTATACCGTGGCTGATTTGGCCAACATATTTCTCAAACGTCTTAAAGTTAAGGCTTTAAGTAACGACCACACAACCTAACCTTCCGACCTCTTAAAGTTAAGACTAGCGGCAAGACATTCGGCCGCCCGTTGTAATGCGCGGCGGCACAACTTAACCTTCGAGCTTACACGTATGGCCGCGCCTTATTACGTGTGGCCGCACGTCTTGCCGTAAGACGTTTAAAAGCTAAGTTATGCGACCGCACATTATAACGGGCGGTCGCGCCTCATAACGTGCGGCCGCATGTCTTGTCGCCAATCTTTAAAGGCATTCTACTCTGGGATAGCCTCAGTGATGAAATGAAAACTGCACAGAGCTTAGCCATATTCAAGCAAGAAATCAAATCCTGTAATGGCACTCATTGCACGTGTAACATCTGCAGAAACTAATTATTGATATACTTATTTTATTCCATTTTTTCCTCGCATTTTTCAAGTAAAATTAAGTTCTTTACTTATTAGTATTTCGGTATGTTGGTTTTAATTAGTAATAAATCAGTTATATAACTATTTCATTCTATACCAACGTTAAATAATTTTAAATGAAAATGAATGAATGCAAATGAAGAAGTATCAAGGTTAAGTTGTGCGGCCGCATGTCTTGCCGCCAGTGTTAACTTTAAGGAGTACATACATACATACATACACTTCAGTTATTCATAGACGGTTGCCCATTCAGCATAGCTAATCTCCAAGGGGCCGTCTATTTACAAAGCAAAAAAGCTAAAAAAATTACAAAAAGTAGAAAAAAATTACCTATCTTAAAAGTTTAAATACAATGTTAAAAAACCGAAAATCCTTGAAAACATTCCCTGGTCTAAGATATGTTAAAAGTCTAATTGCAAATAAGATTTGAATAATGTCAGGGATGGTGCACGCTTAGCATCAGCTGGGAGACTATTCCATGATTTTGCTCCTCTGAATGAATATCGTTTTTGCCCATTATTAGTTTTCTTCAATGGCAACCTCAAATCATTTTCCGTATTTCTTAGGGCTCTACACGAATGCTGAGAGTTTCGAATTAGAAGTTTTCCAAGGTAATTTGGAGCAGGGTCACGTCAATATATTCACCATGCCCACCGGGGATTTGGCACCCTATCTGGCCCGCTTGAGGACAAATTATGTCTTATGCACCCCTGGTTTAGGCTGTATTGCAAATCACAGAACAGTCTGTTCTCTATTCTGTTGTTATAGTCTTTTATATCTGATATCTGAAAACTGACGAATCCAAAGACTGTTGCAAGAAAGTACCATAAACCTTGGAATTCGCCCCCCTCGAATAAGCCCCCAACCCAGATGGTGATGAAGACTTTTGATAAAGACTAATGCTTTAATTTATTCTACTATTTTAATATTATGGAGAACAGGAGCTTTGACAATGAGCTTTCTATGCGACAGGTACCAAATAACTTTATTTGCAAGCCCCCCTCGAATAAGCCCCCCTCGAATAAGCCCACCCCTCGTATAAGCCATACCCAAAAAAGCATCAAAAGTAAATAAGCCCCCGTGGAGTCAATTCGAGGATTTACAGTATTAATGATAAAATTGTAAAATGGGTCTTTAACATCTGCTGAAGAAATCAAACTTCTTTAGCCACTGAATGCAACATTGGAATAAACTAACAGCATTACTTGAAAGAAATTGTCCAATCCAAATTCATCAATTCATCATCTAAATCTGAGTCAAGATAAAAATCTGACAGTTCACATCGCATTGATGATGTATCAAAACTACTGTCTCCACAACTATAAGAGGTGCAGACTCTTTCTTGATGACAGCGTTCTGGTGAAGAAGTGGGAAGTTTATTTTCCTTTATGTTATAGTCGATTAATTCGCTACTTTTATCTATTATTTCGTTTCTATCTTTTCTGTTCTTACAGGACAGGTTTTGAGAGCTCAACACCCCAGAAGATACCATGTCACTTTCTTCAAATGCAACACTTTCCATCAAATCAACTTGACTGAAGTCCTTCGAAGAGGTACTTCCCTTTGTCTTCAACAGGTTTCTGGTTGACATTCCTTGACCTTTCTTGGTGACTTGGGGTACTTTTACAACCCCTGACTTCAGCAACGGAAGAATATTCGGGTTTTTCTTGATTTGTCCGTAGCTTACATGATCGAAAGAAAACGAATCGATATCGGGGGTAGTTTCTAATACATTTGTCTTAGATCCTCTTTGCAAACAGCTACTTTCTTCCACAGTTATACTTCCCACCTGTCTACAACTACATTGATTGATTTTTTCTTTATATCCCTTTCCACAATTTTTGCAACTTTCACACTTCCAACAGAACTCATTTTCATGTATTCCTACTTCTTTATTGGATGTTTGAGATTTTTGATTGCAGTTTCCTGCCACTATGTCATCATGAATACATGTTTGCTGACAATCTGGACCTCCTGTTTCACAACATTCACTCAAACTTGTCTCCTCAGAAGCAAGATATTCCAAACTCTCCATGCCAGCTTTGCAATTTAAATCATCTATGAGGGATTCACTGCAACTCATATTGCCACAAATCTTACTCGTACCTACATGCATATCTGCATATAAAGCTTCACAATTAGCATGTGTGTAAACATCAGTCTCCTTGCCGCTATCAACTGCCTCATTACATTCTCTTTTAGAATTTAAATGATTTGCTTTCAGGATGCTATTGTTTTTCTGATTACTTTTGACATCCAAATGATCACCTACAAAACTTGGAGTGCTTTTACAGTCATTTGTGTCCACATTTTCTCCAATCCATTTTTCATCATGTTCTTTTATGAAATCCAATTCCCAATCATCATTGAAATCTTCCCAAATCAGAGAATCTGCGCAAAAATCTTCAAGGTCATGCATGTCAGTGCTATGAAAAAGCTTGTCATCATTCAACTCATTATCAATAAATGATTCTCCACATTCAGCAATCTCCACTGCATCACAAAGAGCTCCAGGGGAATCATCATCAAAATCGTCAATCAAAAAATCACTGTTATTCAAGACAGGATTGATACCCTCGGGTAGTACCTTTTCCTCTGATTTGAAATCAATGCAGTCAGGATCATGACATTTCTGATAAAATATCCCACATCTTATATCAACAATGAAATAAATATGATTACTTTTATGTGCTCTTCCAATGTTCTCACAAAAGTGATTTTTACCTATATCATAAAGCATCATACTAGAATTTACAAAATGCATCCAGCGTCTGATTGTCCCTTGGATGCCTCCTTTGTTCACCTGTGTTAGCATGAATTCATCCAATTTTGGGTAAGGTGATAATCTGTATCCTTCTTCAACTTTGCATTGCATGTCTATGGTGAGAGCCAGATAGTCAAATGAGCCATAAAAACGCAATTTGATCTAACAAAAGTCAGCTAAAATCTATAACAAGATTGAAACAAACAAAAATCTGTCACTGCCATTCATTTACAATTTTCAGTTGACAATTTCAGGCACCTTCAGATAAGTAAATTGGACAATGTACCAGTGACATCAAAAGTCCTACTATATCATTATTAAGCTACTTTCTGGGGATGGGGAGGGGGGACATTCAGATGAAAACAGAGGGGTTTACTTTCTATAGATAATTGCATCATCAACAAGCTTCCCTTACAAAGCATTTCACCAAAGAGAACACTGTGTGTTTACTTCATTGACTCCTAGCCTCTCTGCTGTTTATAAAACAAGTAGGTTAGTTTTTACCTTCTTTCTGGCGTGTGTAAGACGTCCTGGATCCACAATGGGGATTTGCAAATGTCAGTATGTTCAAGTCACTAGTCACTTTCCCATAATGGCAGACTAATGTATCCAAGAAAGTCAAATATTGGGAGTCAAATTTTTCATTCTTCAGTCTTCTTTTCTGATGATACGATCCATGAAATCCATTCTCGTCAGATATAACTAAATGCGTATCTTTACCAACTTTTGATGATCCATACAAGCGGAAATTTCTATTCTTTGTGTAGACTCCTAGATCTGCAAAGAACGTTTTCTTGCCATCCTTGTTATTCACAAAAAGCTTTCCAATATCTGCCCTATCCGGAGGGTGTATTTCATCCTCTAGGTCGAACTCAAACGACTTCATGCAATCTAGTTCGATGTCTTTATTCCGCAGAAGTTTTCTTCTAGCCATCTCGTAAATATATCTCACAAAATTGCCACATTCAACATTACTACAAAACACAACATTTGGAATATGAAATATTAAATGTCTGGAGAACTTCTCCTTTGTGCTCGAATCGAGATCGATAACGTTCCCTCTATTGCAACAAATACCAAATTTCTTAATCAAATAAAAACAAACGAGGTCGATAAACACTTCTAAGGTATCAGTTCCATTCAAATCTGGGTTCTCGTTCTTGTAGAATTCCAAATCAAAATATAATCTGCAAAAATGTCCCTCCGGTATGACCTCATAAAAATGTCTTTTCTCTTTAGACAATGCTGTATATCGTCTCCAAAATTCCTCGAATGATGAGACAACAAAACGTCTCTTTCCATCTGTGGAGAGTTCTTCAGAGACGACAAAGATCCTACTTTCGATTGACTTCTTGCAATGCTTTTGATAATCCAGGGCTTGAGATTGTGTTGCAAATGTCTCCCAAATACGATGTGGAGCAAAGAGGCTCTCTTTTTCGATCGCTAGTAATGGTCTCTCCGAGAAGTGCTTCGACTTGTGATCAATTTTGCGTAACTTCTGGTGGAATTGTAAATTTGTTTGAATCTCGGCATCAGTAGGTCGATGCGCCTTATTTCCACTGTAAAATGCAACTGGAACTATGCCAGCCATCTTTGAAGGGCTTGAATTTTACAACTCAGAAATCCAACGAGAAATAGGACGCGGGTATTTATTGAACAGCAACAGATCCGTGCTCGCAATTACGAGTTGAATTTAAACCTTCCGCCATTGCTCATATAACGCCTGGCACTAGTAAAAGGGAGTGACGTAACCAGCTGCGGAGCCAAGCACAGTGGTGCGGTGGAGGTAAAGTTGATCAAAGAGGATACCCACTACATGTTGTGGCACTTGAATTTGTTGTAGTGAATATAAGTTACATCACTAATTCTTTCCTTCAAAATTGGCTAAGATTGATAGGAAGACAAGACAGTGCAAGCGTATAAATCAAACCTTTCTTATTGATAGCATATCTTTAAATTTCAATTTGTAACAGTCAATAGTAAGATTACATTCTCTCATTCATTATTAATCTGTTAGTTTCATATGTTTGAGCCTGTATTCTTCCATTCAAGCTTTCTCTCTAAGTGCCTTATAATAAAGTTTAATGTAATTTGATTAAATACCAGGCAATGCATCCCTTGAATGCTTCTGTTGCATCAACAAACGAAGAAAACAATGAATTTCTCACCGATGGCATTTTTGATTACAGTAAAATCAGCACATCAAAATTTTGCATCTGGTATGATCGTGTGCAACTGTCGGAATCTCCAACAGTTTATAGGAATGTTAAAACAGTACCATAAGAAGACGCATCATTGAAGTTTGGGACTATTGATCCCGAAATAATTGTGCGCTCTGTCAAAGTGTGGTATATGCAATGCTTTAGATAACATGTGTCAAATTCAAGGCCCGCGGGCCAAATGTAGCCCATCTCGTCATTTTATGTGGCCCGCAAGAGCTTGTGTGTCACTCTGATTGTGTCATTGACTTGAATACATAATGTATAGAGAAGCAGTTATCTAGCAAAACAATAAGGCATATTTTCAATTCATCTGGCTCTTTGAGGCCAACCATACTGCTGATGTGGGCCTCGGTGAAAATGAGTTCGACACCCCTGCTTTAGACGGAACAGAAGATGATCTATGGCAAGATACGAATAAAAAGGAAAGCAACCTGGAAGATTTTCACGATATTTTAGATGACAAGTTAAATGTTTAGGAAGAAGAAGAGCTGCCCGCCGATTGTGACACCGAACTTTCATGAGAGGTAAAGGAGCACAGAAAAATATTTTTTATATATTTTAGTAGTTTATTTATATTTTATTGAACTTTTGTACACCGAGTATATTATTTTGGATTATTACTCGGCCTAAAATTGCTACCTTGAGTTATACACCAAGTCGACTTGCACACGGGGTAATATGGCAAATCAGGAATAAAAATGATGTACAGGTTATTGTAAGCAGCAGATCAATTACACAGGAGTATCATTGTTTCCTTTCACAAATTACGTTCTTCCTTTGTCCTTCCTCTCTTCTCCTTCTCGATAAATTTGTCTGTAATCTGTCATTCTTTTTACAAATCGCGTTTGGAAGAAAAAAGGCTGTGCTAAACAGTACTGTGTGAAAATATGTTTAAAAGTATTATATAGGACATATGTCTGATGCCAAACAGGCAGTACTTACTCAAGATAATATCTTTGCAGAACACTACGCAAAAACACTTAGATATAAAATTCTTTGCTGTTCATATCAAAAGAGAAGCTTTCGTGTGACAGAATACCATTCCATTAATTACACATCTATTTGTGCGTATATATTTCTATGTAACACTAACATACACGATGCCTTCAAGAGCGTAAGTAATCGTTAATTATGTAAAGTTCCCAAGAATTTAAATTCTTAGGAATGAATCGACAAACTTTCACATTTATGAAAAGAGGAACAAACACAGAGCTTAACCCGAACTAACTTTCTTTCCCATTAAATGGTCCATTGATCAACAAGCAACCTGGCTATTATTGCAACAATCCAGAAGATAAATTTTCATAAAATTGCATATTTTGCTACAAAGTTACCTCTATGTCAAATTCCTGCTCATGATCAATTCGAATAGCACCAATTAAGAACTCACTGTCTGGTACTAAAGAGTAAGTGACTGATCAAAATAACGATGAAATAACATAAAAGAAGTGCAAGTAAACCTAGAATTAATGTAAGAAAAATAGACAACCCTGCAGTCTATTAAAAAAATTCCTTCATCCTAAAAGCTCACATCACATCCATCCATACATCTATGCGCTTCCAAGGGGTCCGTTAGGAGGAAACAAGAAAAATTCTTTACGTAGCTGTGTCACAATCGATGCAATTTGCCTCTTGTTATTTGAGCTACGTTGTCCTGTTTGTGACTTCTGAGTGGCAACAATTGCATTAACACGAGTGAACATACGAAGGACATCCATTTTGTGAGCATTGGCACGGAACACACTAATGATTGCTTGGACAAACCTACGAAGATATAATACTTCTGTTTAAATAATACCTTCCCATGACCAGAAATCCTCACAAATAACCAAAAAGTCAAACATATTCCTTTATAAAGAACAATCCAAAGTTACAGTACAAAGAGCTCTAAAATCAAAAATGACAAAAGCCTCAGTGAATAAGTTGGCTGGTTAGAGCCCCCCCCCCAAAGCCATGCGGGAGGTCGATACTTTGAGGCAGACATGAAACCACGGTTGGATGCGACAATAAACATCTGGTGACAACATTAAGAAAGAAAGGGGGAGGAAAAGAACAAGCAACCTTTCTTTTAGAAAACAGATGACATGACAACTTTGTGACAGGCTCTCCCAGAGACTCCACGAACTGTGCATACAACTAGTCTGTATAGAAACAATGGAGAGAAATGTCTGCACGGAACACCTTTTTACGTTTAACTTCTTACTAACCATTGCCCAATGCGTGCAACTACCATGCTATGCAGATAGGCTTACTTATGTGTTTGTAGTTTTAGTTTACTAGTTATTCGTAATCGCCAAAAGGGTTGCTATGTATTTCCATGCTCCCTGTGGTGTAGTCCTGTATTTTGTTGGTTGTAAATTATATACGGATAAAGAAAAAAAAATGGAGAGAAAATTATGATGCCCATTCCGAACCCTTAATGCCAACACTTGGGTGGCCTACTATTATGCAGCTAATTGAGTCAGAAACTGCGAAGGTAACTTACAAGGTTCTCCAGAATGAGGCTCCCGATTACCTAAATGGGTTATTTCACAGGCTGTCTGATTCTCACAGTAAGGTGCTACGTAATTCCAAAACTGATCTACGTATTCCTATGTTAAAAACGTCCTATAGGCAGAAAAGCTTTTAATTTAGGGGAGCATGTATCTGGAACAACCTTAGCAATGAGGCAAAAACAGCTAATACATTTTTTGGCTTTCAAGTTCAATTTATGAAAATGGGTTATTATCACGATGCCACTATGGCAACTTGCATATCTTTTCGCTACAATTTTAATTTTTCACTTTGACTGATATATCTTATATTGTGTATTTATTTATCTACTTTTATACTTAGTATTACGGCTGCCGTTACTGACTTGACTACTGGAATACTGACTACTGGAATACTGACTTGCGGCTGCCGTTAAAAAGCTCTGCTAACGGTCAGAAGTGTTTTTCATTCAGAGGTGCGAAATGTTGGAATGGTCTTTCAACCGAGGCCAAACAAACTACTTCAATTAAAGCCTTTAAGTGCCTAATTTAGCCTAGGTCAGTGTATTTACCTTTTACACAGAAATATATCTACAGACTATCCTGATCCTTTTAAATAGTATATTTTTGTTTTTTTTTAGATTTTGAGATTTGTAATTAGGTAATTAGATTTTTAAAAATTGTTATTAGGTTTTTTGATATGTAATTTATTTATTTAGTGTAGACGGAGGGCCCCTTGTAAATCAGTGACTACTGAAGGGCCACTCTCCTTAAAAATTTGAAATGAAATGAAATGAAATGAATGAAGTATTATAAATAGGTCTTTGACAGGGCAGTTTGTAAATCAACTTTGCGTTGTAAACTTTACCCTGCATAAATAATTCAAAATGAATGCCCCCAACGTAGAATTAGGATATGGATTGAAATCAAATGGGTTAAGTGCTACAACTTAAGGTCCGAAAGCATTATGGGAAACAAAGAAAGAGGTTTCCCTAACTAAAGCCAAGCAAACGGTTAGGACATTTCTGAAATAGAGAAAAATTGAGTCAGCTGTTTTACAACAGGTGGGGACTATAGCATGTTCATAAAAATATACACAACTTGCGTATGCATTCCCGGGTAAATCAATTGGCGAAGTTGTGCTGAACAAGTGCTGAACCTAGGATTCCATACTTTTTACAACATGAATAAACCAAATAATCTGCTTTAAACCAACAATATGAGGGTATACTCGCCATGAACCGTTCCGTGAGTTTCTCCATGAATAGTACCCGGGCACTGTTGAATACGCATATATGAAGTCAGACTCAATTGGCAAAGAAATATCGTTTGTGCGGTCATCCGCTGGGCCATCAGTGACATCAGCTCCATCCATGTACTCTGACCCTGTGATAAAATATAAATGAAATTAAGGACAATACTTACCAAAATTCTCATACGTCAATTCTCTCATAGAACTGGCAGCAAACAATCCGAATGCCATATCGTGAATCATGATTCCAAGTCCCAACCACCAAATTATAGTTGCAGAGATTGTTAAAAACTGCACATTCGTACAAAAAAACTAAGTTTACTTACATCAGGCCCGATTAATCTACAAAAACAATATAAACTTCACAAGAAAAACTAAGACTACCTTGACAAGCTTGGAACATGAAGAGCTTTGGCTTTCCAACAAGATTCTGTTCTCGGAAATATCCAGTGAGTTCTCTTATATCAACGGTGCCATCAGTTCCATAAACAACACCCTCCTGACCATGGCTTAGAATTGCACAAGTGAAACAGCCATAAGGGGCAAAGTCCAAGTTTGCAGCTTGTTTGCAAAGCTTCCTCATCTCGTAACAACGTACATTATCGTAACGACGGACAACAAATCCAAGTTCTTTGAATAAAGACTCCAAGGCAGCGGCATCAACATCTGTGCCATTTCGCGGGTACTTTTCCATTCCAGACGAAGGCAAGAAATCTCGATTATTTAACAATAGGAAAAAACCTCTATGTGTCTTATCCATTTTATAACAATCATCGGAATCCACAGCGTAAGGTACTGTTTGTGTTTGTGGGGCAGATCTTGGTGGGTCCGTATCCATTTTTTCAGATGATCTTCCAAAAAATCTACCATCACCTTGGTCTACACATATATAGAACAGACAATGATAACCGTAAGATACAAAGTTATTGACCAGGCATCAAAAACAACCTTTTTCCTTGACTAAACGAGAAGTTGAACATGGAACAAGCCATCGTGGATTTTGCAAGAGAGGACAAAAATGTCTTATGCTATGGACTAAATGATATAAGGAGATGGAATTACTCCATTCTTGAACCATTCCCATTCTACCCAAAGCACCCAGTAGGTCACCGATGTGCCACCCCTGTGTCTACTTAATTACTTTACCTATATCTATGCTTGTTTGAAGTCTCAAAGGGGGTTTAGTTACTCAAGAGGTCTTTCATTCTTTTCATCTTCAACGCGCTACACACACTGTAACTTCATTCAAATATCTTTTATCATTCTACCTTAGTACAGTTGTTGTGAATTAGCTAAGCATCAGAGCAATTAAAATCTACTGACTGTAAAATTCTGTAATAACAATACTTGGAGAATGTCAAATTGTGTGACTATTTCTAATTAACAGGCAAGTAAAAGTTTCAATAAATTTAATGATTGCATGATGTTTGCAACTGTTTTGATAAAAACAGCACATTATTGCATCCTGAAATATGTATAATCTCAGTGTAATAATCCAAAAACTGCGAAGAGGATATGAACAATAGTTCTAAAGATCAGAGGTCTAAGTTTTATTGTTTTGGCTCTTGTCCACCCATAGTCAATAATAAAAGCACACTCCTACCTTGTCCATGAGCAATAGATCCGCCCGCAGTAGATCCGTTTTCTTCAGATTCCACAGCAGGTTTCTCATCACCAGGGGTCTTTTTCAATGCAGCAGTATCAGCAGGCATCTCAAACCTCCCATCTATCAACAATAGAAGCCAAAGACAGCTTCAGTTTCGGAAACAAAAGAAAATAAAAAGGTTTCCATTGGCAGACTTTAATCAACAAATCTTGTTACTGTAATGCCAACACTGTATGTCTGACAGTTTATATTGCCCCTATCTTTCGAATTCTCTTCAAAATGGTCTTACTATCAGAATACAATCTTACAACTCTTCCTAATATCCTTGATAGACCATATTAACTATTAATTTTCATTTTGGTAATATCAATATCCTACTTTTCATTTTCTAAAGCTGTGAAGCGACGAATTCCAAATGAATATAGCTTCAATAAAACATTCCTTTGCTCCAATAAAATAAATAACTATATATATATATATATATATATATATATATATATATATATATATATATATATATATATATATATATATATATATATATATATATATATATATATATATATATATATATATATATATATATATATATATATATATATATATATATATATATATCCATTGTTATGTAGATAATTTAAGCAGGCCCAATGTCAGTGTAAGTTTAGTACTGATGAAGATTTTATGAAGATTTTAATCAAAATGTCTACTTACAGAAAAGTATATTTATAGTTGATTCTTTCTTTGCAATTTATATATGTTGTGGATGCACCTTAGATCAGTTTGTTTATATATATATATATATATATATATATATATATATATATATATATATATATATATATATATATATATATATATATATATATATATATATATATATATATATATATTTATATCTGATATAGATATTACTATTCTATATAGGAGTGAAGGGTGCAGACGCTAAAATCTTTCCCACTGAAAAGGAACAGTTGGATACCTGACTTTTCCATACAGCTTCCAGATTTTCATAGGATGCCAAAAAGCTCTCTTACATTGCTCACTTTTTCTTGCCCAACTTTTGTACATTTTAAGTGCCATATCCCCCAAAACTTCAATCTATTTCACAAACATTTCAAATCTCTTAGTAAACATACTTTATCAAAATTCCATCCATGTACGATATGAGTAACAAAAGTGGTCTGGCCTTGAATACCAAAGGATGTTGGCTCAAGTCCAAAGGCAGGCAGATGATAAAGTTGTAGAATTTTCATGTTGCCTAACTTAGAGTAACTAGCCTGCAAAGAAGCATCTATTTACACTTAACTTGCAACCACCCTTCCCAATGAAGCAGCCATAGGACAAAACCTTAATCAATTTCACTATTTCACTCAACCAGAAATCCAGGAATTAGCTCCTTGGGGGCTTATTTATTTTTGATGCATTTTGGGTGGGGGCTCATACAAGGGGGGCTTGCAAAATTATTAACATAGTAAAAAGCTCACTTTCAAAGGTCCTATTCTCCATGATACTAAAAGAACAGTCTAAATTTAAGCATTAGTTTTTATTAAAGTCTTCATCATTACTCCCTAGGGGTCTTACAACAAAGGGAGTAATCACTTGCCTTTATATCGTTTGCACCATGTAATATGCTTATTCTGTAACTGAAGATGGTTGTCGAAGCAATCGAAACATGTTTTACAAATTGAAAGCAATTGTCGTTTTCCTAAGGTGTATTTCTAATATATTACTGCTGAGAAACTTTGGTAATAAAATAAGTAATAAATAAATTTTGAATGTCCCCATCTTAAATGTCCCTATCCCACATTATATCTACTTACAGGTGACATTTTTTTCTTCTATGAATGCTTATGAAAGCTGCATAAGGCTGCTAAATCAATTGTAGCATGCCCATTACCAAAAGGCCTAGCATGGGGGCTTGAGGGGGGCTTTTGAGGGGGGCCAATTCAAGGATTTGTGGTGTTCCAATACTGCTCTGCTCTATGTTATTGCAATATTTCCTTCTCTCAAACCTATACAAAGATCACCTCTATTAATTCATATGACAAGTCAATATCATAATCTCCATCAGCCATAAGTAGTCAAAAATTAACAATAAAGCCTATATAGAATAATAGACCCTGACAAATTCTCCTTACCTGATTTGTCCTCCATGTCAATACCCTTCTCATCTGAGACAGGTGATCTCAGCAACATTTCTAAATGCGTCATGCCCATTTCTTTCAATATGTCACAGAAAATACCAAAAGCATTTGGTCCTTTTTTAGGCAATAAATCTAGCAACGTTTCATTCTTCTCTTGCATTGTTCCGGCATTTTGTACACGATCTTTTTCATCTTCAGTGAATATTTCCTTAGAATAAAGATAAGATGCAACTGTGTCACCATCTAGATCTCGTGCAAGATCCATTCTTTTGGAACGCAAAAGCTTGCGATGCTTTTCTTCCATACCAACCATCTTCCTAACTGAAAAGAAATGTAAACAGTTATAATAATGCTTAAATAACAAGAGAGAGAACTGCCATCTCAGGTGTCTTTTATAAACTTAAGCCCAAAGATCTTTGGCATGCACTTTGCTTATTTTTCACTGTTCAGTGTGCAAACCAATAAAAAGCCTTCAGCATTTGGAACTTGCTCAAAATTTGGCAAAAACCAGAATTTTTGTCAGGGAGAATCCTTAACCATTTTAGGTGACAAAATTAAAAAGATTTTCTACCATGTCAGGCAATCCAATCATAATATCAATGCATAAATCCTTTTAACTAATGACCATCTATTAGCAGTGTTCTATACTAAGGGAGTCATGTGGGTGCTGCCATTGCTGTTCTCTCAGGCACAGTTCCCAGTTCTTCATAATTATTTATGCATCCTCTGATGGCATCAGCTTTTATTTATATGTAGGCCTAGTCTTCTATTTGTATTGTTAGTTCTATTTAGGTATATGTTTAATCCCAGGGAGTAATGATGGTATTTTGCTCTCCCTGGGCTTACCCTTGAAGTTTCATTTTTTTCATTTTTTTATTTAAAAATTATTTATACACAAAGATCCCCTCAGCTTACAACTAAATATCAAATAAGAAATGAAATACACTGGTCACATGAATACAACCTATATACAGTTAAAGCTAAGTTACGCCCAGTAATCTATCTTATAGCAGCTGGTCTTCCAGGGGGTCATGTTTTATGATGTATTCGGCATGTAAATTACAAGTGTAGTTTATTAGTTTGTAAGTTGTGTTCTAGGCAATTTGCTACTGTAAATTTCTATTGCAATTAATAGACAAAAATGCACAAAGCTATCTGCACCCCACCACAGGTAAGAACTCAGGTGCTGTCCCTGAAGAATAACAAAAACAAAAAGGACAAAACCCTTTAACACTTGAAATGATGAGCTCCTTTCTCTGGGATGAAGAACTTACATGTTTTGCAACTAATCACCACTTTGCATACAACACTTACTCCTTGAAGCACTTTTGGCATACAACTTTCATGGTATCATTAGATTTTACCATGTAACTGATAGTAAGGCCACAAAAATCTATTTCCTTACTGAAAAATATCCCACTTCAACAACAGTTCTCAAGTCTTATGTATTTTACCTTGAGGTACTTATCATTAAAAGCAATGAGAATTCTGCTTCAACTCTGCCCTTCAAAATGATGATTCTATCTTGAGTCAAAACTTTCAAGAGTAGAATTAAATTTTACAAATGATGATAAGAATTCTTCGATCTCTTTTCCCATTTTCACCCAAACACAGTTGTAAAAATGATATATACAAGTCTTCCAAGCAAGTGAAATGGGAAATATTAATTAGCAATTGGTAAAGGGTAATCAAACTACCTGCCTTTCTGAACAATTTCCAGACTAACTTCTCATCAAGATTTTACGGTGCCACTCCCAGTATTTAGCCGATAATTTAGCTGCATAAAAAGTAGCCAAGTAACAAACAATTCAAACTTCCAGGGGTGAGTTAGAAATTGAGGGGCAAACAACTACTCAATAGAAAGTCAAGCCCACTTGCATAAGAGATGAGGCTTACTGACAGCACAAATATTATCAGCATTAAGATTAATAACAACTCTACATACTAGGTGATTTATCAACAATATGTTAAGAATACTTCCTGCAACGAATCTCAAGAAGTGTCAAAACGATTCTAATCAGGCTTGATTCTAATCAGAACCAAGCTACATCCACAATTCATAATACAAAAACCGAATAAATCAGAAGAAAGCTAAATATGCAGCTAAGAACAATAGAAGGAAATACTTGCTACTCTTTTCTTAACTTACACCAGCAAAATCTCCAGCCAATCGAAACCACTGGCAATTGTGTAACCGCGGTAATTGTGTATATATAGGAGTGGGCAGTCCGCGTTGGTTAGGCCACACTCAGTCATAAGCCTTGACTTCCGTCGACCGACCTAAAGTAGCATACGTCACACGTTTATAGGCTGCTCAGCACCCTGTGCTCTGTACTTTTCCGGCTTCTCTCATCAACGCCAAAGGATCAGTTGTCGTCCACCACAATTAAACAGATTAACAAGTATCAGATACTTCGGATAAATGTATATAGTTAGAATCAGCAGTAGTCAACAAATAAACGTCTTCAACAATGGCACTCATATTTTCGGAGCCATTCGGTTTTGACAAAAAGGTCTGAAAAAGTTGGGACACACAGTAAGTGACGCATTTAAGTGCATAGCTGTTGATTTTTTCATCTCTTCCCTTGCAGCAACCATATTGCATATCCAACCGTAGTACTTCACCCCTAGAAATCCATACCGAAGAGAAATACAATCGTCGTCTTGAACGAATTATTGACATTTCGAACCATGCTCTGCTCATCCCAACAAACTGACATCAAACACACACACACAACCGTAAGTTCCTATAGTGTGTTTTATGCTTGTTTCAAGCATGATGATACAATCTACCAGCAATTTCAAATGAGTCAATCCAACAGGCATTTCAAAGCTAAGCAATGCGATCTCTCATGTTGGCACATTTTCTCATACTTTCATGTTTCACAGTTTCAAAAAGCACAAAATACAAGATCTTTGAAAGTATCATTTACATAACTCCATAATTTTACAACTATTTTAAATAAGTATTAACATCCAATTTTGCGAAGTTTTGCTGCAAAAACTTTATCATATATTTGCAAATATAGATTGCTGCCTGATCTCTGTACTGCCTGCTAAAAATTAAATATTTGAAATACAAAAGAAATCAAAACCCAACCATTTCTTATATCTATCTATCAATCAATCAATTAATCAATCAATCAATCAATCAATTAATTAATCAATCAATCAATCAATCAATCAAACACTCGAATATTTTCATGGTCAAGTCAATCCAGTGTCCTTAGTTCCAACACACCAATCGAAGCTTTTTCATCGCAAACGTGCTCCTGTACGTCGTGCCCGTGTGTGTATCAACGACATCACAAACATGTCTTAAGGTCTAGTTATGACGCTTCATGTTAGCTTGTCATACAGTCACAATGCTCTGAAAAGCATTATGGCTACAGCAAACGTTGAAGCTATTCTTTCTGAGTAATCATTTTGAACCGAATACATCATGATGGAAGGGGGGGGGGGGTTGCGTCAGTTCTTTAATTCCTTTCACTTCAAATCAATGAAATACAACTTTAGAGCTAATCCTAGGCCTAAAAAGAAACCGACATCACTCCATTGAGAAGAGGGTCTAAATATTACAATATTGCATCTAAATTTTACAATGCTAAATTTACTATATTCATGATTGAGGAATGACACCTCGTCAATACATACGGTAGAACTACACAATATAGGAAATAAGCACAATTCCAATAAAAAGTCACTTTCCAGTGGGAATACCACTCTTGAGAGCTATCAAAGTGGCAGAGCTCTATAAAGAAGCAGTGTGCTTTTATGAAAGACATCGGGGTCAACTTCTGCGAACTGGTGTTACGGAGCAGGTAATAGCTCTCTGAGGAGGAGCTTATCTCCCTTCTTTTTATCCAGCCATTGTGAACATGGGAATTGGGTTGTTGTGTTGTCAGCCATGTTCGTGATAACTACTTTTTCAAGGAACCATCCGGCACCAAAGCCTTTATTGTCATGCTCTATTTGTAGTTTTGTAAGTGGGCCTAAATCCAATGCCTCGATCTTGAAATCGTCAACTTGGTTTCTTTCGAACAAATCTTTGAATTTTTTTGACAATTGCCTCTTCCCCGTGTCACCATATTCACCAAATAAGTTTATAAAGACATTAGCATCGGTGCCTGCATTGGCCTCGTCTCCAGTGTACACTTTGATTTCATATTGAACTGGCTTTAACTCTGAAATAAAAAAAACAAAGACATAAAAACCAACATTTGTAAAAATTCATACAGTCCTATATAGCATACTGTAATTCTATGTCGCAAAGGTATATCAAAACATTACATCACTTCACTACAGATCATTCTCTACACGTCCTTTTCCCACTCACATTCCTCCATTTCATTCTCTTTTGTTTCCTTATCTCCTTTTCACTTAGCACCTTTCGAGTCCGCTCATTCTCTTCATATTTTTCTCTCCTCTACAATCTATCCTCCCACATCTTTTCTACCTTTCATTTTTTTCACCCATTAGTCTCTCTTCTCTTGTTTACTACTTCCGTTTCTTCTATTCTGCGGTCATAGTGAACATGTAAAATCAATTTCATTGTGTAACCCCAAAACACTTTGAGAGAAAGAATGAATGAATGAATGAATGAATGAATGAATGAATGAATGAATGAACGAATGAATGAATGAATGAATAAACGAATTAATCAATCAATGACTCAATGAATAATCAATGATCAATCAAAGAAATCAGGAAGGAGATGCTAGGGAATAAAATGGTATGTGACAAGAAATAAACCGGAACTCGCCTCATCTGAAAACATTCAACAAATGATAACATGCAAATAGTATACCTAAACTTTTCCGCAATTTCGATTTTTCTGTAGAAGTACGCTGGAGTTTCAAAGCTCCCTCTTTTCCATGTGAGGGCTCTATCCATTGTTTGCATGCAAAAACATACCTGAAAGAGAAATAATTCATTTAACCACGATGGAGCAGAGTAGAGATGGATAAGAACAGTTTTTATATATTTTAAGAATTATAATAACTACTGCTTACTTTTCTAAATCACATACAGCGAGATTTGACACTAAGTCAGTTGATCCTAACTCCATAAGGTGCTTGCAATTCAGCATGTGTACAATATGATAAGTAAAGTTAATCGGGCATTGCTATCTCAAAAATAGTGGGAGAAGAAAAAGAGTAATCCATCAATCAGAGTTATTCTCAGTTTCACTATTTGCAACAGTAAATTCGTCATGCAATGACAGAGGATTCTTCTTTGATATTGATGATGCTCTATAAAATTAATTCAGTAACAGGGAAAATGTTCCTTATCAATGACGGGCGTGACATAGAAACAAAAAATTTCTGACCAAAAAGTATCAACAAATGATTATTAGCTATATCCACGGCATAGATTTTGTTCAAAAGAAAATACATCAAAATGATGAATGATATCGGCTATTTTCAAACCTTCAATGTCACAATTATGAAGCGCAACTGCTAACGGGCATATGTGTCAGGGTGAATTTTTCCGCATATGGGACAGAAATCTTAATGCTCATAAGATGATTTGAATTCAACCACCTACTCAAGAATCATGACAAAGGCGATTATTATCCACAACATAACATACTTATCCTCCGTCTCTAAATCTGTGACAATAACCTCATGTAAATGCCATCGTTCGTCATCAGCGCTCTTCTTCAAAGTGGCACCCTTTCTGTACCTGTGTCCTACGATAAGTGTCTTCAAACCACCGAGTGGTTTAGCGACAGCTTTGATCGTATTTGCTTCACCTCTACTGAAAAATTTCTGTTTTGGTTTATTCTCGATGAGGATCTCCTTTGAACGATTCCCAGTCTCATCGATGAACACCAGCCAACAATTGTGGTTGGTGCCTGCGTTCTGTTTATCAGAGGTGACAATTGTAACCTCATATGCTACAAGGCAGAAATTGATCAGTAAATTAAGCGGACGGCAATTGGCAAAATAAGAAAAGAAAGGAATGAGATATGCTACAAAGCTCACTTTTACTTGAAAACAGCTCAGTTAGAAGCATGGGAAACTACAAAAGGGAAATTAAAACGTCGTTCTCAATTACAGATGTAGTTTCCATCTGATATTTTATTACTTTCATGCGAAAATTTGAGTAATGCTCTTCAGGACGAACATAATCGTGATTGAGATCAGAACCAAAAACACCGCGTAAAAAGTGATAAAGAAATCAGACAAATTCCAAACAAAGTAATAACACATAATCATTACTGAATGATGATTTTAATGGAAATCCAAAGAAATAAAACAACTTTTAAGTGATTAAAAACTAAGAGTCGGTAAATGATGATGTAGAATAAGAGAGAAAAGATCCAATAACAAGTACAAATAAAATAACAAAAGTGGATGAACACAAAAAAGATAACAAAAAGCCAAGAGATGAGATTATCTTTGATCTTGTTTGACATCTGTAAAAGTCTGACAACTCAGCAGTAAGTTTAGGTCATTATGGTACTTGATGAATTTAAATAAAATAAAAGGGCTCCTTAAATTCATTGCAGCTCGTAATATAAGATCTAAGGGAACAATACCAGGGGAGATAATTCATAAACGAATGTTGATGTTAGTTTTACAAGCAAACTTTCATCGATCGGTAGTCATTCCTTCAAAGATAGAACGTCTAAAGCAAAAAGATTAAAATATTGAAGATATTTGGAAGATGATCAAAATTAATATCTATGAATTGGTCAAATAACAATGATAGTAATGGTCATTATTACTGTCATTTATAATAAAAAGGGTGTTATGATGTATGACATTTTCATTCCTGTACTTCAGCTTTATCAAATAGGATAACTCAGAAAAAATTTATAGTCCTTTCTTCCATTCTTGGCATCTACTTCACACCATACTTCTCGCTTCCCCTTCCTCTCTCTCCCCCCAAACGCCTCCTTTCCTTCACCAAATAATTCATGTAGTAAGTAAACCGCCATTCTTTTTTCTATTCGAATATCAAAACGTATTGATAACAAAGATCACAGAACTCTATGAAAATAAGATGCCAAGAAAGAAATCATGATAAAACTGCACATAAATAGGCATATAAAGATGCTTTAATAACATGAAAATCTCTTTTCCTACTTTTGTGTTCCCTGGATGGGGAACCTACATCAGGCTCCTTGTTTGAACAAGGCAGTTCTCTAATGATGCTTCCATCATCCTCGTCTTTTGCAAGCCACCGATTGCATTGAAATTCGTATGTTCTACTCTCGCTCAAATCCTCGATATCAACTTGTTTCAATAACCAACCGGATCGAAGAAACTTGTTGTCATGCCAAATTCGAATTTTCAAAAGGTGGCCTTTCGAAATACAAGATATAGAAAACGCTCATTTTTGTGAAATGGAAGGTATTTGATCACAATTAACAGAACCAATGAAAATATCAAGGAATCACTCATTAAATAATCACTCAATCAAATAGCTAATCATTCAATCAACTTTAAATCACTATTAATCGATAACGAATAAAAATGAAAACAATAAATGAATGAATGAATAAATGAATGAATGAATGAATGAATGACTGAATGAATGAATGAATGAATGAATGAGTCAATAAATGAGTGCATCTTTTCGAAATTTTGAGCAGCTGAGAGACAGCCTCTCTCCCAATCAAGAACATTATTCTTTAACACTGCTTGGTGATTGGTAAGATACAGTAAAAACCAGCACAGAAGAACCTCCCTTTCATGGACCTAGGCTACAAAAGAACCTCCCTTTCATGGACCTAGGCTACAAACATTCTTATAAAATCATATGAATTGATAATTTTGGGTAGTAATTCATAACTAAAATTTTGTCCTGCTTAGTATGCATTGAGAAATGGTCTTATTCTCTTGAAAGAAAGCTTCCAGTGTCCTTGCTGAACCAGTCATGGTCAAAATTTGTACCTTGTTTACAGGAATCCGAAGAATTTTAGGCTACAAGTTCTCAAACGCTGTGGTTCTTCTATGCGGATTTTTACTGTAAATCAAAGACCGTAACTGAAAACAACGGATGGGAGAAAATCACACGATAAGTGGCTCACCTAAACTTAACATTTTAAATGTGAATACATCGGTTTGGCCTCGTTCGAATTTATCCCGATGAGTTTCAGACGATTTCAACTGAAGCTCGCCGGAATCACCTTTATCTCCAAAGATAATCAAAAAGACATTTGCATCCGTGCCCGCACTTCTCACATCAGCGGTATGTACATTGACTTTATATGTTGTTTCTAAAAATCAAACAGAATTTCACAATATAATACTAGAATTCTTCACGAGAAAAACTCCACAAATTCTATCTTTACAGAGCACAGACAGCTATGCAAAGAGATTCAAAATATTACACGATGCTAGTTCCATCAGGATTAATAACATAATTAACATAATTAGAATAATTAACATAATCAACTTTATTATCATAATTAGCATAATTATCGAAATTACACTGAAAATTATTCAACAATATCAAGATTTCATATTAACAATGAATCATCCTCTTGCAATTACCTACGTCGGTCAAATCTATTTGTGACTTAACAAGACAAATTCGAATAAAGATATATTACCAGTAATGATCTTCTTTCCTTCGATTTCAGCTGGGATTTCCCTTACTAACAAACCATCCTCATGGGATTTAGAAAACCACTGATTGCATTTAAAGACAGCAACTTTGTCTGTCAGGAGATTCCTCATCAGTATCTGTAATATGGAATAATAATGCGAATAAACAATTTAGCAAATTGGAGTCAGACTCACTTCAAAATCAGTTAAGCTGATTGGAAAGTCAGTGAGCAAGGCCCAATTATTAGAGCACAGCATCAAGGGAATACACTTACTCAAATAGCTCACCAATTTACCTACTTACAAACTTACTCATTTACTTGTTTACTTATGAACTAAATAACTAAATAACTAACTAACTAACTAACTAACTAACTAAATAACTAAATAACTAACTAACTAAATAACTAACTAACTAACTAACTAAATAACTAACTAACTAACTAGCTTACTTAACCATTAAAGTACTGAAAACCATGAGGTCATGACAGTTCTACCCTCGCCTTAGGATATAACCTTCAAATCAAATGCTACAAACAGGAGTGATGCCAACCAATATAGGCTGAGGGCGTAGCCTCTGACAAACCCTGCCCTCTCGGATTACGTCCTTTATTACAACATTCAATATGCAACCAAAGGGTGACAAACAGCTCTGCAAACAACAATAACAATAACAACAACAACATAACAATTGACTACAACTTGTTAGAAACCTCCCACGTCCTCAAACCTTTTCTACTTGAATTTTGATGGATTAAACATTTTATCCTGGGGAAAACTG
The DNA here is from genome assembly GCA_964019165.1 of Mastigias papua. Classification (NCBI taxonomy): domain Eukaryota; kingdom Metazoa; phylum Cnidaria; class Scyphozoa; order Rhizostomeae; family Mastigiidae; genus Mastigias; species Mastigias papua. The sequence goes on along the minus strand of OZ025283.1, from coordinate 13,359,297 downwards.
GGGAGACATGTCCCCCCCTGGCACCACCTCTGGCTACCAACTTCGCTAAACAGAAAATTTAATCAAGAGATCATGATGAATAGAGCTCTGGCTAGAAAAAGACATATCTGTACCCTTTCAAGGAACCAATCAGGACGGCTTCCTTTCCCATCATGACCAATACGGATTTTTGTTGGATTTCCGATGTCTTCAATTTCCAATTTGACTATGTCAATTGATGCTCGCTCAAATCTGTTGGGAAAAAGGGAAATGAAAGTCTGTACGAGTCCATTTTCAAATACGTTGAAATCAGAAAAAACAAAGGCTCTTATTGGAATAAGAAATAACGCCATAAATGATGAAAAGAAAATGTGGCAATTTTAATGGCATCAGTTACCTATCTTCACCCTTGTCAAGTTTGATTTCAGATGATGTTGCATCTGTCCCATAAAATGTGACAGAAATTTGACTGTCTGTGCCAGCAGATGATACATCACCAGTGTAAACTGTGATCTCGTGAGGGATTTCTAACAAATCAATTCAAATGAGAGAAATAATATGGAAAAAATTTGCAAGGTATTTCACAAAGCTAAGACGGAGAAAATCAGAATGATAGATAGTGATAAAAGGGTCTTACTTGGCTTGTAAGTAATAGTTTGGTCATCCCCCAATGAAATTATCCGAGCAACCTTTCCATCCACTTTATCCTTTCCAAGCCAACATTTACATGCAAAGAGATATTTCTTCCCGGTGGTTGGAACATCAACAATCACCTCTTCGAGATACCAAGAATCTTGCGGACGGTAGCCATCATGTCCGACCTAAATAGGATGATAAAAGTCAGCTAATGATTACCAGAAGTAGATACAGTGTATGTTATCTAACTATCGAGCTTATGTTGAAAGGGTACGTACCAATCTCAAACAGTGCTCTGAAAACTAATGGCTAGATATCTATTGACTTCTGCCCCAATAGGACTATTGACTTTTATTCTCTTTCGATGGTGACAATACATGAGTCAATGTTACCCCAGTTCCAGATAGCAATGATACAAGAGAAGCGTACCTGTTCAGTATATTTGATATTGTTGAAAGTACCAGGTTTACCCACCCTCACCCTTCTACGAACTACAGCAAAAACCTGATACTAGCACTGTTCTTAAAACAAGGCAGATAGTAAGGGGATTCGATTTGTTGGGGATATGAAAAAGCTGAAACAAGCAAAACAAAAAACTATAAACAAAAAGTATCTCTGTCATTGAATCTTTGTGCACAGGAATTTAGAAATACGTTAATATCAAGAGGCCGAAATGATAGCAAATATATTCAAATTTTTGTTTATGATGTCAAGCCTCGCAGCAATATTTATCAAAACTTCAGCTTCTCTATTCATATCATATCTTAAAATTATTTCCTATTATAGTCCTTAATAAGCCATACAAATAGCAGTACAAGATGCATATTTCTACTAGGAAAATCAGCGGAAAAACAAAGACACTCACTTCAATTTTCTTAATTTCTCCACAATCGGGCGCTTCCACTGAGAATGTCTCGACAGATTTAGCAGCAAATCCGTCTTTCCCAATTAACTCTAAGGGGATCTTTTCAGAAACGGCCTCAGTCCCAATGAAAACAATAAAGACATTGGCTGTAGTTCCTTCATCCCCATTGCTGCCAGTAACAACACGAACTGTGTACGGGATGGCTGTAAGATTGCAAATGTAAATAACTAAATACCGTACTGTACGCCGTGAATGGTCAACAATTTACGTCCTTTCCGAGAATTCATTTCACGGTCTCCCTTTGTAAAAAGGGTACAGAAGTTCTCCAAATGGCCATAATGAGATGTCTGTACAATTTGATGATGTAAACAGGGGATTACCTTTAATTCCCTTAAAGTAAAATAGGCCTATAAATTGGAAGGGGGGCTACATATGTCAAACACGTTCTTCTGAGGAAGATTAGAACGGATATTGGAACAATGAATGCCTGGTTCCTTTGGGGTAAACTGAAAGGACAAGGATCACTGTGGTACAAAGAGGAAACAATAATGATGTCAATAGTTGAAAAGGATGTGGAGCAGGGAAGCCTCATAATTTCTGGGGTAGTAGAAACTTGCTCTATATAACGGCACATAGCCCTATAGCCTCGTAGCCTAGCAGCTTCGAATGACTACTTCAGAATAATGCCAATATGCTTCATTAACAAACTACACAATTCAATGAAAAGCTAACGACTTTTAGGCTTACAACCATATAACGATGCCAGCGAGTAGTAGCATTATTTAATAATAAAATCTACCGCGTGAAGTTTGTAGGAAAGAAGCAAATAATGATCCAATATTTCAAAATATGACACAACTTACTCTCAAGAAGACTCTCTGATGACAAAGACTTTGCCGAGCTTCTTCTCCTCTTTTTCACGCTTGATTCAAACTCGTCTTTGAAGATTTTATCAGCGACTGAACTTCTCCTCGTCTTGTCAGATATGGAGCTTTTTCTAGAAAGTGTAGGACTTCGGCTTCCCCTAAAAGGTGACGTCAAACCGGATGTTGGAAGGCTCTCTCCACTTAAGCTAAACGAACTGCCTCGGAATGATGTAGCAGTTGATGCAAGTGAGATCCGATCACCCTTGGAAGAGGTAAGAATCAAGATTTAAAGGGGATGAGAAAAAACATTATTTACATGAAATGAAACAGTGGATGAGTGGATGGGTAGGTGGATGGAAGGTTGGATGGAAGGATTGCTAACTCAAGAATTATATAATGAATAGATGAATGAATGAACGAATGACTGAATGGATGAATGAATGAATGAATGAATGAATAAGCGAATGAATGAACGAATGACTGACTAAAAGAATGAATGGATGAAAGAATGAACGAATGAATGAGTGAATGAATGGGTGGATGAATGAACGAATGAATGAATGAATGAATGAATGAATGAATGAATGAATGAATGAATGGGAGCGTGAATGAATGGACCGATGGACAAAAAACTAGAGAATGAGTTAAATGACAGAAGTGATAGATTACAAACATACTACACTTCTAATAACTACATACCTCGTAAGATTTCTCATATAATAAACGCTTTATTCTCTTGTCGTCTTTGCTCTTTGAAAGCCATCTTTCACATAAAAACACAAATCGCCTTCCATCATCACTTTTGTCAATCACTTCGACGCGGTCAAGGAACCATGAAGGATTTAACAGTGCGTTGTCATGACGAATGATAACCTTTTGAATGTATCCGAGGTCAACAGCCTCCATTACAAATATATCCTCCTATAAATGCAAAAGGTAGGGAACATGAGATCACAAACAAATTCAGTACAGATTTTCAATTTGCAAGAAGTTTAGCAGAAGTAAGTTCATATTCTGGCACTACTAAACGCAAGTAGAATATGTTTAAATATTTCATCTTTCAATCACAACTTCAAGAAATTAACACGGATTCCGGGCTATCTAAGATTATATGAACCGCTGCTGGCAATTCGATAAAACAGTCCCAAATATCGATTCGTGCTGTTGACTTTCCAACCAAACTTCTTGATTCTGAATAACAGTGATGGATTCCAGACCTGCTTCTGTCCCCTTCATTACTTTATATAGATTTTACAGTTACCTGTCCCCTTTCGAATTTATCTCGATGTGTCTCGCTCTTTGCAAGGGATCTTTCTCCAGTGTCTCCATTTTCACCAAAAATAGTCAAGAACACATTTGCATCGGTTCCTGCACTTTTGACGTCACCAGTAAACACATGCACCTCGTAATTATGCACTAAAACACAAATAAAAAATCCACAAAATAGATGCTTGAAACAAAAAATATCCGATTGCACTAACAAACATTACAGGGATTTCTAGGAAACAGTGCAGAACAGAATTTCTACTCTTTGCCAGGGTTTAAATCACACCTGTTGTCTGTCTGTCAGCTACAGTAAATTCTACATAACTCTTACATAATGTAAACCTTGTTGGGTTGAGAATTAGCTTTTTGAAAATTTGATTTGAAAAGATTATTAATAACCATGACAGAGGGGTTACTAAATAATCCTTCATTTTGTCTTTACTTGATATAAGTTTATGACTAAAATCAAATTAATATAATTTTTAAGTGTGAAAAACAATCTTGTACTAAGATTGTCAAAAGCAGTCAAATGAAACTAAACATGTGACTTTAATCATGTGACTTAGCCACAAGACTCAAGCCTATGACGTAACCACGTGACTAGCAATGTTTGTTTGTAAAAAATTTTGGACTAGTTATAAATAAATAGTGATGATAATCAATCAATCAATCAATCAATCAATCAATCAACCAATCAATCAATCAGCCAATCAATCAATCAACCAATCAATCAATCAATCAACCAATCAATCAACCAATCAACCAATCAATCAATCAATCAATCAATCATACTTGTGAGTGCATCCACCCTCTTTTCTTCCTCTTCAATACTTCCTTTCTCTCCAACAGTTTCTTCAATAATCTTGGCAGGAACCAACTCCCTCACAATCATTCCATCATCTTCACTCTTTGAAAGCCATCGATTGCAAGGGAATATAAATGTTGTCGAGCCAGAGCCATCTGCATTCAGTCGTCTGATTTCAACCTTGTAAACAACCATAAATTACTTGGTGTAACGGTCATCAAAAACATTAATGCTATAAAATCTATTGAAACTCTACAAAAACTACGCATCTCCCCTAGTGATTGCAAGTAAGACGCAAAAGCTTAAATTTCAGAGAAGAAATACGGAGAAAAATTAGGCATATTGTTCTCCTTCTTATAATGTTTAGAGGTTATGTAAAATGACTCCTGAATGGCAATTTATCGTCTCCAACATATCAATTATAAAAATAATCACCATAAACATACTTGGCGGCTGTGAAAGCACTACCAAGGATCCAAGGATAAAGCTGAATTTATGAATTGAAATAATAAGATAAATAAAAGGTTGAAAACAAACTTTAAAAAGTTCAGCTACATTTTTAACGGTCTAAAATTATTCCCTAACTTTCAAAATTACATACTTCAGATTTGAAAGCTCTTAGCGCCCAACCAGACCAAAGTTGGTATGAAGGTTGTCAGCTATAAAAGATTCATTTCAAAAAACTCAATGAAAAAGTGTTCGTGGTTTCGTAATTCAAACTATGTCATTATACCTTTGAGAGATGCCATCCTGCAAATAACCCTTTGTTGTCATGACCAATTCTAATCTTTTCGATTACTTCGCCAATGTCATCAAGCTGTAGAACAATCGAAGGGAATCATGAGAATAATAAAAAATCCTTCAGACGCAGGAGCCTAGCTTATCAAAAACAGAGGACAATAGAATACAGTAAAAATGAAAAACACATAGACTCTAATGTGACAATATCATGAAAAAGTGAGCATTCTGTTCAGATTCCGTCAACATAAACTCTCAGGCTCAACAAGATTCTTTTCCCGACTATAATTCACAAGTCATTGCGATGAACTTGAAACAGCTGAATTTCAGATCTGTTGCTCCCTTCTAAAATTCAGCCTTTCTCCAGAGAGATATGAACCTCTACCGTGATTTAAACTCATTTCCGCTCGTATCAACTAGCCTTTTTCTCTGCTAAATGAAGCCTCCTTTCAGGCTCAATATGATTTTCCTCTCTGATAGAATCTAGATCGCATCAAAACAACAACAGGAACAACTGAACCCGATCTATTCTACCAGAGAAATCCACAAAACAGTACGTATATATCCTATTACTTTGGGACAGGTTCATTTGCCCGAAAATAAATGTAACCTTGAATGTAGATAAAAAATTTCACACAAATCGATCAAATCCATTACGATATTCACCTCCCTCACAAAAACATCAACGGATCCTTTATTGAAGCATTCTTTGCGCTTCTTCTTCTTCGAATCTGTCAGTTCAACTTGTTCTGTACAAGCGCCTCCCATTCCGTACAGTGTTATGAATACGTTTGCGTCAGTCCCAGAGCTTGGCATGTCGCTTGTATGCACTGTTATCTCATATGGAACATCTACGGAGAAACGCTTGACATAATTTGGCATGGAATATGAAGTAGGGAGCAAAAAGGTTTATACAAGGCAATGAAAGGATTGGAGCAGATGTTGAATCGCGACGGAAATGAAAATCCTTAGGCTTGAAAACCTGGTTGAAGATTTCACAGGGGTACACTAGGCAAGTGCAAAGGGGCCCACAGACAGATTGGGCCCCAACTTTTCTGGTGAAGTTTTTAAGAATTGTTATTGTGAAAATAAAGTTTGAGATAAAGACGTATGTGTTGCATAAAATATACTAAAGTCGGAATACTGAAACATAATCGACTATTAATAGGCCTTTTTACCAACTGTCTGCAAATATTCTCTCTCAGCATTTTAACAATGTGTATGTGGGAGGGACCTATAACACTAGTGAGCCCAGGGGCCTCAAAATCGTTAGTGTAGTCCTGCTCATAGACAATAAGTAATGATACGGAATCATACAATCGAACCACAGCAGTTCCTGATTGATGAAAGAAGACACGTCAACCTGCAAAAGCAATGGATGGAAAGGTACATCTACAGAAACAGAGCTGGCAACTACGCAGGGTATCATTGACTTCCAGCTTATTACCCATTTAGCATAGAGACACATGAAAAACAAGTCGAACAAAACATGACAAAAACTTACGCGGTATAAAATTTTCTTCCTTATCTTCACTTGGGAAAAGCTCAACTTCGATTTTACCATCATCTTTTCCCTTATCAAGCCACCTACCGGCAGGGAATACCCATTTCTTCCCCAACGAAGGAGCTTCAATTATGATATTATCAAGGTACCATCCAGCAAAGCCACCTTTGTTGTCATGCCCAATTCTGAGGAAACGAAAAAATTGTTCCTACATAGAAGTATGGCAATACTATATATCAGTCAGCCAATCATTCAATCAGTGAGCCAGCCAGTAAACCAGCCAGTGAGCCAGCCAGCTAATCAGCCAGCCAGCCAGCTAATCAGCCAGCCAGCCAGCTAATCAGCCAGCCAGCCAGCTAATCAGCCAGCCAGCCAGCTAATCAGCCAGCCAGCCAGCCAGCCAGCCAGCCAGCCAGCCAGCCAGCCAGCCAGCCAGTGAGCCAGTGAGCCAGTGAGCCAGTGAGCCAGATAGCCAGCCAGTAAACCAGCCAGTGAGCCAGCCAGCTAATCAGCCAGCCTGTCATTCAGCTACTCAGCCAATATACAATAGCTGCCGAAAGTCAGTCAGTCACATCTGTCAGTCAATCATTCATCAAGTAAGCCGTTACCCAGTTAGCTAGCCAGTTAGCCAGTTAGGCTGCCTGTTAGCAAGTTAGGCAGCCAGATAGCCAGCCAGATAGCTAGCCAGATAGCCAGCCAGATAGTCAGCCAGATAGCCAGCCAGATAGTTAGCCAGATAGCTAGCCAGATAGCCAGCCAGATAGCCAGTTAGCCCGCCATCCTGTCATTCAATAAATCTGCCAATATAGCAAAACGGGCAGCTACGCGTACAACGCCACGGACACCTATCCAAACAGCACCACAAGTAGTGATACGAGAGCCTATAGGGAAACTACAGGAGCAAGCAAAGGATAAGTAAAATACTTAGTTATACGCATAGCTACACGAAAACCTATCGCAGTAACTGTGATTAGCATCTCGTAAAGATTGGCTTATTTTCATCGAATCTCTCACAGCCCACTACCTCTAAACTTACTCTAAGGAGAGAAGAATTCATTTCTATCAAAGAACTGCAAATAATCGATAGCTCAGCGCAAAATCGATAGAATTAATCAATCACTCAACCAGTCATTCAGCCAAATGCATAGTAACTAGTTCTATCAAGGATGACGGTTAATAATAGCTTATGGAAAAAAATGAGGATTCTATAATACTTACTTTATCTTCTTCAGTGATCCAATATCAACGGCCTCGATTGCAAAAACGTCTGTCTGATTTCGTTCAAATTTGTCTTTGTGCGTCTTTGATGTTTTCAGCTGAATCTTTCCTAGTGATTTGTGATAAGCAAATTCCTTAAATTATACTCACAACAAACCAAAAATTCAAAACATTGAATGCAAAATAATCTGCTCGAAAGAGATCACTTTAAATCCTTTTTGATAACACCAGCGAGTGCCCCTCTCTTCAACTGTTATTGTACATATCTAAAGAGGCAGATTTGAGCAGGTAGTCGAATGGCTATGTGGAAAGCAAAATGGTTTGAGAAAAGCACCTTGCCAAGTGGTTCCCAAACTTCAAAAATAATTTTACGTGACGGCCCCCTACAACATACTTTTTCAAATCAGGGGTCTCCTGGAGGGATAAACAGATATCAACAGTAATACAGATTAACAAAGAACCGAGGCGCACAAGCGACAGCAGTCTCTTGCAGTCCCCTGAAACTCTGCGCTGTCCCCCTAAGACCCTTCACGCTCCCAGTTTGGGAAGCACTGCTCTGGCCAAAGTTGACTAGTCAAAGTCAACCCAGCATCGAAATGCACTGGGTGGTTTAGGGGACAAAGAAAGGAGTCAAACCTTAACGACGCAGATGGCCTAGGATAAGTGTCAGTTCGAACAGGCGCTCCCAAATTTTGGATAGTACATTGAATGAATCCCTGCTTTGAATGAAAACTGAAGGGCTAAATTTATATATGTATCGTTCCTAATATTCATGAATATTTAAAGGACGAGAAAACAAAAGAGGTAGATTACTGAAGCAAAGCAAAACTGTTCCAATTCTACAATGAGACATAAAATGGATATCAAAACAGATTATGCCAACACGTTCGGGATCACAAACCTGCGATGAAAGATCAACGACGTCTATATAGACAGAGTGCAATGAGCATTACAAATTCAACCCTTCAAAAAACGTGAAAAGTTTGTTCGTACTACAGAACTTCAATATAGAACGAAAAAGCGGGAACATTCTTTTAGCATACAGAAAGCTTTTTCGTCCGACACTAGTCAGAGTATGAAACGTCGGATAGCGACCGAAAGGTGAACTAAAATATATAGTCAGATGCGGATCATATCACGTGCACCCGCATCTGGGTATATATTTCGGTTCACCTTTCGGTCGCTATCCGACGTTTCATACTCTGACGAGTGTCAGATGAAAAAGCTTTCAGTATGCTAAAAGGATGTTTCCGCTTTTTCTTCCTTAAAAAAAACCTCACGATAGGAGAAGTAGCTGATTCTGCAGGAGGGTTTTGATAGAGCAGTCAACCTTTCAACGGAAATTCCCCTCGGTGAGCAACGGACAGGAGTGGCTTTACGAACTGGGAGTCATTTACCCAGTCTAGTATTAAAAGGAAAGAAGAGAGAAGATTACAATAAGTACAAACCTGTGTCACTTGTTTCACCATACAATGTTAGATAAACATTAGCATCGGTTCCTGCCCCTTTCAAGTCACCAGTGGTTACACTCACTTGGTATGTTGTTATTGCAGCTACAAGCAACACAGAAATACACTCTGAACATAAAAACAAACTGCAACAGTAATATACATAGAAAATCCCCTTGTGGAGCAATCTTCTCATCGGGTAGCTTAAACAGAAAGCGAAGCAACTACACGAATTACAGACAACTGATCACAAACTTCATCAGATTAACGAATAGTTCTTGAAAAAGAATCGGATCGGTGTACTATTTTTCCGGGGCGAATCGGATCGGTGTACTATGTGCAAGTATACAGAAAGTAAATTGGCCATTAGAAAAAATCAGTAATTGAAAAGCGAACAATCTCACAACTATGGCCCTTTCATGAAGGAGGTGTGCCTACCTAGGAAATACAACATAAAAATATAGCTAGCGTTATCTGGTATTCTCTGGACAAATACAGGGGATGCATGCGTGAGCCAATGGCTCAATTTGCAGCAGAAGAAGCGCATGGAAGTTCTCCCTGTGGCACGTGCATATCTGTTGTTTCAGTAACGTGCACATCACTTAAAACTCTCTTATTACCTTTTTGCTCTAGGTCGACAGAATCGCCTAATGACGCCCTGCTGCCACTTCTCGACATTCTACGGCTTTTCCTTCTTTCAAATTCGCTTTTATCAACAGTAACAAGTTCTCGACATATCTGTCCGTCACCTTCACTAGTTGCCAACCATCGGTTACATGGAAAAAAGTAGCTGGTATTTTCCTGCAGATAGATGGCATACAATGAAATATCAAAAGGGCTCTGCTGCTTTTTAAGGCAGGGTTGTATTCAATAATTTACAACATACTATCAATATTCTACCAACAAAGCATAAATATTAATGATGCAGACAATGAATGTTGACATTTTCCTAAAAATTCACGGGATTTTCGACTGGGTGCATAAGATTAACTAATGCTAAATAAGGCTGCCAGACAAAGATGACCCAGACGACAATTTCAAGAATATCAGAACAAATAAGCCAGGCTTTCTTAAATCAATGATTGAAAGTAACAATTCCGGGGGAGAAAGTAACATTGAATTTCTCTAGATACTTCTAAATCCCTGAGAAGAAATCTCCGAACCGCATTGCTGGAACATTTTCTGATACCCTTGATCCAAAATATAGCCATAACAGAAGTTTTTCTGATTGTTTCTGATTGGTGAAAACAACTGTAACTAATGATGAGTCAAATTGATTCAAAGCAAACCTGAGAAATAAATCGAGATGTCTAGTTCTGAGAATGCATCGCGAATTGTTATTATGTAGGCACGTTAAGCTTGATATAAGGTAAACAGACTAAAGAAAATCTGGCTATAATAAACAGGAAATATGTTGAGAAAGTTCAGAAATGCTGTGGCTGCACCATTCCAATTTTGTAGAATGAATTGGCAGAATAATCGTGGACGTTAGTGTCACCACCTCCATTCAAACAAAGTTCTTAAAAAAATAGCTTGCACGAAGATTTATACGTACAGCTAAAGGAATAAGCACACGAATAGCTAAACGAGCAGCTACACTAATACCAACACGTAGGTCAACACGTATAGCTACATGAATAAAAACACGTGTAGATACACGAATAAAAACACGTATAGATACACGAATAAAAACATCTATAACTACAGAAATAAAAACACGTATAGCTACACGAACAAAAACATGTATAGCTACACGAATAAAAACAGGTATAGCTACACGAATAAAAACATGTATAGCTACACGAATAAAAACACGTCTAGCTACACGAATAAAAACACATACAGCTACACGAATAGCTATCGCAATAAATTTGATTCACATTGTGCAACGGTAGGCACAATCCCATGAAATCGCCGACAACTCACCACCTTCAAAATCATTCCAAAGAAAGAAGAGAGACTTCATTCCCGTTAAAACTGCAAATCCTCGAAATTTCAGCCCAAAATCGGCAGAAAAAAATTGATGAAATTCCCAAACCAAAACAACAACCTGCCATGTTCCCAGTGAGAACTATAGACTAGGAAATTGCTAGTTTTCTGAAGAGTTTGGCGGTGGCCTTTGATAATAAGAAGAATCGAACTGGTGCAAGACATAGTGTCACCGGAGCGAATAACAAGAGTCCAAATTGAATTCACAAATGTACGCAATGCGATATAGTCTGACTTAGAGCTGGAAAATCACGTTCGTAATCATGCGAATCTGCAAAGGTGACGGGTCTGATTCACTTTAAGTTTCGATCGACATATATTTGCAATAGGCACACTTCATATTCTGCTAAAAACTAATCTAACTCTAAGCCTAAACCTACAAACTACTTGCGTGATCTGCGTGCTTGCTAACTGCTCCAACAAATGTCATTTCTATTCTAAGATGGTAATAATCTCTAACAGAGCCAATGTTTAGAAAACATGCTCCATTGATCACAGTGTTCTCAGCTATTAGACTACCGCTTTATGTATTACGTAGGAAACTGCCGTGGTCTGAACATGAAAATAAAGCAACAAATCAAATATATCCAAAAAATTTCTAAAAACAAAAACAAAAGAATTCTGCTACTGGTTTGAATGAAAACAAAGCCCTCCAAACATCAAACATAACATAAAGTAAATTATCATGCATATGAAGAAGTCATAAACGATAAAAGGACAAAAGAAAAACAATTTACTTTTTCATCTAAAACTTCAATTCGGTCCAAGAACCAAGATGTTTTCAGTCCGGAATTATCATGCCGGATCTTTGCTTTCGATAGCTTCCCAAGTGAAACGAATTCCATCTTGAAAACATCTTCCTATGAAACATTAAGTTTTCATTTATTACTAGATTTGTAGCATAATAAATATTCTTCAATCACTTTGTTTCTCTATAAGTTCAAAGCTTATAAATTCAATAAAATCTAAACAATGCCGCAAAAGAACAAATATTAAAGAGTGGCATCTCCTTGGAACCTAAAGGCTTATAAACTCATAAAAATAAACTTCATAAATACCTGATTCCGTTCGAATTTATCCATATGTGTCTCAGATTTTACAAGTTTTCTTTCCCCAGAATCACCCCTGTCCCCGTAAAGTGTCAAAAAAACATTCGCATTGGTACCAGCACCTCTTACATCACCAGTGAAGACTCGAATAGTGTATGGTGTGGCTGAGGGAAAAGCAAATAAATAATAGGAAAATATTTCGAACTTGAATATTAAAATAGGTACAAAATAGACAATAAATATCAATAATTGATGAAAAAAATATGTCAATGATACTTCAGCGTAATTGACTTATAAGTGTCCTAGCTAATATTGCCTCTGAATATAATATGCTAATTAGAGGAAACAAATTACTTGTTGCCAACAGCAAGCTGAACTGGAATAAAAGGGGCGAGCAACCTACGGCTCGCAGGCCACAACCCGGACCATCCTAAAAGGTTGCCCACTCCTGTGCTATGCGCAGTGAGGCATTGGCTTTAAGCATTACATAAGGAAACCAGAAACCATGAAGTTCATTGCACGTGAATTTGGATCAATCTCTCTCTTCCCCTCCTCCTCCGTACAGGGTGTCATAAACGAATTCAGAAAAAGCAGCTTACATGACAGTGATCCACTTCTTGCACGAGTACCAGAAGCGTCAGTTGGGACTAATTCTCTAACAATCTGTCCATCATCTTCATTTTTAGCGAACCAACGATTAACAACAAACATGTAATTGCATTCATCTTCATCATCGAATTCTTCCTTCACACTTTCCTTGGCATCTTTCCTCTTCTTCTTTTTCTTTGCCTTTTTATTCCGCTCTTCCTCTAAACGTCGAATGACTATCTAAAGTCATAATAAAGAAATAGAATAAGAAAAAAACGTATTATGCAATGGCGAAACGTCAAGGGTTCCTGGCGCCTTTGCTACAAGAATTTCTTACTTCATATTTTTACTACGCCGATTTATTCCGCATTTACAAATTCTCTTGCATAGTGTTCAAGAATGTCCTTTATTTTTTTGCTGGATAGCACGACCAAGTGCGAAGATGGCTAAAGCACTGCTAGGCAAGCCTACAGTGATTGAATAATATTGGATTAACCTTCGCACGAAGATGCAGTACTGTTGAACCTTACAATCAAATAACAATTAAACCCTCCAAGACAGTAGGCACAAAATCAAAATTATGATATATTAAGTTAGGGGGAAAATATTATGGATTAACTGATAAAGCTTTGTAATCCCTTCATCGCTTGGGAAATTGATGCGTTTTGGGGCAGACATCGTGGACATATTCGCAATCATGATATCATAAATCCTTTTGCCTCTGATTGGCTACACTGATTGGCAGATTTAGGAGAAAACCTCCGTGATATATGAAGAAAATAGTAAGACAGTGAACAAGTGAAACAGCAAGAGAGCTCACCTTTTCAAGATGCCAAGCAGCTCCAAATCCCGAGTCATCATGCCCAACTCTAATCTTTGAAATCGCACCTATTTCATCACTTTCAACCTAAGACACAGTAATATTCAAAAATACTTCATCATCATCATCGCCGCCATATTTGCTTGTTCCATAGAAGGGTAAGCATTCGAAATAACGCGAATACTAGTTCATTTTCATGGCATAAAAACATCAAAGACAGCACTTACTTAATATTATGGATATCAAATGGGTTGATCGATTCATTGAGAGTACGTTTACTTCTGCACGAACAAACAAACATGCCATTTCATTCTACAGGAGAGTATAGGGTTTTTATGACCTCACCCACAATACTACTCAGTGAATTTCAATTACAATCGGCAATCTATCTGCAATTAGGTAAGATGATTGCTTCATTCTACAGAAATATTTAACATTCATTCTCTTGGTAAGTTACAAGTAATCCCGAACGTCTTCTCAAAAAAGTTGGCCGAAGTCCAGCCCTGACTCAAAGTCACTTTATCTATCATTTGCAATATATGAATAAAATAGAGACTTCATACGTGCCCTCGATAGGCCGATGAAATAGTCTTCCTACCATATCAAAATGATTCATGTACCTTGAATTTATCAATTTGCCCTCTTTCGAAATTGTCTGTTTTGTTCCTAAGCCAAAATTCATCGGATTTTCCTTTGTCACCGTATAAAACAATAAACACGTTGGCATTTGTCCCAGCACCTCGTGTGTCACTTGTGTGCACTTCGATTTCAAATGGAATTTCTAGAAAAGGAGAAAAGTAAGCAAATGTACAAATAAGCAGGTAAAAAAGTTAGTTGGTAAATAAATAGCAGAAGTCTATTGCCCATTGGCACTGCACCCTAATGGCTGGCTATTCCTTACCCGGCGACCGCATAGTCTCTTCTGTATATTAACAATCAAAATGACATAATGATGTTGTTGTTGCTGTATGTTTAATGCTACTTCTTTGATAGGTGACACATATCGAAGTTAAATTCATTCATTTGTTTTCATTCATTCATTTCTCTGACATGGTTGTCAGCCGTACTAGCTATCTTGTAGTTAGTGAATACCGTAGTTCTGAAAGAGCTCATACACAGCTCTAAAAGAGTATTTGAATGGGATTCGAGCCACGTGCGCACTGTCTCTTAAGCCTGGTTCTCACTCTTAACCTGTATAAATACTTGAAATGAAATTTGACATGACTTGTCGTAATTCGCGTACGAGTCGGGGAAGTCCACGACTATCCTGCCTCTTACGATCTTCATTGTCATCATCATCATCATAAACATTATTTATAGTTGGATTCAGCCTAGTACAGTGTACTAATTTATTCCAACTAAAACTTAAAAAAACCTAATAATATAATAAATTTACTTATATATTTATACATAGAGAAATACATTATAAACATAGCCCGCAGGTGCACTTTTCACCAGTTCATGATTTTATTTGATTTTTAAATGCTGTAAGAGTTGGACTTTGCTTAATTTTGTCACTAAGTGTGTTCCAGAGGACCTTGCATTCAGTGTGTTCCCCCTTGTCCTAAGAGTTAAGAAAAGCGCCAACCAAAAGTTAAGAAAAGCAAGACAATAGAGCTATAACAAATGGCTTCTACCAAAAGCATCGGTGACATCCCTACTGGAGAAACAGTTAAGGCTGGATTTGACAAAATATCAAGAAACATCCAGCCTGAAGGGAGAAAGTTTGTTTCTTGTACAAAAAACGTTTAGTGTGAACAAGGCTTTAAGAAAGTTACAAAATATTCTAGAAACCAACTTTCATGAGTATGTGCAGATGGTATGGTATTATTAAGTGATCTTTGTTTACATCTGTCACAGTTAAAGATGGAAATTTCGTTTGCTTCTGATATACAGAACCCATGACCTGGTGTTGTAGCTTTCAGGTGCAACTTGTGCGATATTGTAAAAGATTCAAGGATCCAAGGTTGTATAACGACTGTTGAGTTGGCTATGAATTGTACGCTCCAAGTATTTGGGAACTTGGTAACATAAGATGGATGGATACTCGGTAAAGGGGACCATGGAAAGAAAAATAGAAAGGACAACTGAAAAGCAAGGAAATGAAACGAAATAGAAAGAGAATGTTAAAAGTTGAAAGTAGTGCAGGGCTCAAGCAAGTGGGTTCGAGATACACCAAGGCTAGAGAGTCAATTTATACGAAAAAGCAGTTTGATGCTCAACTTTTCAAAACATGCCCTCTATTTAGAAAGGATAATACCTCATAGCATGCTCCTTGTCAGTTGGAAATGCCTATCTACTATTACTGGTGTTCCATTCTACTGACACATATGCAAGAACTACCAAAAAAACAAACGATCCCGGCCATACTCTTCCACAACCCTGTCTATACCTTAATGCAAACAAGAGTGTGTAAAACAATAACATACTTTTCTCCATCACTCTTTCCTCAACAGGAAACAACTCCCTCTCGATTTTACCATCATCTTCATCAGTTGCCAACCATCTATGGCATGGAAAAACAAGATGTCTCCCATGTGACTCAATGTCTACTGCAACAGACTCAACATACCAGCCAGAGCCAATTCCTGCCCCATCATGTCCAAGCAAGATTTTCTCCAACTATAAAAGAGCAAGACAGTTATCAGCTATCATTAAATGAAGCCTTTCAGATTTGGCTCAAAGAAAGACAAATCATGGATATAGACAGCAAGATTTGCTGTCCTTAACGAACAACAAAATATATATAAAAACACCTCTCCAATGTCCATGGCTTCCACAACAAACTGATCAACTCGTCCTCTTTCAAACTTGTTCCTTGTGTTCTCCGATTGCTTAAGCGCAATTTGTCCAGTATCACCTTCTTTCCCAAATATCTTGATGTAGGCATTTGCGTCCGTGCCAGCACCACGGACATCACCCGTCTTCACGGACACCCGATAACAAGTTGCTGTGGAGGAAATTGTCCAAAACAAAACTCAAAAAGAAAGAGGTTGATCTAAATGCTGAAAAATTGTACAATAAACATCTTTTTATAAAAGTGTAGTCAATAAGAATATCAACGCTCAAATTCTCTGAAATTTGAGAATAATCCAAGAATAATGCAAGGCTCAAGCCTTATCAAGATTTAAATTTTTTGTTGATTTGAGTATGTTTAGAAAACAAAACAAGAGTGAAATTCAGATATCATGTCTGGAACTTATTACTAGGTATCAGTTACAAACTTTTTGTCACAAGAAAAAGTCTATATGAGTATTAGTGCTCAAAATCGCTACAATTTAAGAATAATTTAAGAACATATTCTTGGGCTCAAAATAAAAAACATTTAAAAATACTGAGGCTCGGTGAAAGGCCTAGTTCCAAAAATTCCTTATTTCTTTTCTGTTTTAATACGTAATGTCACGGAAAGGCCATAGAGCCTATAACAAAACCCTGACAAAGGAAGAAAGAGAATGGAAAGTTAAGTAGATAGGGAGATGAGATCAAGTTTGTTGATATTGGACATCAATGATCCAATTGTTCACTAAGCACTAAAGTTTCCATAACAGTTCCTTAATTTTCAGCGCACAATTAGTACCATAAAATGGTACAGACACATGTAAAGTATTGAAATCCTGAATTTTGACTTTAATTTTCCCTCTAACATTAGATCAATGAAAAATGAAGGACATAACACAAGCATAGCAAACAATGTATACTGGTTTTGGTTGCAAATGAATGGAACCAGCTTCTAATTCTTGATTGTTTGGTGGTCTAAAAATTTTCTAAATTGAAGTTCCTTATGGTGTTTTCCTGTAGTAGTATAAGTTCCATAAATAAAGCGTGTACGCTGAAAGTAAAAAAGACAGCGAGGTGAAAATAAAAGACAGCGCCCAGTGAGGGACTCGAACCCGCGACCCTCAGGTTAAAAGCCTGATGCTCTACCGACTGAGCTAACTGGGCACATGCTCAAGGTGTATGTATATTGTTATTTGTTGATATCTACTAGCAACGCGCCTCCGCATGAACACACTGGTTAAACTATATGACAGCGGTTTGATGCTAGTATGGATGTCAACAAAAACCAGTAAACACAGAAAACAGGAGCGGCGCCGGTCAATACAGGCTGGGGAGGGGGCGGAAAGGGGTGACATCCTACAGAACACACCCTTTTCGACCACGCCATATGTACAAGACAAAAAGTCATGCAAAAGTGTGACATAACAATGAATTATATATCTGTCTAGAAACCTCCCACCTCCTCAAACCCCTTCTACTGTACAAGAATTTGGATGAATTGCAAATTGGTCCTGCAGAATACTGGAGGGTACATAATGTAATACATACTTTTAAGAAGTGTTCCGTGTTCACCAACGGGTAATTCTCTGATGGTCTTTCCATCATCTTCATTAGTTGCTAGCCACCTTGAAGATGAAAAGAAATACGCAATTTCCAAATAAGAACATCTAGGATATCAGAAAATCGAGACTAAAATTGCTAAAAAAATTAAGCTTATGCTATGCATAGCTAAAAGCTGAACAAATACATTACATATTAACCTCGATTCTCAAAACTGCCAAAGGTGCCCGCCTCTTATTTAAAGAAGGTATCAAGAAGATACTATCAAACAAATGCCGAAACATTACACCGAATCACTGATTATTTGAGGGATTGATTGATCGATTGGATGACTGAATGATTAGCTGACTGAATGAGTAACTGATTGATTGACTGATCGATTGATTGATTAACTAATAGATTGATTGACTGATTGATTGATTGATTGACTGATTGCTTGGTTGACGGACTGATTGATCAACTGATTACTTATGTATCTATACTTAATTCAAACTGATTTTGATGACTGGACGTTTGACTGAGTTGATTGCCTAGCTGATTTACTTACTGATAAATTGATCAGTGAAATGATTATTAGTGATACCTTTCACAGAGAAATGTGAACTGTTTCTCAACGTCTTCCGGATCTTTGATGATAACTTTTTCCAAATACCAGGCATCATTTGATCCAGCACAATCATGCCCGATCCGAATCATTTTCAAATCACCCAATCGTACCGCATCGATCTGAAAGTCATCCACCTATTACAGGAACAGCACGTTATCAAAACCTGATTGAAAATAAGATAAATGGACGCAAAACGAAAATTTGCAAAAGTGAAACATAAAAACCACATAGGACAAATAATATGCATTAGAAATAAATAATAACATAGCTTATAAATCATAATGAAGTATTTCATATATTAAATTTATAGAAATGTTCATGTAGCAAAAACTCCATAGAACGCAAAAACCAAAGTGCTTCCATAGTTCGTTTTTTTTATCAAATATAAAATCTTACAATAGCAAAGTACTTAGACACTACCAACTACCAGACTACAATACAAAGACGTAACCCAGGGGGAGCAAAATACCATGACTACCCCTTGGGATTGAACATACCCCTAACTACAACTAACACTACAAAGCTACATACGAATACTCGATCGCATTTCACATTTGATGCCAACAGTTGGATATTAATACTAATTTTGGAGGAAACAAACGATAAATCGTGACAAAGAGTAAAGGCCGTCTGCGTTTACAAACCTGATTTCTTTCAAATTTGTTCCTGTTTTGTGACTTTCTAAGTGGCCTGGGCCCTGTGTCTCCAAATTCACCAAATATGTTGACAAAAACATTTGCATTTGTTCCAGCTCCTCTTTTATTGCCAGTTAAAACAGACACAGGATACTTCAATGCTGAGAGATAAATTGCGAATAAGAATACATTTTTTTTACATTGAGAAGTTTTGGTAGTATAAGAATATATGTTACGACGAAAGAAGAAAAACTGAGCAGGAGAGAACTTAGATTTCATTTCGTTCAGGAGTAAGTTGAAAGCACAGGTACTTTTCTAAGAACTGAAGGCTGCACACCCCCAACCAAAGGGTTCTCACGACGTCCCTCATTGGTATGACTGCATAAATAACATAACATAATGGAAGTAAAACTACATAGAATAAAAGGACAAATATATGATGAAGGGAAAACGAAGAAAAAATAAATATAAAAAAGAAACAACACAAATACAAGAAAGTTGTCATGGAAGTTAAATAAGCAAGAAAAATCACCATGTTGTTGCAATCAAATTGCTGTTAACTCTTTTTTGTTGTATATAACAGACAAAAAATACTATAGTGGCTTATAAGGAACTTTTGATCTGGCCATATTCATAAAACAAAAAACATACCGGGCGCTGGTTTGATGTCAGCTCCCTCAGCTGCAAGCTCTCTCATAATCTCTCCGTCATCCTCGCTTGTTGATAACCATTTGCCACAGTTAAAGGAATAAAATCGGCCAAGAGTCACACTTTCCATTTCAACCTACATGATAAAATAGAATGCTAGAGAGTGTTCACATCAAATTCTGCAAAAATTTGGACAACTCGATCAAAATAGGTATATCTTTAATTGTGATACCAAACAAATGTCAAAATTGCAAGAAATGTTCACCAATACTGGAGCAATAATGTCTAACATTTTAGAAGTTATTAGTCGCAAGTAATTATTGCGGCAGTTTTTGTAACATGGCATGAAAACGAATTAAAATAAACCAAATATATAATTGGATGTAAAATACCCTAATGATAATAAATGAATGAAAATAAGAAAGCTATATCAGGGAAATATCAAAGAACAATGAAAAGTTGAATAAAAATAAACCTTGTCTAAGTGCCAATCAGAAAAAGGCTTAGAATTGTCATGTCTTATTCTGATTTTATACGGAGTTCCAACATCTTTCACTTCTATTTTGAAATTGTCAACGCTCCCTCTTTCGAAGTTGTTTGTCTCGTTTGCCAAAGCAACTTCTTCAGTTTTTCCATCGCTTCCATACAGCACCATAAATACATTTGCATCTGTTCCAGCTCCTCGTAAATCGCTTGTATACACAATCACATTCCATATCTCCTCTGGAAGAGAAAGGGTTGCGTTGACATGGAAGATGCATGTTCCAATACTTTTCATCTTTTTCTTACAATACCAAAATTCTGCAGTGCCCACCAGGGCCACCGAGAGGGGGGGCAGAGATGTAGATTTTTCCAGGTCCAAAACTTGAGAGGGGCGTTCAAAAGTTTAGGAACGAGTCATTGATGACTGAAATAACTTTTAAATTCCATAATGACATCATCAAGCACCCTTTTTCATTTACCCCCGGGGTCCAATATAACTATTGTCGGTCTTGGTGCCAACAGACTACTCACAAAAAGATGGCACATAATAATCATTTCAGAAGCCAAGAGCTTGTGCCAAAGATCAAAGGCCAACAGTCATAAGGCAAAGAAACCTTTGTTATGGGACATTATCATTTTGCTCAAGCATTTGGTCTGAAGAGACTTCCCATCGAGATCATAGGTTAACTATCTTGAGACTCAACATTACAGTATTCTATGACAAATATACACATACTAATTTCTCTTTGTTGTCTCCAGTCCATATCTTCAATTAAATCCCTTTCGATAAGTCTATCCCCTTCATCATCTGCAAGCCACTTGCGACAGAAGAATGTCTGTACGATGCCAGTACTGGGACTATCCACGATGGCCTAAACAAAAGACAATCATATAAGGAACTAGATAAATCATCAAAAACATACATGATGGAGTAGGTAACGAAATAATTCCAGTCTGTTAGAAAGAGAAAGTAAAGAAATGCAAAAAAGCAAAGTCATAAAATAAATGATATTATTATCAATATTATGAACATTGAGTGTTGAGATTGTTGAGATTGTTGAACATTGTTGAGATTTAGGACCACTGCACCGTATTCTATTTTACACACAATACGCTCAATACAAAAGGTAATAACGCCAAAGCATGTGCTACGGCACTAATCATTAATGCAAAGCACGTAGGACATTTTAGTTCCCTCGCGTTTAAGGACAGAATAGAAAACAAATAGTTCAGACAGTGTTCAAAAGATGATATTTTCAAAATTCAAGTTCTCTCTAGAGCCTAATAGAACTGAAAGCCAAATGGATAGACATAGATGTTGAATGGCATACATCTTTGTTACGAGAGTTTCAAATCTGTCATCTATAAATGCTGCAGGTGCAAGAAAGGAAGGTTTGATTACTTTATGTAATTCTAAGTATGTAAAATACATAGTCCACAAACCACAAGAATTATCTGCCCCACTGAGCCAAGAAGATAAAGTTGGAAGATACTACTCACTTTTTCTAGGTACCACCCAGACGCAGCCCCAGAATTATCGTGACCAATCCGCAGGTGATGTAATGGACTAAATTGTTCAGAACATTCCACAGTAAATATATCAGTCGTTCCTCTTTCGAAATTATTTTTGCTATCATCTTCAAGGAACAATTTGCCGCTATTTGTCTCTCCATCTTTTCCACCAAACAAAATAACGAACACATTCGCATCAGTGCCAGCGCCTCTAACGTCACCAGTTGTCACATGTATGTGGCAGGGTATCCCTAAAACGTTCAAATATGCAGTACGTGAATATGGGACTAGAAGCTGCCAAAATACACTTAAGTCGTTTTTTAAAAGAAACTGTTTGATGATGGACGTGCGTAAAAACTGGATTTTTATATGTGTATCAACTTATCAACTCTGCACAGCTTCAAAGATCCAGCACTGAACTTTCTTAAACTTTTTAAGTCGTCCAGTACTGCCTTCTTATAAATTATTGCATGATTTGAAACTAACCTGTCGATCCTCGAATGTCTGAACTTCCCACTAAAACCAAATCTCTTGAAATTTTTCCATCATCTTCTGTCTTTGAAAGCCATCTATTGCAAGGGAAATCAAAATTTTTCCCTTGACAATCTTCAACAACAACCTGCAATATGGCGAGACAAACATTAACGTACGCTGTCAGGCGACATATTTTGACAAACTATGCAGCAAATATTATGCTTGACATGTATCCATATAGTCCAAGCATGATGGAGACAACAAAAATAGTAGTATAATGTGTACGGTAAAAGAGAGGCACGAAATGAAGAAAAATGACAGGAGTGGGATTCGAACCCACGCCACCGAAGTGACTGGTGCCTTAAACCAGCGCCTTAGACCGCTCGGCCATCCTGCCGCGATTGCCACCATAAACGGAGGACGTAACTGACTATAATCAAAAGGCTATACTTTCAACAGATAACAGTTCACAGTACTTGGCGAGCATGAAGCACGACCATGAGATTGAATTTTTAGCTCAGTATCGGCCAGAAGCTAGTAGTCTTTCTAGTTTTTTACATGAAGCGATACTGGGGATGAAAATGCAGAGCTGAGAACCAAACTCTAAAGATATCGAGCAATCGATCATACCTTTAGCAACAGACGTTTCAACAAAATTTGTAAAGGTAAAATATTAGCGACAGTGGAAAAACTGTCAAACCTTGTCAAGAAACCACCCAGCAGCAAGTCCTTTGTTATCATGACCAATTCGAACCCTCTTCAAATTTCCAACAGATGGGGTTTCAATTACAAATGAATCAACACTTGAACGAAAATGTTGAGAACATACAAAATTGCAAGAACGACACAAGCATATGAAACAAATAAACAAATAACTAGATGAGATAAAAACATAAAAAAGGATTAAATGAAAGAATGAACGAGGAGGAGAAAAAAATGCAAAGTTCCTAGCTAACCTTTTTCTTTGAAAGTTATTCTTCCATTTATTGCTTAGTTTATGCTGTCCAGTATCACCCCCATCTCCAAATATGGTAATATAGACATTTGCATCGGTTCCTGCTCCTCTGACGTCACCTGTGTGCGTCCTGATCTTGTATTTATTTGCTGCAAAAAGAAACAACCAGAAATAACCATAAATAGCAAGAAATAATTCATCCGTTCTCTAGTACACATTTTTTCATATGACAAACAAACTTTCTGCTTTCATCCTCGAAATTTCTTATAATTTGTTTTTATCCAGCCTTAAATGTTTCTTAACTTTATTAAAATTTCTGATAACAAAAAGGCAACTGCGAGACGAGAAATAGACTGTTTAGTTCATTTCCTAATGGTCTGCCTCTCAAATGAATAAAAATGGTTTTTAGGCAGTCGAGGCACAAACATCTCGGATTTAATGAAAATACTTAAAATCCCTATCAGGCATAACTTGAATTTCTGCTCTCTTGTGATGTAAATGTATAGATTAAAAGTCAATAAAATTCTGAATGGGAAAACGAGTCAGCTACCCATTAGAAACTCACAAAAACTTTGCAAGAAAGACAAATGCTATAGAACAATTTACCATCAGCAATATTATCCAGATTTCTTGTACCCAAAAGTTGCCTGGAAATCTGTCCGTCACCCTCATCTTTCGAAAGCCAATTTGAGCATGGGAAGTAGTAAACATCCTTGGTATTGTTTAGATTTTTAACAACGATCTGAAAAAGTGATTTGGAATTGACTATAGATAAAATTATTTTATTCATCATTGGGGAAGAAATAACTATTTCGCTCTTGCAACGTAATACCAAAGCAAAACTAAATCTAAGTTAGATACGGGTTGATTCAGACTATAATGAGTTCGACATAGTTCATTCCATTTAATACAAGATCACATGATCAATAAAATAAAAAGATTACAAAGGCACTACAAATTGAAAACAGAATAATATAACTAAAAAGAGGGTAGCCTCTTAACAAAACCAAAACTATATCTCAAATTTAAGCTCCATGTAGTTCTACTTCTAAGCAGTTGACGCTCATTGATGCAGCAAAAATTCACAAAAATCTCAGTTCATTTCTATGTAGACTATTCCAAATAACGTCACGAAATTTATTCTAAGTAAAAACTTACTTTGTCCAAATACCAGCCAGGTGCAAAACCAGCATTATCATGCTCGATGCTAAAACATTTTTGAAAAAGAAAGATTAGGTATTTAACTTGCCCTTGTAAAATGGATTGGTAGATTTAACGATTGGAATTTGCGAACAAAAATGGGCAATGACATAGTTCACGACAAAAACTACTCAAGTAACTAATAATTAAAGATTTTTCTTTGATAAATTGAATTTTGCTATCCCTTACTACTCTTAGAGGTGGGCCCCTGGCTACGAGAGTGGATTAAGAGGCTCAAATGATAAGAAGTCTTCTATAAAATTTTTTATATCAAACATCGCATGGCCAAGAAGATAACATATAAAGCTGCAGATTTTCCTAATAGTTAGAACATAATACTCGTATCACAGGTTTTACTGCTAAAAGTTGTTAATAAAATTGATGACATGAAATAAAATACTTCTCAAATAAGTGCCAACTATTTACATGAATTGTTTGAATAACTTAAGAGCTCAACTATATGCTTAATTACTCACATTAACTTTTGCAGCTTTCCTAACGATTTAGTCTTTATCTTGAAGATATCAGTCTTTCCTCGCTCGAACGTATCAACACTCCTATAAGCAAAAGAATAAAAACAAACATGAGCAAGTCATTCACTTGGTTCTGCTAAGCACCGATAACACATAGCACATTTAAAGCAGGCCTCATGCGATGTAAAAAGGGAAAAAATGTTTAAAGCGAAGAATACAAAGCTTTACCTGTTAATGAGCTGAACCCGCGGGGTTTGTCCATGGTCACCGAATATTGTGACAAAAACATGAGCATCCGTACCAGCACCACGCTTATCACCAGTTATGACTTGCACTTCATAGACTGCAATGACATAAAAAAGACATGTTGCAGAAAATAAGGCCAAAATACACTGAGATATAAATACACTAAGAAACAAAGGCAAAAAGAAACACAAGCTTTATGGAAACAGGGTAGATATGGCATAAAAAGCTTAAGGAGAAGCAGAGGTCATATAAATGCAGGTAAGAATGTCTGCTCTGAAATTATTCAATGGTAAAGCAGCAACTCCACACAGCGGGAACTCCACGCAACAACAACGCCTGCGCTCAGCTATGAAATGTCACATGCCTAGATCTGTTATTATGAGCAATTAGCCTCGCCCCAATGCCAAGTCCCCCATGTCCTTCCTACAGAAAAGGCAGCTGGAGAAGTTGATGACGCAGACCAAGATTACTTTCACTTAACATAGTCATTAGGTAATCTTACTAAATGACAACAAATGAAAGAAAAGAAAAACCAAAGATGAACGGAAAGGCAAACAGTGAAATAAAATTACTTATTCTTTCAGCTATTCCAGAAGCAGCAGGCTTGAGAACTCTTTTAACTTGGCAGTCTCCGTCGTACAGTGATAGCCATGCATTGGAAGGGAATACACACGTTTTACTGTTTCTCTGATTTGTTACTCTCACCTCTTCAAGAAACCAGGATTGTTTCCGTTCTAAACCATCATGCTAAAGACAAGACAAAACTTTCTAGAGTATTGTAGTACACTGGAATTCTCTTGAATAGCTCTGGGACTTACGACCTTGGAAATGTTCGTCGCCTCAATGAGACGTGCAGGGGGGTGCACAGTTTCTGAGCCAAAGTCAATAAACTTATAGCATTGCAAATGAAAGCCTACTGATCATGGCCAAAGTTAGACACCAAACTGTTTTGTTGACAAACATCATCGAATAGATCTACTATAAAACTTTAGACAAAAAACAAGATGGTTGCATAAATAGTTTTAAATGTATCATGGTAGCAATAGGATACAAAAAAATACCTCAATTTCAATTGCAACAAGGTCTGCCACATCTGGGCCTTTGATGGCAAAGCTCTCAGTACTTCCAGGTGCAAACACGAATGATGAATCCTCACCACTGAGCATTGCAGTAGCATCAGCATGGCTTCTATTTGTTAAATGTTGTTTTGATAATTTTCCCTTTGTTCCTCTTAGTTGAATGAAGACCTTTGAGGAAACAAATATAACTAAAATCAAACTATATCTACCAAATTTGTCTCCAAAGAAAACCCAGGCATTATGGTGAACTTCTACAATTGAATATTCTAAGCACTCTCACCCTGGCATCAGTTCCTTGACCCTTCTTGCTACCAGTTACTACTTGCACCAGATAAGTTGTGCCAGCTAAAAAGACAAATTAATTGCTCACAAAATCCTAATGTTATTCTAGGTACTTCATCAAAAAATTCTTATTCTGTATACAGCAGTCCTGGGAAAGCACAATTTCAGAGATGTCAGTAGTTAATTTTTTAAAATACAATCAGCACCACCAACTGGAATCTATATTATGAAATAAAATGTGACAAACATTCAAAGAGAAAAATCCTGTCCTCTCTGATAAAAAGATCCATATCATTTAACCTGAATAATCCAGCCTCAAAAAAACCATCCTCAGAAACATGCAAAACAGCAGCAGAACCAACTATGGCAAAGGATTTCTGAATGGATCACTTCAGTTCAGATATAAAATTCAATTAAAAATTTACCCCTTTTCTTTGCTTCACTTGCTTTCTAAAACAAACAAATGATAACATGCCATCAAAGGAATGAAAAATCGATAAAAAACTAATACAACATTATTCTAAAAGGCATAATGCTTATAACACCTAGAATAAGAATTGTTTACTATCTTTTGCAAGAAAAAGAGTCTTCCTAGTAAAATACAACTCTCCCAAACCAAATCATATATTCTAAAGAGCAGTCTACATGGAATTCCAAAGCTGACATGTTCTCAGAATAAAACTACTATGAAATGAAAAGAACTGTATACTTCTTCATACCCTTTTGGCTGAATCTGACAGTCCAGGTAAGAGGCCAAGCTTTCTAGCATAATAATCAGACAAATGTGGATCTTCTAATGGGTTGTATTCCTTCATAGTATATGCCTTTCCATTCACAACTTTTGGCATATCATAAGAACTTTGGCCTAAAAATCCTCTTGGTGCAAATGGTGCTCTTTTACTGACTCCAGACTCAAATGAAGTGTGATTTAAACTGACATTGAACTTTTTTGTAGTCTTTGTTGAGTATGCACCTGGGTTCTTCCATGTTGTCCCAGCTAGACAGTGATAGAAATATTTGAAAATTATTATTGTGGTAGTCTACAGAGACATAGAGAAAGTGATCAAGATGACTGCAATGATGATGATGATGATGATGATGATGATGATGATGATGATGATGATGATGATGATGATGATGATGATGATGATGATGATGATGATGATGATGATGATGATGATGATGATGATGCTAGCCCATGGTTGGAGACCTCCTCGTGGTGGCAAGCAGGCACAGAGAGACACTGCCCTTAAGTTGATAGTGATTCACTTCGCAGAGATTCAGAATTGGGGCAGATGTTGACGACCTCTGGCAAACTGTCCAACCAGGCCCCTCCAGTGAAAGTCAGGCACAGCAGCTTCAGGCTGCAGTTCTGATAAGTAACTGTTGGGGTAACAGAGTGGATTGAGTGTAGCTGACTCAATCACCTCTTCTAAACAATTTGAAAGTGAAAATTGACCCTCAGGGTAAGCCTAGGCCCCACAAAGGGGCATATGGGAAAAAAAAGACAGATGATGAAAATAACATTAACAAGTAGATAATAGATAATTGGAGTTGTGACCTTTCCTGATTTCAATAATTAAGTTAGAATTTGGGGTTGTCAAAACAATTACAAATTCCTGTCTATTTTAACATGCATATGATTAAAAACACATATTGGAACAACTTTATGAATAAATGAAACTCTTCACAATTATTGCTTGGTACAATTTGTTACAATATACAGCCTTGCAAAATTTTGAACTATTGTATAAAACAGCAACAAGAAAAAAACACACAATAACCAGGCTATTACCACTTAGTGGCCTTTTAATTCCACTTATTCCTTTTCTTGGATTTCCTGATGCTGTCTTTGGCCTTTTTGGTCGATCTAGCAGATAGCTGTCCTTTAGAGAATCACTTACTCCTTTTGAGCTATGCATCTTTATTCAATTACCCCAGGTGAAATTTCCTTGAAATGCAGAACAAAAAGGTAATTTCAACTCTGATATTTCAAGCATTGCTCGAATTAAGCATTCTGCTCATCTAGATCATAAAACATATTCATTCTAAATTAAGCTTGAAAGTACTATAGAATGTAAATCCATGTCAAACTTAGCAAAGTTTTTTAACATATGTATCGTACATTGTTGCATTTTGTACTAAAAGTGAATAAGTGATAAACCCATAAATCTGTCAATTCTAGCGGCATGTACATCACTTCTTAGTACAGTAAAAACAAATTAAAAAATGAGGAAACTATCATACCATACCACTTTCTCTCTAGAAATTAAAATCATCGTGCCTCTTTTTAAAATCATACGTATCAAAACCCTGATATTGTCAAAAAAACATTTACATAGGCTGACCGCCCACTCTTTCGCGTACTGATTTCTATCTAACAATACTTCACGTAATTGCACTAGCATTACGAATTCCAAGGCAGAAATACATATTACCCATTGATTCATTCTACTTGCCTGTTACATAAATTAAATACTCGAAATCAAGCGAGTTGTTGCTTGTACGGTTCATCATGAGGTATCCGCCATAATTGTTGGCTTTGAATTTTGTTCTCAGGCAACATCAACAAACTGAATGGAATATTTCTAGCCTCGTAATCAAGTCCCTACGTCATCATGTCTTGGTGTCATCCATGCCTCTCGACGATCTTGGCGAGGTTGGAGCAAGGTAAAATACCGAAATGAGTCGGGGGGAGGGGGGTGGAGGATAATATAGCGTTAGTTAAGGTAACCCTTCCCGTCAAAAAATTAAACTTTGCTTGAATGTTATAGACAGAGGAACCATGCTGAAGCTGTTCCAATCCTTTTTCAATTTTCTTCCCTGAAAATACGCTCATTTGCTACTACCTCCAAGCAATACCCTTCGGTCGACAACTTCCCTATGACGACCCACCCTATTCATTTACTGCCCCATCTTCAAATGAACACTTATTTATAGCAATGGCTTCTAATTGGTTAAATCTCTGTGACGATGTGAAGATTCGTATATCACGTCAATCAAAAGAACATTTGTCACGTTTTTTCTTCTCTTCGATAATTCCACCATTTTTAACTTTAGAAGCTCCTCTCCATGCCACAAATTTTTGCAATTGACAAAGTGAAATAGCATATATTTGCCATTGTAAAGTGATAACCATATTGAGATATATTTGTCAACAATCCGGAAAAGTTGCAATGCTGCTAGGCCGTCAAGGAAGAGACAAAAGTGAAGAAAGAGCAGGTAGTTTTTGGCTTTCTTCTCTGCAAGGCATGAGATTACACTTCATAACATAGAAAACCTCCTATAAATTGAAAATAGCTTGTCTAGCCCAGTGAAGATTTTCTTTTTTTGCAAATTAAGTTTTTCAACATGAAAGATGAAGTCTCCGTGCATTCATTTGCACAAATTACTCGATAGGCAACATTTCTAGAATCTCAGATAGAGATATTTTGTATAAATAAGAGAACTTCTAGAAGCAAATTATTCATCTAGTTTCTCC
Organism: Mastigias papua; assembly: GCA_964019165.1. Classification (NCBI taxonomy): domain Eukaryota; kingdom Metazoa; phylum Cnidaria; class Scyphozoa; order Rhizostomeae; family Mastigiidae; genus Mastigias; species Mastigias papua. Next base: position 13,329,113 of record OZ025283.1, on the reverse strand, counting down.
TATACCGAAAACTTCGACAATGAATTATCATATTATAACGTGGAAATGTATAATTTAAGGGAAAGTACGAATAGGCGACAATAGGCATAAAACAAACTCAAAGCACCCACCAGAATTTTCGTGTTGCAATAAATGAAAGGCCCCTATAAACAAAGTACACGCTGCAAGGAATATATCACCTAAATTTAGGCTTCGTGTTTCTTAAATGTTAGCTCATTGCTACTTTAAATGTTTCTAGATAGTTTTTTGTAAGATTTAACTTGTAACTATTAATACAAACCTGGTGCAAACATTGCAAAAGTCTATTTGAGTTTTATTAAGTCTATAAAACATTTGATGTTTGTTTCCAAATAAAAGTATATTATGCAAACTCGTTTGTTTGGCTTTCATATTTCCTATTGTTCCTTGCTAACATTTCGCTTCTTATTTATTCTAAACTTACAAATATCTCTAAAATGTTTCTAATTTTTACTCGGGAATATAAGGTAAAGATCCTCCTGATAGAAACGAAGTATGCAACTTGTTATGTATTTTTCATGTAAGCTATATTTTATTGTGATTGACATAAATACGACGTTAAAGTGGGAAATTACAAAATTTTAAAACTTTCCATTTTCATACTGAAAGGAGTGGGTAAAATAGCGACAGTACAGGACGAGAATCAATCGCCTATTCCTATACCACAAAAATGCAAGCCCGTTAGTCCATTTGTAGCAAAATTAAGGCTGTTACTACAGCAGCAGAAATACAACAATGCAATCAGATGGTCGCAAGATGGCCGCTCCCTTGTAATATCGGACATTGAAACTTTCAAAGATCACGTCTTAGAAACAGAAGATGAAATGTTTAAGACCAAAAATTTTGCCAGTTTTGTGCGACAGTTGAACTTATATGGATTCCGCAAACTGCAAATAAACAACGTAAAGGGCGATCCAACAGTTGACATGCACTTCGAACACCCAAACTTTCGACGCGATAGGCCAGACCTAATCCCGTTGGTTCATCGCACTTGTAACTCAGCGAAAAAGCGAGCTTCGTTGCGAGGCCTTCACGATACTTACAGTCCGAAAAGATTACGATTTGAAAATGATAGCAGCATTTCTGCCGTGAGTCCCTTGGTGGATCGTCGAAACGAAATGGCTACACCAATCGACATTGGAAAGCCTCAATGCATGACATTTAGAAATGACAGTCACATCAAAGATCGCTTTATTATGCTGGACGCGGGACAGAAAGTTGGACAATTCGTAACAGTGGAATATGGGAAGCTAAGTCAATCTCACGAACATGATTATGCCATTCCATTCCTTAATTTGTACTCAGGTGAACAAATGGATGAAAGAAGAATGTATGATTACCTAGAAAAACATTTTTGTGATGAAATAACTGTTGTCCAAGCTCTGCTAAGTTTGTCGATGCAGTAAATTGAAAACAGCCCTCCGCAAAATGATTCCCTTCCTATTTTCATAGAGGAGGTGCTTTAGGGGAACGGGGCAAGAAAATAAGTTATTAATTATAACATTTGAAATGAAAACGATCTTTGCAATCCTGTAAATGAGTTTTCTATCCAAACAAAATAGGATGTATTGATTGGCCTTTCATGTTTCAAATATTTCTTAAATTTTATTTAAGAACAATGTAAATTAGAAAAAATGAACAGTAGGCAAATTTCTGATTATGAATTGTTTCTAATTCCCTGGTACAATTAGATCTTTCACATTGCATTTGATAATATTCTAAATATCTTTAATTTTCATACCGTTATGACACACATCAATTGGAGCTTTGACTTCTCATTAATCATTATGGTTTAATTGCCTTGTTTTGTTATTTCGTAAATAATCACAGATCGTATAAATTCAAAACTATGCGACCAGTGAGGTCTTGAAATGTAGGCTGTATGAATTGACCGCTGTAGATAATGTGTCTGGCTTCCACTCTTAATAAGATATGGAAGACTAGGGATGCTGACAATTTTGAACGTCAACTAGACAGGATATCTATTGCTAAGTTAAGAAAGGAAACTGCAAATTTTATTACCTAAAATGTCATTCTACAATGATCGGAATGTTAAACGTACTCCCCAACTCTTGGGATTGACATGAAAAGCGAGAATCAGGTTAAGGAGGAACATCGCCTGTTTATTTTCAGTTGCTGTTAAACACCTTTCATCATAATAGATTTCTGACCAATCTTGTGGGTAAGATGATATGAAAAGCACACTCCATGAAAGAGTATGTAATGAAGATCAGGAAGACAGAAAAACAGGGTCAATGGTCATGCAGTTTAATAAGTGAAAAGATCTTTGTAGTGTTGTGGTGTGTGAGCTTATATAACATTAGTTATACAATAAGGGATTAGGGAACTAAGTTTTCTAGATTCCAATTTGCAAAATCCTCAATTCAAATTATATATATATATATATATATATATATATATATATATATATATATATATATATATATATATATATATATATTTATAAAGTATTTTAAATGTTACGTAAATAAATCATGATACAATTAAAAAGTTCATCTATTGAATTTTTGTGCATGATTTTCTGCGTATGAATGTACCTAAAAAAAGCTGACAAATCTACTGGTATTGTCAAAAGTATCGTTGATAAACAACTTTTGATCTTTCTGATAAATTACCTCGTTACATTGGCGATCAATCCAGTTGCTACTGACGACCAAATCTTGGAAAGACGGCAGTGATGATATCCAATTGAGGCTGTTGTCACATATGCTTTGCTTTCCCGCAGTGCACGATGGTTGATATTCAATTGCAGGCGTGTAATGACTATCATCAGGGAATGAATCTAATTGATCAGCGTTCCCCTGTACAGCTTCGAACTTCTCACAAAGAGTTGATTGAGGATCGTGACAGGGTATGAACGCAATATTGCCTTCGTAGTTCTTTAGCGGAAAAGGAGGATTCTCAGGCACACGTGAGAGTTTTTGGACAGGTTCTTGATAATCAGGCCCATCTGCACATCTTTTATTGGCTGAAAATATCAAATTATTCATTGTGCTTAACTTCATATAATATCAATCATATTTAACGTAACTCTATTAATACCTGGTCTTCTCTAGTGAAGACTTAAGTGAATGAAACTTCTTCTTATGGCAAACAAACTCAAGAGACAGAAGCAGTTCATAAAATATGCTAATAACAGGATTTGTTTCATCTAACAAGATATCACGAGGAACGGTTCTAATGAAATCGTCAAAAAAGCTTGAGAACACAAAATTCCAAATTTGAAATCATACTGTCCTACATCCACCTTGAAATTTCAGATTATCTTTTAACTTTCAATTGTATTCATAGCCAAAAATACCTTGCAATTTTTTATTCCTTAGTAAGTGTCTTATTAACTGCAAAGATGCACATGCGAATTTGATATTCCATTTTTAAAAACTAGAGACAAGATGTACCCTGTAATCATATTTAAAATGGGCTTGAACTATAATATCGTCGTTATGTTGATGATTCTGTTTAATCTTATCATTTATAAGTGAATGGCAATCAAATCTATGGAAGTACCTCTTTCTTCGGTTGGGGTCTCGTTGAAACCAGAGAAAACAACAATTTCTTGATCTTTTAACACTTTGCTTTCAAGAGCCAAGAATATGTATTCCATAATCATGGACGTTATGATGTGAATTGAGCCTACAATAAAATTGCATCTATCAATATTTAACTACATTGCTTCACAGTTTGAGATCAATGCCTTTGTTTAGCTTAATCTCATAGATCGACTTAGGCTTGCAGCTTCCTATTTCTACACAGAAAATCTTCTATTTCTATAACACTCCTCAACTGTAGTGACATTTAGTTGTTTGCTCATTTACTCATTCATCCATTCATTCAGACATTCACTCGTTCATTCATTCATTCATTCATTTATTCCTTCATTCATTCAATCAATCATTAGTTCATTCATCTGAACATGCCATGTGTCACAGCTGGCGTCTACAACCCTACCACGTAGCTAATGCTTTAAGAAACTCTCTCAAAATCCCCTCTTATGCTTCTGAATTTCAAAATTTTAGTGATACCATGAAGAACGAATATTGAACTAACCACACGTTTTAGCATTTCTCAGCGTTAGATCTTGCATCAGCTTAGACAAAATTTGTGACAAATCCAGCAGGAAATATTTATTCGCTACCTTGATATCTGTAACGAGTGATTTTTCGAAAGGCTGAAACGAAACGCAATGATCTGTTTGAACTTCTTGACAAATACAGAGTATAATTCGGCAAATAAATAAATAAAAAATATATATTTATGGGTATATATATATATATATATATATATATATATATATATATATATATATATATATATATATATATATATATATATATATATATATATATATATATATATATATATTTATATATATGAAAAGTCTGTTGGTACTACAGAACTTCACTACAGCACGAAAAAGCGGTACCGCTTAAAACATGGTACCGCTTTTTCGTGCTGTAGTGAAGATTTATATATATATATATATATATATATATATATATATATATATATATATATATATATATATATATATATATATATATATATATATATATATATATATATATATATATATATATATTTATATATATATATATATATATATGCCGAAATTACATAAGAGACCCCAAATGAGGTATAATTTGATGGTGAATGCCTTCGAATCCAGATGTTATTTTTGAGCATCGGGAGCATATACTATTTTACATTCCATGGTGAAAATATTCAGAGACTTTGTTACCTGAATAAGAACATCGTTAATGAATTGATCCATTACAAACAAGAAAAAGTCGATTGGAGCTTTTCTTCTGAAGAGATCAATGACATCTTTGAAAACTGCCAGAGGAAGAGAGACATCAAATCAAAGACTTTATTGTTATTTTGCAGAATTTAATCTTTTCATCAGATACAATAAGCAGCCATTGGAAATATTAAAAAGAAGTAATGCATGAGAAATGTGTATAATTATGAATGCATCTAAGCAACTATAAACAAACTGTAAATAAATTAGAATAAATTACAACAACTATAACTAAATTAGAATAATAATGAATAAATTGAAATAATTATCTAGGTATGTAAGGGATATTCATGAAATCTTCGGATAAAAATCCTGTGTAGAGAATTTCTCTAAATTCTCCAAACTGATTCAAATTCACATTTCATTTGAATAAAATTCAAAATAATACAGTTTCATAGGAGTGTAAACTGACATTTCTCAAGATTTTCAGCACAGAATTTCTCCAAACCAATCATCCTCTTGCTTTTCATCCTGAGAATTTCGGTAAATTTTACTTTCTCAAGGTCTTGCAATATTCCTCGCGTCTGCTGGCAGTCGGTAAGAATTGCTTTAACGGGCTACGGAACAATATTATGAAACTGAGAGATTCTACTCCCATTTGAATTATGACATGGATTCTACAAAAGTAAAGTTCAAGAAATCTATTTAGCTTTGCAGGTAAATACTTCAAATGTTTCGTAAATTGTACTACCCTAAATAGGACTTAAAAAAGCTGCCTTTCCATTGCCACAACGAGAGGATTTCAGGTATCATTTTGAAGATCATACAAAGGGCCAAACTGACATGAACCCAGTGTTAAAGAGTGATAGTACGTGTTCTCAATCAGGCGGCATACATTGATGAGTGCACTTGTCTCAATACTTATTGCAACTGCAAGCAACAAATGCAAACACGAGTCTCAAAGACAGCACACGCCATTAGTTATAATAATAATAATAATAATAATAATAATAATTTCAGTTGTTTAAGGACCGTAGCCTATTCAGCAGGCTGATATTCAAGGGGCTGTCCAGCTACAAAGTGAATCAATTATCAAGCGTGAGCAACTGCATATGAAGACACTGTACTGAATCGTCATTAACTATGAATCGATTGTCAATAGTAGATGATTTGGCTATTCAACTTTGAAACCGAAATCGATTGTGGAACTCAAGAAACACTATCTCATAAATATATTAGCATTGTATCATAAGACTAAACTCATAATTCTATTTGAAAGGGCTGCATAAAGTACTATGCACTCTTCAACGACAGCAAAATTTTTAATCTCGCTGGAACTTCCAAGAAAAGAGTCTTAAATTTTTTTAAACATAGCACCTGATTATTTTAAATTAAGTACGTGAACATGCATGGAGATACCTGTGCAAATGATAAGAATGCCAGTTGCCTGTTTATCAGTTTGATGTATGACTTTGCAACTTTGAACAGAAAGCACACAAATTAGCACAATTCTTGGAAGGGAAGTTCATGGAAATTCGCTAGATATCTGCGAATGGAAGTACCTTCTAACACAAACATCGACACGAGAAAAGGGTACATGGAGTTGCTTCATGAATTCTTAAGAAGTGAAAAGGTAAAACTGCTCAAGCCTACACTTTCACAAATGACAGAACTTCTATTAAGAAATAAATTCAAGATAAAAGTTTAAATCTTGAACTGCAAATTTTAATCTCTACCTTTCATTTTGGCGTCTGCAAGCTCCTTTGGAACATTGATGAGGCATATATCTAGCCATGGTAGAAAGCACTTTAAGAATTTTGAAAGTTCTGATCTGAAACTGATAAGAAATTCAGGTCTAAAATATCAGGAATTGAAACTCAAAGCATAAGCAAAAAGAAGTGCTTCCTTCATCGAGTAACTGACTGCGTAACGAATTTAATATTGGAGGAATTGAGAGAAATGACCAACTAACCAACCAACGAACCAACTAACTAACTAACTAACTAACTAACTAACTAACTAACTAACTAACTAACTAACTAACTAACTAACTAACTAACAGAGCAAATATCCAACTGACTAACTAACCAAGCAACCAACCATTTGACCATCTAACTAACTTACTAACTAACCAGTAAAACAAGCTATCAACTAACCAACCAACTAGCAAACCAACTAATCAACAAACCAACTAATCAACAAACCAACTGATCAACAAACCAACTGATCAAACCAACCAACCAACCAGCCCACCAACCAACCAACCAACCAACCAACCAACCAACCAACCAACCAACCAACCAACCAACCAACCAACCAACCAACCTACGAACCAACCAACCAGCCAACCAACTAGCCAACAATTCAACCAAACAGCAATTGTTTGCAATCAACTGAAAGTATCTAAACACTTTTTATAAATGACCAGTCCAGAGTATAAACACCTATGTATTTTTGATTTACCAAAAGAATCATATCTTCTTGACCAAAATAGTTCTCAAAGTGGTTTACAGTTCGAGATGAAATCTTCAAGCTAACCTTCCAGGGATATCTTGCACAGAAGATGGTATAATAATATCGTTGACTTTCTAAAAAGAAAGAAAAGAAATTGCTCAGGGAATATTAAAACCAGCCAGACAACATAATACAAATAACCAAACAAAGTTCTGCACTTATCAACTTCATACCTGTTGGAGAATTGCAATCAATGGTAGCTTTTACATATACCAGATACATACAGGTGTGAAAATGATGATATCCAAAGCTAATAAATTAGATAATTTTAAACCTTCGAAGAAATCGTAAAATCATACATCTCAGTATATTAAGGTATTGCATAAGTGGCTAGCCTGTAACCTCGTCTCAAACTAAGATGGAAACAGTTTGGAATAGCTTTGCTTAAAGTTGACATCGAATAACTGAATATCATTGGTTTAATACCTTGTATAAAATTGTATCACATGTAGCAACAATCTCGGGTATCGCCTCATCTTGAAGGATTTCTGCAACATGGTTTGGCATACTGCACCAGAAATGTAGCAACGATGACTCAACCTGGAAAGTGAATAGAAACCGTCGATTATTTAAAAAGGCAGATTTTTATTTAAGGTGTTGTCTACTCTTAAAAGAGCAAGAAATTAAGTAACTGAGCAAGTAAGTACTTCAGTGGGTAAGTAAGGACCCATAAATAGGCTAATTTGAGCATTTTTTTAACTATACAACAAGGGGACCGATCTAACTACGCAACTTGTTCGTAGAAAAATTTCTTGACATGCCTCAGTGCAAACCTGCTAATTCTAGAAACAAGGACAACTTTGTCTCTAATCTCACACACCAGTCACCGAGCAAATGAATTGCTACTTACGTCATCGAAATTTGCAGCAACAACAGTATCCAAGATTCTTTGGCAATGTGCCTCGTAAATTACAAGAAAATTGTTAATCTGAAAAAAAGACAAATGTCAGATAAATCTCAAAATGGCTGCTACAATAAGAGCAAACTCTTGTAGATAGATATACCTGAAAGAAATTAGATAAAGAAGGTACTGGTTTAAGCGGGTGAACAGTGTACAAAAATCTTTAAAAACTATAGTGAAGAGAAGAGTTGAATAAAGATATGGACGAAGGAGGTAGATTTAAGAATGAAGAGTAAAGAATGAAGACTGAAGAATGAACACTAAAGAATGAAGATTGAAGAATTTTGAAGAATGAAAACTAAAGAATGAAGATAACTGGGGCTTGGCATCTCACTACGTAAGGTATCCTCAAGATAATGTAGTAGGGACCCATTCTTACAAGATTACGGGGACAAAACAAAGCAAATAAGTATGAAAGTAAGTTCGTACATAAGTAAATAAATAGATACGGGCATAGGCCACAGACATACTTTGTCTTGGACATGAAGATATCTTCCTTCTTCAGACAACCTTTGCTTTATCTTTCCAAAGTCATCAAACACTGAATCAATCTTTGCAAGCCTTTGCTCGATCGGCTTTGACACCTTGAAACGAAGTGGGCAAAGGGTAAGTTGGAAGCATAAAATCGAGGTATATACGAGGACCATCTTTCATGGCAAAACGGATGGAAAGACAAGCTAAAAAAAGTCAAGAAACCTCTTCACTTTGACACTTTGACAATACATGTTATTGATGAATATTTAAACGCAATAATATTGTAATGACTCTCAGAATTGGAAGCCAAGTCATCTTTGTTGAATTTAAAGTATCATTGTAAAGGGGCCATCTTCCTAAAATTAAAGTTGCCGTATAGTCTGACTCTTTCTCATGGTCTCCTCGTGAAAAGGGCTTAGATGCTCTGAAGAATTGTTCCAAAAAAGAAGCAAAATGAAATAACCTTTGAATATACACTTGATTCAGTAAATCTGTAAACAGAATAAAAATAATTACTTGAAATTTATGAATTGGTGTTATATGTTGCAAAAATCTTTTATTACTCTTAGAAAAGGGGATTTGCTTATGGTCATAAGAATTATTGAAAACTTAAAAGTGACTATTCAGAGTCTTTTACAAAAAGGTCCGGAGAGGTGATTAAAAAAGGCCCAGAAATTCAAACGAAATTGAGATTGAAATTTCAGACCTTGTTAACCGTGTATTTGCTGAATTTCTAACTGCACAGACGCGGTTCGTTTTTATGCCTAGGCCATAGTAATGATACCTATGAAGAAAACAAAATGATATCAACACATTTGTGATTACTCCGTTTGTTTCCCAAAAAACATGATACAGGTGCTATCTAATGAGAACGCAGTGTATCCAAGAGGGAACCAGTCCCCTCAAGTAACATTCACGTGCTTATAAACAGGGACGTAGGAAGCATCTAAAAAGTGGGGGGGGGGGCCAAGTCCTGGATCTTTTAAATGGGATTTAAGGAAGCTCTTTTGAGGAACTGGGAATGTCATATGAACGCAGATATCATATAGTTTTTTAAGAATACCTTAATCACTACTAGTGGAAAATATTATATTTCACTTTGTAATGAAGAATGCAGCAATCGTCTGCACTTAGCTTTCCTAGGAACGATGCCTGCAACAGCCAAATTTCTATTGGGATCATGAATATAAATGGTTCTCTTCTGAAAGAACTACAATGACTCCTTGTGAATCTTCTAGCCATTGGCAAAATCTGGCAAGAGAGAAGCACGGTACCTCCCTCTTACGAGTGAATACCTAATTCAAAAAAGTTGGTGTGGGACAGAAATGACCTGTCATTGTGAACATTTCACAACAACTGCATACTTAGACTGTCCTCTTGTTCCCAGCCTCCTTGTTGTCAGTGTTTTGAATTGCGTTCGGATGACCTTAAAGCGATAAACACAGATTCAAATTGAGCATTAAATTCCATGCTGATACAACAAAAACATGGCAGTAAACTACAGTGCTAAGGAAGACAGCTCATAGGATCAGATACAAAAATGGTGCAGTAAAACCTGGCCCTCTCCGATAACCACTCATTATGTTTCTGTTTGAATAAAATCGCCTATCGGCCTATATACTGACTCGTGTTATATTCAAGGGCGTTTTCTGCATATGTCAATAATATGAATTTAATTAGCTTAATAGCAGGCAAACAAGCAAACAAAAAAGCACGTACTATGCTGTTCAAACATGGGAGAATTCTTGACATTCTTCTTTATGGAATGGTAGCTAGCTCCAAAATCGTTAACAACGAATGGTATTTTTCTTAATTTCTAACACGTACTAGATTTCATCATAAAATATTAGGCTTGCTTTCACATTGCAAAACTTCATTTCCCACTGGAATCAGCTAGAAAACAGTGGGTTAATGAAAATATAGCTCTGTTTGAAAACCCCTTCCATTTCGATCTTCTGCATCACTTTTAAAATGAGACCCTCTAGCAGCCTTATAGGGCCTAAATATATCAAAATATTGGTCAAGATTGCACAATGTGGCATTCAGTGATAACTTCAATTCACGTAGCCTTAATTATGATGAACAAATGGACTTACCTTTCCAAATATGGCGGAACCCAAGGGCTCTGCACCACAGTTTCGACAATATTCAAGGTAATGGGCATATATTAAACATCGTGGAATGCACGCGCCTTCCCTCAGTTCATAATTACTTTCAAGCCTTGAAAGAGAACAGTGATATTATATCCTAATGGTTTGAATCTTTTAAAATCCAATTAAAATTACAGCTTTTGCAAGACAGTCATAACAGCTGGCACCCCGTACAATCAGCGTACAGTTTAAAGATTCTGATGCAGTTTGGAAGGAAGATGGATTGAGCCAGCGATCACTTAATTACATCGACTATTATTAACCAAATTTCAAAAGTTAGTTGCCAAAATTAACGAGTTTCAGAACGATAAACCAGAGTCCAGAAAAAGTCACGGCTCCACGGCTCTGGACAGGAGGAAAAGTTTGCTCTCTATGTCGTATTTGAGGAAGGTTTTGAAATTTGTATCAACAATCCAGTTTCAGCAAAGTTTTTATATAACGCGATATCAACTGTCAAGGGCATAGCCCACTTACAGTAAAAGCTTCCGAGACACACCCAATGCAGAGTTCAAAAACTTTGGCTAGTTTTGATACATAAAAGAGGAAGGTTTATGATGAAGATTTGACTGCCGGAGGAAGGTTGGACATTTTTCTGGACTCTGCGATAAACAGAATGGTTAAAGAACTGGTAGCATTTGAAATGACAAAATTTGTCATTCAATGAGTGACTAAGGAGGTAAATAAGAAAATGTCTGACGAAATAATCCCATTGAATTCTCTATCCTAACGGCTACTTACTCTACCTTGTTCAATGTTAATTGGGGTAGAGGTACCAACAGTATTGCATATGACATTGCTTTAACTCGTCAGCTTGCTATTAAGACAACCTTCCGATTATTATTATTATTGGTTTCGAAAGGATTGTTATTGCTTCGCTAAAAAAGTTCTTTAGATCATGGAAGCGGTTCAGATAAATTCTTAATATACGAGAGCAAAAAAGTGTTTCACTGTATGGTAAAGTAAAGACACTCGAAGACAACTTGACAGTGGGAATTGAGAGGCCTTGACGGAGGTAGGACTGTAGGAGGAAGGGATCTTAATGTCAAAACATCGTTGCTAGGGTTATACCAACGATCTACAACAATGTTATGAATAGGATATGGGAGTCTTGAATTTTCTGTTTAATTAGCTGCTTGGAATTATCAGACGTAATAAAGATACAAGTGCTTTATGAACATAAACAAACAAGGTGTTTAAACATTCCATTTATTGTCAATTATGCAACTAAGAATGAGAGAATTTAAATAAAGAATGAATAAAGGTAGCGACGTGGTAATGTTGAAAATCGGCCGGTAAAGATCAAAAGCCGCATCACCGTATTGATCAATCAAAGTTTGGAGGTATCACAGAGATAGATCTTATGAAATGAGATACAACATAATCTATATGTCATAATGAACTGAACTAATCAACCACTGGCGAAAATGTGTTTATTTAAAAACAAAAGAGTGCTACGTCGGATAATACACTGTACAATGGGACGTGCGCAAGTCCACATAATTTGCGGTAATGCCCTTGCGTAAAGTGCACCATAAATAAGGCATCAATGCTAGTGTTCACATATTGTTATTGTAATTTGCAATTTTACTCCATTCAACTGAACATCAGTAACAAAGTAATAATGAACAATCTAATGTTAGAGGCACATAATTCTTTTTCCAGGGGAAAATTTAGCAAACCGGTTCATTGCAAGTGCATAAGTAGCCTAGTGAAACATCATATACTATATGACGAAGCCAGCTGATAGCTTTGAGGTAGTGGAGAGATGTCCATTGGACTGTGTAACAAATTGCAAGGTTAATCGAGTTATTCTGCGGCAGGAAGAGTATGGAAGAAAATGTGGAATGCTAACTGTAATAACTACACGAACTGCTTTTAAGTTTGAAGAATCAAATCAGTAAACAGAAACCACATTTATATGCAAGATATACAATCTTTGACATTCAATTACTGGACTTCTGTTGATCCTTCCATGCATCCACCTTTCCCCCAAAGTCAATGCTATTACCAACGTAGAATTTCATGCTTGATCCGAGGAGAAGACTTCTCACTAAAATCTTACGAAAGAGCAACATTGATAGGCGGGGGAGAGGAGGGGGAAATCTAATGGTAAAATCTCCAGCAGACAGTCCGGATGCATTTTATCCATGATTGTAGGTAACGATGATGTAATATCAAAGTTGAGTATTTAAGTTAGCAAGGGTAAGTCAGAGGACAAAGGTGACAAATAGAAAGTATAAAAGCCTGTGGCACTCACCAATCATTTAACTGCGAGACTGGGAGGATTTCTCCATTGACCTTCATATCCTTGTGTTCTAAATATTTAATTAATAATGGTTATATTGGATGAATTAATGTTAGAATGAAGAAAAGAAGTATCAAAGAGCTGACTCGAGATATGATAGACTAAAAAATACTCCTGAAGTGTGAAGGTTGAGAAGTGAGTCAAATGTCAGTATTTCTGAGGCGTTTCTCCACCAAGAAGCTGTTAGCAATATGTGAACAACTGAAACTCTCTAAAACTCCAAGACTTTAATTGAGTTTTAAGTACCTTCAAATGCCTCTCGCAAAGTTCAAGCTGAAATTATAAAAGATAAAGCAGCGATTGTCTAATGGCTTATATTTTATGCTAAGTTTCAACTGTCATCTACATCTTGAATCTCATATCACTGATTGTCTAAGTAGCAATAAAAGCTCTGCAGTTTACATACCTCCTTGCTTTTGATCAAACTGTTGCTTTGTTTTGCCCATCACCGCTCTAAGTATTGAGACACGCCTGTGGATCTGATGAATACACAACAAGGTACTTCAAGCAAATACCTTCAAATGTGCTCTGAGATAAACTCTTTCTAACTCTGCCTGTGCAAAAAGACATCTGTTCATATCAATGGACAAAGTGAATAATGAAAGGGGTAGGATAGGCTACAGAATGGGGGGTTGTGTTGATTGATTCTAACTGACGATGCTTATATTGCACACATTCGAAACCAAGATCAGGAACCTCCCGTGCTCGACCGTAAAATGACATCACAACAGGTGTGTCGTTCCCAGGCTTTTCTACGTTTGATCAAATTCAAATGCACAACTGGGTAATTTATGAATTCAAAAGGGACGCTTTGAATTAACCGACCACAATGAAGCACAATACTTAAATGGCCATTTTTCGTGTGAAATCGAGGGTAATGTGATTCTATTAATGTTGTTTCATCTAATGGAGGCTCGTATTGAAATCTTCATATGAGTAGATTTTGCACATTGCATTTCAAACTTTGACTCCTCGCCCCCCTGTTCCAAAACAGGCTTGTCCAATCCTTTTACATTTTCCAACTTGAACTGAATTACACTTTGATACAACATAGGGCATGCAGCTACCGAAAACGGCGCAATGGACTGAAATTTAGTAAAAAAAGTAAGCAAAAATGAAAAGCTGCTGTAAAAACAAAAGGATTGACAACCAGTCCGTATTTCAGTGTTGCTTGATGTTATAAAGTTTGTAGCAAATCTGGTGAAATTTATAGACATGATCAGGGCTCGTGCAGGATTTTTGTTAGCAAATTCAAGGAGTTTTCAAGGACTATACAAGGACTAAAATAAACATTTTCAAGGATCTTTAAATTAATAGACCTTTGTGGGTATTTCACGTCTTCTGAAAAAGTTCAAAAAAAGATTATGAATTAATACACAGTCCTAGTGTATGTACATAGCGCCACATAAGTAACAATTTAATGTTTGTATTGAATTTGGACTCTGAGATTTATCGAAAGTACGAGAGCGATTTTAAAGTTAACAATGCTTCAAACTCTGGTCCTTGCAAAGTCAACATGCCAAAGTCATGTTATTGCGCACTGCTATATGGGTGTTTAGTATGCTTTACCTAAACAGAAAACGTGATTTTCCAAAGGTACAAAAATGTGAAGCAGATGACAAAATACGTATAGTAATAACATTAATCATTTCATGGAGCACGAAAATGGATGCTAAAGGTTGAAAAATTATGCCAGAGACTTCAAAATTGGAGCATTTACGTATTTCTGGGTAATTTGCTTTATGTGGGAAACTTTCAGTTCTAAGTTGCCAAATTTCGACCATATGACTTGATCCTAGAAGCCATGGGAATATACCTTGATAGATCAGGTTCAGTCTGTTATTGCTCAAAACAGAAATTCTAGACTCCTCTTCGAGTTTCCCAAAGAAGGAATTTGCCTTCTATAAAGCTACATGTTGCAATTTTGTGGCAAAACATCACTTTGGAACAATAAGTACACAATATGACATACATATATACATTCATGGATATCATGCAACTTCCACCAGGCATTTTGTCTTGTAGGATCACTTTGAGTATATTCCCAAGAATCTAGGTTAAGTACAACCTGTACACTTCCATAACAAAAGCATTCGAACGGAAGCCATGTGTTGAGATGAAACGTTTTCTGCATGTTTGAAACAATAGAAAAGTAAAAGGTTATATTTTGAGAAAACGTTTACTGATGATGTCTGTCGTTTTTTCAATGCTTAGTTGAGTAGCCATAAGTTAAGCGGGCTGCATGCAGATGTCTCATAGTTCTCTTAGGATATTACAGCGCATGCGTGAATACCAAGGAAGCCTAAAATAACGAAAATGGAACATTTCTCCGCTTATAACGAGTTTACTTGTACGAACTGCTGTAAACTATCTGCATTCTCTATTACTCTGAACGATGTAAACAGTAAACATTCATAAATTTCAAGGAGTGTGATCAATTTTCAAGGAAAAATTCCCATTTTCAAGGAGTTTCAAGTGCCCTTGAAATGAAATTTCAAATTCAAGCACTTTTCAAGGAGTTCAAGGACCTGGACGAGCCCTGTCATGATGGAGTGTCGAAAAAAGACTGCAAAAAATAAAACCTGCAGATCATTTGATTGCTTGCAGATCAATGGGGAGATTTTGAGTGCAGTAAATTTTAATAGCATTGGCTCAGCTATAACTGGGGCAGACGTGGATAAGAGCATATCTTAGTTTCTTATAAAAATTCACCACAGTAAAACTCTCAAGGAAAAAGTACGCGAACGAATCACAGCTGATTTGTGAGTCAAGAGAAATTCACGTGATTAATCTGCAGATGACGTAAAGAAGTATATGGGATAAGGAATTGACGTAGAACAGCCTAAGGGCAACGAAGCAATAAATTTTGAAAATATTTTTGAATAGGGAATTCAATTCGCTCACAGATATCCACTGTTTCGTTGTTGGTGCACAGTTAAGGTACGTTTTGTCCGGGGGTTGGCCTAAGAGTACAAGACAATCTTCCATTGATTCCATACAACAACTCCGCTTCATAACATAGGACATCTAAGTATTACAGATTAACAGGGGGTCAATTGATGATATTAGATTTCTTTATATTCTCATAGAAGCTACCGAAATAGAGATAAAAGCTAGAGGATGATACAGCAAAAGTGGTGAACATAAATTAAAGTTCCAATGAATATTGAAACAATGACAGAATGGGAGATCAAAACATGGAGGAGATAAGTGGGTGCACGAAATAATGTATTCTAGATACTGTTTATATAATGGATACAAAAATTCAATCGACTATACTCATCGATTGAATGAATGATAGAAGCATAAATTCACGTGAATAGGTGGGCCCCAAAGACTCAGCAGGGAACTTTGACTGATTCAAATTCACAAGCGCCCCTTCTCTCTTTGGTATCAAATGCAGTCAGACAAGAAAACAGCGTTAATAAGAACTATGACTTGAGAAGAGAGATTTCCGTGACTATACTGCTGCTTCTAAACGAGGACGAAGATGCTATACATAGCAAACAAATCATGGGTGAGTGGCTACAGAACAGCATTGCGTGATGAATTTGCAAAACTTTCCGATTTCATCATTCTGTGGTAACGCGTATGTAAGATAAGTGAAGGCAACAACAAAGTTGAGTTGAGTGCTGCATGCAGGACATAAACATATAATAGGAAAACATTAAATATTCCAAGCGTGAATTACGCTATAAAACCTAGCATGCTTACAAATTGACAAGTGCTCAAATTTAACGAAAGCTACTTTATTGGATATCATTCGAAAAGGACAGAAGAAAACCGAGACAAAACCTAGTGCTAACACAGGCACAAGGAAAGCGGTATTGCATTGGCAATCTCAGAACTATCTGAATAACATAGCGAATATCCTACAAAACAGTGGAAAATACCTTTGAACAAAGAGTACAGATATAAGCAGGTTTGAGAAATCTGACAATACATTTTAAATGGAATTAACATGAGAGAAAGGAAACTTCGAGCAAGAGAGATAGCTACCCCCTAAACAGCAGTGAATGCAAGATACAGGAGGTTTTCATGCTTTTATTTATTGTCTTATGAAAGAAACTACAAATGAGTTCGTTGGGTTCAAAAGGAGTAAAATAGGCTTAAGGCATTCTTTTGTGTCTTAGTGACAGTCTGTTGCGTTGTACTCTAACAAGTTTGATCATTAGTCGAGCTTGAAGTCCAGAATTAAAAACAATCTCGTAAAAGCGGTTTAAAGATTGTGATCTGTAACCATCGCATGAACTAGACGAAACAGCGAGTGGGAGTTTGTGTTTAGCTCTTCACAAGCATGATATGGTAACAAGATATTCGCAGCAAATTTGTTTTCCACAGATAGGATATAATGATATCGTTATTTAATTAAACACAAAGGAGAAGCGAGTTCGGAAATTTTGAATAGAACGCCACAATCAGGCGGAATGTACTCCTGGAAATCGAGATTTCGGAAAACGAAGACGCCTGATGTCGCTGAAATAAAACCATCATCAAATATATCAAAGAATGTAGATGATACGGAACAGCAAAAGAATCGAATCAGTCGATTTTTGCGAAGGACCAAACATGAAAACGAAACGAATGATAGGCCACGTCCACGATCTGTGTTTTTAGAAAGAAATGCGACCGATTTCAATGGCAATCAGAAACCTGCTTTGAGTCCTAGGAATCTTGGAGATCCACCATCTGTTCAAGAAATTCTAGACAGGAATCGCCGGGAAAGGGCAGCTGGTAAGAGTCCCCGTCCATGGAGAAAGTTTTTGACCGGCGATAGATCACCAAGCGGCAATAGACACAGGGATTCGGGCAATGTTGAGAAAGATGATTATTCGTATAGAAGTAAACACAGGGATGGAAATAAAACATTTGATGCCGAAAAATATGAGACTAGCTCACAAGTGTCGAATGATTCTGATAAATATAGCAGACGAGAAAGACATTCTGAGGATGGTACCCGAAGAAAAAGTGGAATAGTGGAGTCTAGGAAAGCAAGGAAAGCATCGACAGATGGGTCACTGAGGTCAGGTTCGGATAACAGTTCTGAAAAGGCAAAAGACCGTTCGCGATCAGCAAGCCCGTACGATAATGTAGATGAGGGTTTCAAAAGACGACGCGAAAGGAGATCGCACTCACTGTACATTGAGAGTCGAAGTAGTGACTCTCAACGAGACAGTGAAATGTCATCAATAGGTGAAAAGTCTGCAACGCCTGGGAGTAAACGGCGGGACAGAATGCGAAGAAGCGATTCACAGGACACAGTGAGTTCGGAGCGGAGTGTGCGTGGAAAGACTTTGATTGAAAAGGAAATATATGTATCAAGACGGCCTCAGACATATTACACAGGCAGGGATGATAATGAGGATACGTGGAAGCCTCGTAGCCATTTTGAGGACGATAAAGGATCCGGTAGAAGGGACTGGAAGTATCGCAATCAGAGTGAGAGCAAGGTTGGTGATACAATGGACGAGAATCTTAATCAGAACGAGAGAAATAGAGACAAGAAGAGTCCAAGAATCTATAGAAAACTAAGTGATGGAAAAAAAAGCGAATACACAACAGATCAGTCGCTCAAAGACGGTGAGAAAGTAAGCAGGGTTTTTGAAAAGGGATCGTACGGAAAACGAAGCTCTGAGAATATTCTTGGAGCAACTCTAAATTACATAGAACGAAAGCCATCACATGACTACCTCAGCACAGCTACAACAAAAATTATAGAGGAATTCAACGATAGTCCACGAGAAAGACGGAGGCGCATGAGAGGAGTAAGGGATGATAAATTATTTGACAACGGCCCGATTCCTGATTTTGACTGTGAGAGCAGCTCTGGATCAACTAGGAGAAAATACTCATATACATCAACAATTGCAACTTATAAAACATCTACAGAGGCGACTGCCTATAAGTCGACTACGGGAAGGAGGGAGTCACACGGGAGGGTAAGACCTAAATCACTATATGATTTTCATGAAAACACGAGCTATACCGATGGCCTTTCTAAGTTCCAAGAAGATGGGAGTAGTTCGCATACGGAAAGGTACAGGTCTCGTAATGATTACAAGGCCAAAGATGAAGAAAAAAGCAAGTGGCGTAGGCCAAAAACTTTGTTTATGATTGAAAATGAAAAGAAAGAAAGTGCTTATAGGGGTAACTGGTCTGTTAATGTACCGAAACGACCAGACCATTTGAAAGATTTCTCTAAGCCGGATGAAACCAGTACTGGATATAATTGGAGAAAGGACCGACGGGAAAAGCAAGATGAGATTGTTTCAAGTAGTATGGTTGGTGATACTGATAGAGATGAAATAAGAAGGGACAGAATTCCTTTGAAAGAAAGAACTGGTGGCAGAACCGATGATAAAGTGTCCAGTTATAGTTGGCGGAAAAGCAGAAAAGAAAAAGACGAAGACGAAGGGAGTAATTGTGCAGGCAGCAAAAGGTTCGAGAATGACAGAGAAGTAAAAGAGAAAGATGCCATCAAGGACAACAAGGACGATACTAACACTAAAGGGGAAAGAATAAGTTACATTCGTAGACAAAGCCAACAGGCAATGAGAGATTCGGAAGAGAAGCCAGAAATACAGGTTCCGGCATTTGAATTCACTGTCTCGCAGCCGAAAGATGAAGATGTTCGGAGTAAAGATACTAAGAAGGAGGAAAACAAAATGAGCACTTTAGGAGAGGACACGGTTGTACGGAGGAGACGAAGAGAGCATGCTCCTCCAGCAAGGCCTTCATCTATCTATCACGTTAAAAAAGAGGAGCAATCGAGCGATCCCATCTCAGTAAACAGGGAGGAGAAGACGGCAGATGGTAGAGAAGAAGAGGAATATGATTCAAAATATAGATCGAGACGAAGACCACACGTTAACCTCGATTCAGAGGATATTAAAGCAGGTTTACGAAAAAAGTCTGCGGTTGAAAGGAGGCTGAGAAACAAGTACACCAAAGAAAGGCCTAAATCGGTAAATCTTGCGGACGTATTTTCTGTTTCCAATGACAGAAGCTCCAGTTATTTAACAAAAGTAAAGATCCATGATCCACTGCGTGACACTGTAGATGACGTAAAGCGTGAATTTGATAAGCTATTGCGGAGGACAGAGGATTGGAAGCTGCGCACAGAATCGCTAAATAGTAAAGCAACAGTACTATCGTCAAGTTATCGAAGTCTGAACAAGGCTATAACCGGAATAAGAGACGAATCTGATGATATGTACGCTGTGATTGAAAACATTGGTGAGAGGCTGACTGCAAATGATTCAATTGGATATCCTGACACAGAGGAAGAGTGGAGACGTGCATTCGAGGGTGGCAAACTTGTAGAAAAAGCGCTGCGGTCCTTAGAATACCAGAAGAGAAATCCGAAGCCGGAATTTGAATATTCCGATAGTGAGAGCGAACCGTCAACGCCAGACGAGTCATTTTACGATATGCCTGAAGGAATACCATGGTTTTCTAGACGAACATCTAGAGAGAACAGCAGTAGCCGGTTGTACAGTTTGACTGATCAATATTCATCGCGAAAGACTAGCGATTTTAATGATGGGAACACTAAAGGATACACGTCATATAGGCCGTCACTCGACGTAATCAGCAACCTTGCCGTGTCGACAAGCGCCAGATTTCCACAGTCATATGTCTCAGATGTGTACACTAGACGGAGCAGATACCAGGACTCGTTTATTGACTACAAGGGCACATCAGGTGGATTTAGTGTTTCGTCTTCATCCAATGGACGTATAATACCCGAAACAGCTGTGTAATGACGTAGTTGTTATCATGATGATTATAATGACATTATTTGCTAACAACAAGACGAAAGTAACCACTTGACACTCCCTCCTGTGTCACATCACTGTTCGCTTTGATCTCTTATTGGTCATTCAAGTTCAGAAGACCCGTTGAGAGGCAGCAATGCATACACATAACAAGGTACCTACAATCCAAGTGCAGCATCATACCTTCCAGTTATAGGACCTGAAAAAATATCAAACTGAAAGTAAGTTCATAATATTTCTTATTAGTAAAAGAAACTTAAGGGGGCCTAACATGCAACCCTTACTTATTTTCTTACCTCCTTCATAAAGATAGCATTTCCTCTATCACCACAATATGAGGCTGACGTTCAGATTTGGCAGAATCGTTTGCCTGTCCAATTTTACTGTCTCCCTGAAATGCGTAAATGTACTAAAATCGTGATGCAATGCAGAAACTTGTGCCACTTCCTTTGGCCTTACTTTCTAAGGCCACCTTAAATCACTATCTTTCATTTGCCATCTAATGTATGATGTACACAAAGGTACACACAGGAGGGGCAATAGATGAGTTCACACTTAGTATGAATACTTCTTTTTGCGTGACGTATAGCAATGCTTAGAACAGGCAAGACAATTACTAATTCAACTCAACGCAGAAGTGAAATAGTTAAGTTAATATAGTGGGCCGGGGTACGAGATAGATTATTTTGAGAATAAAATTTTCAAAGTAGAACTTTGCGGAAGTAAAACGAAGCTAGATTGATAGTTTATACAAGGAAAGAGATGCAATAAAAACACTTGCTTTAAATAGTAGCATAGTGTGTAATTACAAAACCGTGGTGCAGATTGTAGTAGCACAAAGGTTTCATTTATAAACTAGTATTATTTGAGGCTGAAAGGTTTTTCATGGGTGAGGACACAAAGATCCCTGCCAAGGCACAAGAATAAGACACTAAGACATTATCCAGTTACCCTGCTCCACGTACAGAAAGAATTCGCAGAATTTACAGTGCCATGTGGTTCCAATACAAACTGAAATTTGACTTTCAGTCAAGTACTGGAATCTGCTAATGTTTTTTGTGTCTGAAAAGAATTCCCCACCCAACTGTACAAGATGCCCAGGAAAAGCCTGAGATTCTCCTGTGTGGGAAAACCACAATGTTGTGAATGATGTGTCTATAATTAGTCCATACTAATAAGTTTGTTTCTAAGAAGCATGGTTTAATATATCACCTTAAGATCGTCATTAACTTAGTATACAAAATTTCACCAGCAATCAGAAACTTTCTGTCATTTAATGGTATGATTTCAGAAAAAAGTAGATTTTTGCTATGAGTGATATTTATACATACATACACTATAAATTGAATGAATTTTGTGAGTTGCAGTAAACGTTCATTAATGTATTGCTGTGTTGTTTGATAATAAAATATAGTTTTAATACAATATAGAAGATAAACACTTTCATTTGCTTTCTCTCTATCGCCCTCTCTCTTCAGAAATGAATTGAAGCACAAGGGCATAAGAAAAATTGAAACTCTGTGACTGGAAAACCTGGAACTTGAGAATAGAATTTCATCAAAACATTAGGTTGAAAGCCACTGAGAGTTGCAAAGAATAAGAGAAAAATTTTTAAAATTTATTCAAAAATATTGGAGGCAGCTTCCTACCCTGATGGATTTCAACTGATCAATCTCACTCAACACTCACCACTCAATACTCAACACACTCAATACTCAACACAATCAATGCTCAACACACTCAATACGTACCACACACACACACACAAACACACACATACACAAACACACACACACACACACACACACACACACACACACACACACACACACACACACTCGCACCATTTTTGTCTTAATTTAATTGCCAGATCATAATAGAACAACTAAAGTGACAGTTTTAGCCATGCAAATGGAATGTGAATTGTACTTAGCCTATTGGTGGAAATGAAGTCTAAAAATGGACCTGGGTTGATATGCTTTTCTTTCTGTTTGTGTACGATCTTGTTGTTGGCCTAAAGATGACAAATCTTTAAAATAACCACCGAACAAAAAACGAAATGAATGCTAGCCATAACTTCATGCACGTCATCGATCTAAATCCATGTAAGTTGTATAAAATCTGGCTCTATTGTATAACGATTAAAGACTGATCGACTTAAGTCACAAAATGACCTACCGACCAGCCCATCCCAAAAACATAGCTATTAAATCCTACGTTATGTGAATGTGATCTATTCTAAGCATTGTTGGGTAGTTACAAATTAATAGGATTCTTCGAAATCCGACACAAATTCGAAAGTTCAGAAGATAAAGAAGCTTAAAACCTAAACAAAGGATAACCATTAATTTGGGGCGCACTTTATGTAAGGGGGGCCGCATAAAAAGAAAAGTATCTACGTGCACTACGCAGTTCCCATTACAAAATTAAATCTCAACAATTTCTGTACTACCCCTTCCCTTTCATAAACCGATAATACCCATTCACAAACAGTTCAACTTGGAGAGCAGAAGGCGTCTGTGATTGATGAAGAAGTGGTATGAAATTTGAGGTGTCTTTTTTGTGAGATTTCATCCGATTTCAACTTTTACATTCAATACATAACGCAATTAAACGTTGGAATCAAACTTTCCTATGAAACTAACTCATTTGAAATCCCTAGGCTGTAGGTTTGATATGTTATTTCACAAACTTGTAACTTATTAAGAACTATGGGAATAGCAATAACAATGATCAAAATGAACAAAATAATCATATTGAAACTAAATAATAACGACCATGGAACAACAAAACAAACAAAAACAGTAAGTGATAACAGATAATAACATCATATTGTCTGTACAGACTGTCCACATAATTTCTGCAATCGATTCTCTAAGCTTTGTATCTAACTATCTTGCTTCTGGATTTCCCATTTCAGAAGAGTTTTTGAAGTTCGCAACAAAGCTGCATTCTGACAGTTCACTCAGCAGTAAGGATCCTGCAGATCCAAACATTCGCCCACCACAACAAAAAAGGATAATTCTCAAGCTTCCGTGACATCCTATTTAACTGTGCAAGTAGATTTACATGGCACATCTTTCATATCATATGAAAAAAGTTAATTAACTTTAAAACTTCTAACACATGGTTTCATATGAAACTTTTGCAACAGTACAACCTGCACTGTGCTTATTGTTAATACAACTGAAAACAAAAAATATATACAGTGCAGAAATCATTAAAATTTTTTCGAATCCATTCCTATTTACCTACCCATGCAAGAAAATTGCGGATTCCTAGCAAGCCATAGGAATTCCAGGTTGCGCACTGTGGTAGAAAATTAAACACAAAAAAGATGCTATCACTAACTTATTGATTGTACGGACTAGATGCACGATTCGATGCACCAGAACTATTTTCTCTGTTTGTAGGAAATACTTTATCAATATGAACAAGTCCTGCGTAACTTCTCCCGGTACTCATTTGGGCAAGCATTGTCGTCCATTCCTCGTTCCGCGGACTATACATTTCGACAGTTGCTAAGTTATTTGTGCCATCATCCCCTCCAACGACATAGAGGATGCCTTCGATTGTAGTAACGCCAGCATTACGACGTGGCATCGACATATCCGGTGCCGCAGTCCATGTATTAGTATCCGGATTGTAATATTCCGCGCTTTTTCGTACATGAGGTCCATCGTGGCCACCAACCGCGTACAAGAGGCCCCCAGTTACCCCCACACCTGCACCACTTCGCTTCACCATCATATCCGCAACCATGGTCCACTCTTTACGATTCGGATCGTAGCGTTCAACTGAGCTAAGACACTGCCTCGATGCGCCATCGTAACCCCCAACAGCATAAAGGTTTCCACGAAGAACCCCAACGCCAACAGAGCTCCGCCTGACGCTCATTGGCGGAACTTGCCGCCATTCATTAGAATGAGGATCGTAAACTTCGCAAGAGTTCAGTCCTGCAGTTCCATCGAAACCGCCGACGGCGTAAAGATGACCGTTTAGTACCGCGGCACCCAAGGTGCTACGGCGCGCTTCCATGGAGGCGATAGGACGCCACTCGTCCTTACGTGGATCATAACAGTCTACAGTTCGAACTCGTAAAGATCCGTTAAATCCACCGACGCAGTATATAAGGCCATTAAGTACGGCGACACCCGCACGGCATCTACGCGAGTGCATATCAGCGGAACTATACCATTTTTCAAATTGAAAGTCGTAGCATTCGACGCTAAAATTGAAACAGTGTTGCTATGAGAACCAGTAAAAATCCGCTAAAAAGAACCTCCCATTTTGGGCCTAGGCGGTTAAATAGGCTCTTAGAAAAGAAATACGACTAATCAATGCAGGGAAGTGCCGCTTCTTCTTACTAAATAAGTCTCCTGCTCTGCGTGCATTGAGAAATGGTCCTCTTATCTTGCAACAAAACTCCCAGCGTTCTTACTGAGCCAGGCAAAGCCAAATTAAGCATTTTGCTCATAAGAATATGAAATCTCTTAAGGTAAGCTAGGTTCCTAGTTTAGTGATTAATAGTAAGGAAGTTTAATGTGAATGTCTTCAAAGTTGTGCCCAAAGTTAAAGCTTTTCTATGCGGGTTTTACTGCAGCAAAGGAAACAACCCCAAGAGAGACACAACGCCCTATTAATGGTTACTTTTTCTTCGAATGAATTACTGGAGAAAGGCAATTCAGTTGTCTCTTAATCTGAGAACAGTCCGTAAAAATTCGGAATTCACCGAAATAGCAGTATTTGTATTGGTATTTTCATTCCTTGGCTCCTGTTTCTATAGACTAAAATAATTTTTATAATAGATTGGCACTTTAAATTATTTTACAATATGCAAATCTGCTATTTTGCTTAGATTCTGAGGGTAAGGAGAGAGGCTCCTTGCAGATCAGTTTTTGATGAAGGGATAGTCTCCTATAACAACTGAAAAGAAAATCAAATGAACCAGTAATTGCGATGCGGAATGGTAATGGCCATATGCCAAGAAAACTAGTCACAAACCATGATCTAGCCTTGTAGGTTGATCTTTTTACTCTAAGAATAATATCATGGCTGATTCTTATTTAGGGCCACTAAAAGGGCTACAAAAACTGCCGTATTAACACAGCGCAAATAACATATAAGCAGGCCTTTCAATGAGACGCGCGCTATCGCGCACCACGCACCAAGCTCAGTTCATTTTTCATTTCATTCTAAAATTTTTCACCCAGGGTACAAATTCAGTCTAAATACTGTTATACAATTGGCCCTGCAAAAGTACTTACAAAATTAAAAAGCTATATACTACAAAATTTAAAATAAAATAGTTTACGCGCTCGATTTGAAGTTCGCGCCAGCTTTATCAAAAATATACATCCAAGTACTAAGGAAAGCTCTCACAATTGAATGCTTAGTGCGTACAAGCGATCCCACGCGCGTGACTGGTATCGCGCGTCTACTATACTCATTGAAAGACCTGTACAAGGCTCGAAACCTGGGGCGCTAAAATATGCGCAGGAAGCAAACAAGTTAGCATACCTTCTTATAGCCTTGGGCGCTTGTCCACCAACAACGTATAAAACTTTTGGAAATCCTATCGGCAGTCTAGACCTTGTCCGCGGCGACTGGATAAAGTTCCTTTGGACACGAGGCACAAGATGGTACTTCAAAGCCTCGATTAGGAAGTCTTTACAAGCAAAGCTACGCTTGACTAAAGGCTCTGTTTCAACGCGTTCAATTAGATAGTCACGTGGTAATAATGGTAGACGAACGTATTCCATTAATCTAGGGAGTGATGATTCACGATTTGCAACGTCATAGTTGATCCAAGCAATAACAGCTTCAAATACCTGAAAAACAAACATGGATATTCCGTGATAACACGCATTGAAAAATAGACAATTTGCCACTGTTTGCAAGAAGAAAGATCTCTTTATATTTCATGTAAATTATATCGGAATCTTGGGAAGAAGGAGTATCAGTAGACACGTGATAGTCTTGGTATTGGTGAATGATTTAACAATAGTGATAAGACCTTCGCTATCTGTTAATTCAGCCTTGTGATAGACAACACGAGGTATGAAAGTAGGATTTGCGAGTGATAACACGCTATCATCTTTCCAAATCAACTTGCCAAATCAACTTGCAAAATAAACTTGCCAAATCAACTTGTCACACACAAAAGTGCGCATGTCAGAGTGCTTACGTTTGCAGTGGTAATAATGACTTGAAGGATTGTGTTATTAAACTGATTACAACTTCCATGGGGACTTAAAGTTGGGCTTTACTCAAATCAGTCACTTGAACATCTTCGTTACCCACCATGCAGGATGAAAGAATCAAACCACACTTAGGGAAAAATGAGGATGTGAAAGGATATGGATGTGTCTACCATTGTACATTTCATTGACTACAATTTCATTATCTGACGGAATTTGACATAAGAATAATTTTTAAGGTGGTGGAATACCTCAAACCCCAAGAAAAGATACTGCTTCTGAACATCATAAATCAGAAATGTAGAGATAAATTTTGTACAATGGGGAGGGGGCGGGGGCTCTTTTTAGTAAGAGTGAATGAATCTCAATGTGGGTATGACTCTTTGTCCTACAATGTATGAATTTGTTTGCATATGAAGAAAACCCCAGCTATTGCTAATAGCTTCATTCAGGTTTACGGCTTTCTAGTTTACTGCACATGAGTATAAAGTCTTTCAATGCATTTCCCATTCGGCTATTGTACAGTAATTTAATCAAGCCATGTATTTCGGCAAAAATATTCACGTTGTTTGGACTGGCAGTGCTGACAAATGCTAATACCCTTCCTGTTCTGTAGAGGATTTACCTCTCTTAATTCTGACTATGGGATGTTTATGGCCCATTTACTAGAATGGTCAATAACGTTGTGGGGGTAACACTGTCTCTGTAAGATTTCTTTCAATTCAGAAATGTGGTTATTAAGGAGATCTTTTTCTACACTAACGCACTTATGTGTCTAGAAAGTGTGAAAGGGGCATTTATTCTGCATCGCTTGGAGCAGCCCAAACTGAAGGAAACAAACATTTTTGCGCCAGTCTCTTTATGAAAGATATGCATCTAGATTTGGCTTTCTGTGCTGCATATCTTGATATCTAAATTACATTTTATGGAATTTAATCGTAAACGTAATATTCAAATTCAATATATTTACAATTTGGAAAAAAGTTCACTTGGATCAGTTGTTGATTTATCAATAGCAATGAAAAAAGACATCAAAAATCAATTTCAGTTTGTACGAAACAATTCACTATATCTCTCCCTCATTTTATGTTGTATATAAGCTAGAAGTTTTATTTCAAGGTATCTCATACACAGTGTGGCATACACTGGGATGGCCATTGCGCCTATAGCCATTCAAGTGAGTTTGAAGTTGAACTCATCCATTTGATTTCGATGATGCTGTCTTCTCCAACCATATCATTCAATACAACAACTGAAAAATATGCAAAGAGTTATAACTGTTATACTAAAACTTAAAAGACTGATGGTTAACGAGACTATGAATGAAATGGTCAAACAATCTAACCTTGTCCTCAGAGTGCACAGTCAATTTATCACTGGATATGAATTCAATAATACTCTCTGATGGCAACTGCAAAAACTCTTCACAGGAGACAACATCAGAAAAATGCTGTTCAATATACGAATGGGCAGCTTGAAGTAGGTCACGACACGAATGCATGTCTGCAAATGCTCTGATTCCAAGGCAGTTTGTAGGGTGCAGTTGAGATTTAAGAAACTCACAACAGGCATTGCTGACATCAGTTAACTGTAGAAGGCCAGCTGCTGGTAGGAGGGTCTATCAAAAGACAGCAATATCATTAATCACTAGGCAATCATCCTCAATCATCATCACCAATCACAAAGCAATCATCCTCAATTACC
This sequence comes from Mastigias papua, assembly GCA_964019165.1. Taxonomy (NCBI): domain Eukaryota; kingdom Metazoa; phylum Cnidaria; class Scyphozoa; order Rhizostomeae; family Mastigiidae; genus Mastigias; species Mastigias papua. The sequence goes on along the minus strand of OZ025283.1, from coordinate 13,300,310 downwards.
ATCACCAATCATTAGGCAGTTATCCTCAATCATCATCATCAATCATTAGGCAATCATCCTCAATCAACATCATCAATCACTAGGCAATCATCCCCAATCATAATCACCAATCACAAAGTAATCATCCTCAATCAACATCACCAATCACTAGGCAATCATCTTCAATTACCATCACCAATCACTAGGCAGTCATCCTCAATCATCATCATCAATCACTAGGCAATCATCCTCAATCAACATCACCAATCATTAGGCAATCATCCTCAATCACCATCACCAATCAATGGCAATGATCCTCAATCATCATCACCAATCACTAGGCAGTCCTCAATCATCATCACCAATCAATATGCAATCATCCTCAATCATCATCACCAATCACTAGGCAATCATCCTCAATCAACATCACCAATCACTAGGCAATCATCCCCAATCATAATCACCAATCAATAGGCAATCATCATCAATCATCATCACCAATCACTAGGCAATCATCCTCAATCAACATCATCAATCACTAGACAATCATCCTCAATAATCATCACCAATCACTGGCAATGATCCTCAATCATCATCACAATCACAAGGCAATCATCCTCAATCAACATCATCAATCACTAGGCAACTATCCTCAATCATCATCAATTGTCCGAAAACCATCATCAGTCATCAGTCACCACTAATGATCTACTCCTGATATATTAAATTAACAACTAAGATACAACTGAATACTGCCCATGAACAAGAACTGAACACCCTTGTAGATTCATTATTATAAGACAGTAGGCCTCTCCATTTAAGGCATGTGATTGTGCATGCACCTCCATAAGATGAGGTGCATGCTTCATCAAGCACCTTTTTCCAGAAAATTAGCCAGAATGTGCATCTTGGCAATAAACACTGGATGCAGATTGAGCATTTTGATGCAAAATTTTGCCACAAGGTGAATGGTTGGTCTTGTGTCTGCTAAAATCCTTACAGAGAGATCTGAGATAACATGATATTGTAGCAGTTTTCCATTGTTTGACAATATTCAATAACATCATATAGCAACAGCAGACAATGCTTGAGGCTGAAGTTCCACAGCTCCATGCCATCATGGAATCACAAAATTACTTACATTTGTATGATGAGCTCATACTTAAAGTTAAAAAACCAACCTGAACATTATCTTCATTAACTGGTACTTCAGCAGTATAACAATATTCAATCAGCAGTTCCAATGCATTTGGGTCTACTTCTTTTAATGTAACTACTTCTTGCCTGCTCTCTGAGAGATCTCCAGTGAACATAGCATGAAAATATGGACTTGCAGATGCAAGGATGGCCCTGTGAGCTTTTATTTCTCTATTCCCAGCAATAACAGATACATCAGCAAGCATGTTCTGTTGTCTCATGTTATTAAGGACCATAAAAGCCCTTTTGAAATGTTCCTTGTTCTTATACGGTGGCACAGAAATTGCCAGCTCAATATCACCAAGAAGGCTTCCTGTAGGCATCATAGGTATTTACACAGGTTGCTATGAAACACAGTCTTTATGCAAATCTGGATGGAAAGAGATAATTCAGAGTTTCTAGTCATACAATAAAAAGTATCCTGTTACAAATAAAAACAAAGGTAGGTTGTGTTGTTTCAGAAGTGCTTGACACTTTTCTAAGGGTAGGTTGCTTACTGCAGTTTCTAAGTTCTACGAATTCAAAGGGAGTAAATTGCTGCAAATAAATAGTGGTATGATTACACTCAGAACTGCAAATATCTTTACAACTAAACTGCCACTGCATGTATGCTACTTTCTGACATATTATTGCAGTGCTGTTGCCAAGTTTATTTATCTGTCTTGTTCTTTCCAACTAGCAAAGTTTCTTTCACTTTCACAATATCTTATCTTATATTAATTATTTATAATTCTTTTCCTTTACATCAACAGAGTCCTCAGTACCGAAGAAGTTGACTAAAATTGTAGAAGTAGAAGTATCTATCTAAACATAACCCACTGCTTGATATTACTGATAAACTGCTTCCATGTTTGACTTGCCAAGAGGCCAAAAGAAACCAAACCAAGGAGCAGTTTCTGCATTCTTATGATGTCCATTAAACTTCTCTAACCATCTAATGCCATAAAAAGGTTCAAAGGGGCAACAGCATTCAATGATGACACAGGGCTCATTCTGCAGTTTCTAATATCAATAGTATACTGGCTTAAAATAATTGTTTCTGGAGACCTAGTATCTCGTTTTACTGCTCCACTTAACAACTTTATTTTCTAAAACGTCCATGTATCATTAATGATTGCTTCACTGATCAATAATGTATTGTTTAATACCAACGATGCTTGCGAGCGAAAGATGGCTAACCTCGACAATACAAACCAGACAATTCACTTTACACTATATATTAAATGAGACAACTACAGTACTGTTGAAAACGCTAAATATATTAATGTAGCCACTAAATTTTAATCGAGGCTCGATGCTTCTCTATATGCCCTGAAGGAAAGGTAACCAAACTTCACAAGTATCCGATTTCGGGTTTGGCCTAGACTTGATGAACATCTATATATAAATGTATAGAAACATACTTACAATCACTTTCAATCAATATACTTAGTTGATGTATGATATAGTTTTCATCCTTTTCCTTTTAAATTGCTACCAAGAAGAAGCTAAAGTCAATCTTGATTTGGAATTTGACCTCACTGCTGTAGGGCAAAATCTTCATCATCTTCGAATTAGGCCTAACAAACAAGCTGGTTGTGACGTCACAGTCTCAGATCAACATGAACGCATATCCATGCGGTGGAGCAGTGATTGGCGTCAATGCAATGTTGGTTAAATGCGGAGTGCAACAATGCATGACCTGTGCATGATTGTCTTTCTTTTCTCCCTTTCCTTCATAGTTCTGTGTCCTGTGCTATCCCAACGTGTAATTGGAACTTCCTTATTACTGTAAAAGTACTAGATTCTCAAGTAAATTATTCCAGAATCCCTGTAAGGGTAGCTCAAATCCAATGAAAATGTTTTTAGAAAGCTAACTTGAGATACACGTTTTTTATACAAAAAAAGCTTAAGACAATAAGACTCGAATGGCAAAAATTGTAAGAAATGTTAAGAAAATCACGAGGCTCAAGTTCCAAACTTCACCTTTTTAACGTGCCAGAAGTCGATATTAGCTCATTCTTTGCAAACTCCTTTACAAAGATTGAAACTTTTCTTTGATAACCTGGGTCAACAAAGGTCACACTTTTTACAACAAATAATGGTAACCTCTTTTAGCCAGTTTACCCCTATAAAAGATAAGAAAATCCTAAGAAAACCTCAGCCTCATTTTCAGGAAAAGTTAAGAAAACTGAGGCTCAGATAAAAAGTGGCCTTCTTATAACAACACCTGAATTTGCACCTATTTCCTACACAACTGGAAAGTACACAGTCAAAACTTTTATGCCTGCAGATACTACATATGATAGCATTTGATTCCAACAGCTAACTCATGCAATCAGCAAAAGATGTCCAATTAAGAAGGCAATCTGCAGCATCAAGATATATGTATATAAATATATCTAAAACTATTCAACATAAAGCTTATCATTTTTCTCATAAACACTATATACAAAAATAAGTAACTAAGTTGACTAGATCTGATAGCACCTGAAAATGCCATATCTACAAATATGTTAAATAAATTGTGGATGAGCAAAGGGTTGTTGGAGTGCTTGTAGCCCCTTGGATATCAAAATGATAAAAAAGTAATGTTATTGAGTTCTTTCCATACCAGTAGATCAAACAATGACCCAGCATTTATGAGAAAAATAACGGAGGTCATGCATAAGTCTAATACCTTAGTTATCATGTACCAAAAAAGGTTACATGAAAATGTTTGGGGGTTGAAGGTATAAACTAAGTGATGTGAGGAGGAAAAATCCCAATAGTCTTAAACTGTTTGACAAATTTTTAAGCAGATTCAGTAAATTCTCTTTGTTTTGATACATAAGGTGTTTGCCTTATTCAGTAGCATATCTCACTATAAAAATCATCCCATCCATGTGGTAAATCATAAAATTGTCATATCCCCAAAAAACCTTGGTAAAAGCATGAAAATAAATATGAATTATACAAGCAAGAACATTAAAAGCAAAAACTATGCATGAGAAAGCTCATTCTAGTGGCTTCCTGTAATGACCAATACAGTTGAGTTCAATGTACTAAACTACCATCTTAGAAGTACAAGACTCAGCTCAAATGAAAATGCTGTTACAGCCTTCTGATCATACTCTGGTGTACAATTTCTTAAACTTGACAAAAATTAATGCTACAAAGTCCGAACAACTTCTAGGGGTCATAATTTAGTGCTCACATAGAGTACTTAACATAAAAGCTCAAATTAGCCCCCTGGGGGTAATTTATTTCAATATTTTATGTGTGGGGACTTATTTATGGTGAAGGCTTAGTCAAGATGGACTTATAGCTCATTATCAAACCTATTCTCCATAATATTAAAAAACTCTCCAAATTTTAGTACCAGTTTAAGTCAAGGTTTTCATCATCTTCTGTGGTGGGGGCTTATTCAAAGGGGTGGGTTTTTGAAAACTCAAAGTTCCAGCATAGGGCTTATTTGAAGGGGGGCCTTGTGAGAGGGGAAAATTCGAACAATTACAGCAATCATTCATAACCTGTATCAAAAATAGGTATTTGATCAGAAACAAGATGCTGTATACAGGATATTAAACTTGTTACTAACTTGTAAACTTGTATGTCTTTAACTGTATCTATTTCTGTGCATGTCTCTTAAATGTATACTTTTCTTATATTTCACAGGTATGTTTGCAAACCAGCTAGAATTCTAACTGAAAATTTTGCCCTCTTATTTGTAATGTCCAAATAATGAAATGAAATGAGACACTATCAAACACAGTATATAAATAAAGCATAAAATAATCAATGCTTGAATCTCAGGACTCTGTCCCTGATAATGGGATCAAAGCACCCATAGCATCCATCCAGTATACATGATCCACTGTGATATGTGATAGGCCGTGTTGGTCCTGCCCAGATGAAATTGCGTATATTGTCACCAACACAGACCACCTTCTGCTGAGAGAAATCATCAGCTTGGGCACAAACAAACACCTTCCCAGTGTGCCTTCCAATAAAAAGTCCCTAGCAAAAATAAATTACAGCATGAGAAAAAAGGGAAAATTGATAGGCAAAAACTTCAATATGTTTGACTTGGTTGAAGCACATTTCTGCAAGTTGAGAACAAGGATCTAATTTGCTATGAGAAAGATTTTGAGTAATGAATCAACCAGCTCATAAACTCAATCAAATAAACATTATATCAACCAATCAACTGAAAGATTAATCAATCAATCAATCAATCAATTAATCAATCAATCACTTATCTGCTCTCCAATTAATAAAGTCTGTGTCATTTAAACTATAATTCAGCCAATTGCTCAACCTGGCAATCAAACTGAATGATCAATCAATCACTCAATCCACTAATCAATCACTCTATCAATCAATCACTCTATCAATCAATCACTCTATCAATCAATCACTCTATCAATCAATCACTCCATCAATCAATAAATCAATTAGTAACTAATATACTCTACAATTGATGAACTCTATGTCATTTAAACCATCATTCTGCCAAATTATTCGATCAAATACTCGACTTATTTATCAGCTAACCAAACAAGCTGGATGAATTACCCAACCAACCTCTATTGGCGATTTATCTTCCAATATTCCGAGTTGGTACACATCTTCCTGTATGTAATATTCTTTCCACAAATCCACAGAAAATTCTTCAAACTCTGCTGAAGATCTTGCGTCGTTCCCTGTTATTACGATGCTCTCACTTATCCCAGATACACAGAATTTCACACCTCTAAATTTCTTCAAAAACTGCTGCAAATTCTCGCAATCGTTAACATTCAAATTAGCTAACAGATCAAAGAATGTCTGTACATCGATATCCTCCGTTACAACAGTAGCGCATCTTGGAAGTCTCAACATCTTTCTCGCTTTGGCCAGCTAAGCAGACTTCGGTAATACAAGCGTAAAAACTTTGGTAATACAAGTGAAGGATATGGTAGGGCCTATCCAGTCTCTTGAAATACCCCTTAACTGTCGATTGGAGTCCCCAACTTCCTCTACTTAAATAAAAAAGTTCCTCTAAAAGTACAAATAATTAATTACGTATTATACCAAAAATCCACGCCCTCTGGACACTATTTTTCACGTAAACTTCAACTTGCTCGTGTCTTCCTTTCTCAGTATGCAGTATGCCTGCGACATAAACACTTAAGTTAAGGTGGTAGCATTAAATGCTCCTCCGCACACGATCAACAGCTTGCCAACGAATACTTGTCCCCCACATAAAATCTTCACTTATTCTGACCTAATCCAAGGCAGCTCTCGATTTAGTTGTACTAAAATCAAGGATAGCTTGGAATTTTAAAGTTATATACAGTTGCATAGTTGACAAAGTCATATTTTAGAAAGTCAGCTATAATTTACGATTCAATAAAAAAGCAGTTATCTCTTTAGATTTGATTGCTAATGTCCCTACTGAAAAATGGTCCAACTACACGTACATTTGTGTTTACACTTTTCACATTGTTCATATTTCACGCCTTTAACATCATCGTCAATCATAATCCGTAGGGGTGGTCCTGTATATATAAACCATTTATCAAACAGTTTTCTACCATTTTCTGATTATCTTTGTTGAATTCTTAAGTCATCGTTGTTTCGCAAAATACACTTCCTATTTACGAAAAAAGGTTCTGCAACCTTGACGCTAACGCTGCTGTCATGTCGCTTAGCTTCTACATATACGATATGGTTGAATATCTCGTAGCGTCGATTTAAAGTTCAATTCACAGTAAGGAGGAACAGAAGTAGGAATTTCAGAGAATTTAAGTTCACTGAAATAGAGTATGATTGCCTAAATAATATTCAAACACACGATCTATCAGAATAGGTTGTAGACAGGAAAGGCCTGGCCCAGTTGCAAAATGGTACAAAACGGAGGGAGATTGGGAGGGGACTCAATTCTGGTGATCGTGAGGATTAAATGACAAGTAGACCCCCATACTAGGTGGACAAATGCTTGATATTTTACACAGTATACCAACTCAAAAGATAAATGGATTTAGAACAATGAACCAAACTATCTAAGAAATGGGAGAGATACAAAAGACAGAGAAAAATTGATTTAGCATTCACATATGAAATAGGATTAAATTGGATAGACATTTAGATAGAGATTATGGTCAAAATGCTGAATGTCAAAAATTTTTGCGGATAGAATTTTCAACAGAACTCATTTGACCCTTCAGAATTCGGTTCCTGTGAATTCCATTGAATTCTGATATGACTACGTAATATCTATCACAGATAAGGGAAAGAATGAAAAGAAAGGAAAGACGCGAGCAATACCTTAACAATAAACGCCCATGATGCTTAATAGGTTATGAAATCCAATACCAAAAATGGATAAAACAACATGACACATAGTACATTCTCATTATGATTCAGAGGAAGAAACAAATTCCTGCCAGACATTCTTCATTTGATTGGAAACTTCAATTCCACCAGGGGGAAATGAGTAATGGCTAACATTTCAAAGAACTTTCCCACCGTCCTAAGATCCCAGGTATAAGTAACAAAAAGGACACCAGACAAAAATAAACACTACGCTTTTTTACATCAGTCTATCAAATACAATCTTGTTGAATTGATACCTCTCTCTAAAATAAACTCATTTGTAAGCTGGAGAGCAGATATGAAGCTCTCAGCACCGATTCAGAAATAAGAAGACGTTCAAAACATTTTACTTGTCACAGTGATAAATAAATGCATCAATAAACTCTTTTTATCAGGGAGGTTTGAAAACTGAAGTCTGTCCTGGACCGAAACCTACCTGATAAAAAGAGTTTTGTTTGAGCTTGTGATCACTGCGGTGCAACACAGAAAAACAGGCACTACAGAATTATAATAGTGGAATGCATAGATTAACAAGGAAATAAACACAAATTAAGTCAAAGAGATGGTGAGCTTATATGACAATTGAAAATCTAAATCAATGTAAAATCATTAGGTCTCAAGCACCCAGTGTAGAACTAGTCACAGCTGTTTTGATCACTCGAGCACTACTTGATCAGGACTTCTTCATGCGTCAAAAGAGAATACTAAGGACAAATAGATGCATTGGGGTTCAAGCTAACAGCTTTATTACTCTTGGTTAAGGCGTGCTTTTTCAAGGCAACAAACAATGTACCGTTTCAAACCCTATACAATGGAGTTTAGTCTTACTTTTCAGCTCACAACAGGCTTGTGCCATAATTGGAAATTTTATCACGCCGTTTAGTTAATTAAATTGGAATAGTTATAATATGGAAGAGTCTTCATCATGGAATAGTCGAAATACTGGATCAGCCGTCAGTATTAATAAAATCAAGAAATATGTGGATTCTTTTTGTTGTCGTTCTGATTTTACAATTTATCAAAAAGCTGTGTTTTCCACCTACAACATCAATTGCAAATTAATCGTAAAAAACTGTGAGCAGAGATGAACTTCTAGAAATTATGAAACTTTCATAAATGGGTTAGTACGGAGTCTAATCAGCAAACTTATCAGCGTCTTTAAAATATCATAAATGGTTTTGCTCTCTGTTGTATCTAGATTGCTCTCATCTTAGCCGTCTGGAAATATCATGATACATAATTCAACAATAAACAACTACAATCAACATTTGATAAACATAAATTTCTCAGTCAAATTTCATTATCTAATAGTTCCAAATTACAAAGAAAGTGAAAATCTACCGTTAGAAGATATGGATGTCGTGAGGTTTATATGCATTCATATACCTCACATTTATTCAGTCTTCTCGCTGTGTTCCTTTGACTGCTTGTTGGAAAAGAAGTTCCAAAGTGGTACATTTATGTTAATTGTGGACCAAAAGAAGAGCCGCTCTGGAAAGAGTTTGCCAACGAACCCCTAAAAAGAGAAAGCTACGATCACGAATACGGTATTTTAAAATCGAGTGAAGCGATAAAAGATGAAGGAAAATAATTGATAAACAATATCAAATAACTACCGAAGATGATTACCAGGCAATAACTATATTACTAATTTGAAAAACATCATAAGTGAATGACAACAGTAACGAATATTTTCAATTAGGATAAAAACTTCAACAATTCTGAAACTGTTGTTACCAACGTTTGTCCAGAAAGAAGAAAAATTCTTCAAACGGAAAATGGGGACGTGTTTTTATATGCTCAAAAAGATTAATTACATTAAACAAAGGTAGGTATTACAAGACAATATCATATGGAGTATGGCAATACATAGCAGCCTTATGGCAATTTACAATTAGCAGACGTAAACTCCATTAACAATCGATGTACATGTGCCGTATTTAATATAATAAGCGACATGGGGTGCTAAATTTGTTTGGACAGATAGATGGGGCGCTAACTGAAAACATGACAACATAATAAATTGAGGACCTGAAACTCGGTACAACAATATCCATACTAGCATAAATTGAATTCTTATGCATAAATACGAATCAAAATCGTATGGGCAAATAAGTTAAAGAATGAATGAACAGATTTACGGAGAAAAAATTTATCAAAAATCAGCCTTAAGAATCTATGAACGACAAATATGCGAATGAGCAAACGAAAAGATTATTGAGCACAAAATCAACTCGATTGAAAGTTGCCCCAGTGTACCTCAATCAGTGCCCACAACTGTATGTTGATACGCGTGGGATGGGTTGGAATGCGCTGCTGTTATAAGACATGGGAGTGAAAACACGGCCATTACTTGTGGTTGTGCAAAGAAATGTCGTTGCATAACCGCTGTCTTAGGCTGCTATTGACAAGCGGTTACTTGGAGACATCGCACACCTAAATGTACGCCAATATTTGTTGTAATACGTTATTGAATCAATATGTTTTATAACAAAAAGCACAAAGAGCTGGCTAGACAATAACAACAATAGCCTATTGTTATGGTATCAATGCGCTCTCCTTATTGTGGTTGATTTACGAGTTAAGGTACAAAAAGAGGCTTGGACCGCCCTAGTATCACTCGTTTGGTAGAAGCTAGACAGCAGATACGTCTCGAATCATCCGGAGAAAATGGCTGCAAGACCTAAGGGATTTGGTCTGACGAGGGAACTCGAGGAGAAAAAGCGTAAGGAGTATGATGCTAATTTGGCGAACAAGGTTTGCTCATGGTTCAATGAGGTCTGCAGAGGAGGCAGCGACTCCCAGTATGCAGTTGATTTCGGAGGTGATTATTCGTGGCAAAACGCCCATGCTAAATTGAAAGATGGGAAACTTATCCTGGCTGTAGCGAACACGATTAGTCCCGCGAACAAGAAGAAAATCCAGACGCTCAATTCTCCATTTAAACTCATGGAAAACACAGGGAATTTCTTGGCAACGGCTCAAGCAATTGGAGTGTCGGATACTGACATGTTCCAAACCGCATCACTATATGAGGGTAAGTCTACGGAAAATTTACAAGTGTGGGTGATAACAGATAAATATATTCAATTAAAATGCAGCATTTCAAAAATAGGATGGGATCGAACTAGAAAGCCATGCCTAGATATATATAACCTAAAGTTCAAAAACGTGACAATGAACAGTATCGCCCATCTTCTCAAATTTCATAGTCTACAAAATAAACCAATTTACTGTTGAATCTCAAGACTCTGCTGCAATTACTTTAAAGAAACAAAGACGCATGTAAGCAATGATATGAGAAAATAAATCATCACGCCTTTCCCTAGATCGCATATTTCCCGATTCCTGGTACCAACCATGGAATGCCGGAATCTTTGTACTCCTAAAGTTAGGACTCTTGATGATATCTGACTCTACAAAACAGTCCATTCAGCACAATAATGAGGGCAAATGGTGGTATTATTATTCTAAAAGGCTGCGGTTTTCTTCATATTCTAAGCAATTAAAATTTCCATAATTAAATAACCGTGGAAAAAGGCCAGTCACAAAATACCGAATTGGAGAAGTGTCCTTAATAAGCAGCCTACGGACATGGCAAGGCAACGGTAATCATCGTGTATGCGTAGGACACGAGAAAACGGGTAAACAAAAAAGTTTCGCATTGTTGAGTTTTGTTCGCAACCAGTCGAACGAAAATATCTTGTTATTCTCCTTTATGTCTGTTGAATTATCTCTGGTTAGCAAATTTACTTAAAGCTTCACAGCTAAGCAAACGTAAACTGTTTTTACTGCATGCAAGCGTCAATAATGGCAGATATGAGATGAACAGCGTATCACCAGCAAACAATTTATACAACGACCTGCAGGTTTCTTTATAGTGTTTTGAAAATTTCACAAGGCCATTAAAATTGAATAGGCAGGTTCTGCAGACGATGCCATTATCTAGCCTATTGACTTAATTCTGTGTGTTTTACCGTAAGGACAGGATAACGCAAGGTCTAAGTACTGAGATAATGGCACACAAACGATTCGAGGGCTCCAGAGGATTGTGACACCTCTTCACACGACTATAACATGGAATCAGAGGGTCCGTGTTGATTCAATGTTTCTGCTAGCGAGCCATTCAGGGTTCAACAACAGGTATTTAGACTAGGACGATAAGGCAATCTCATCACGTAAAAAGTCTGCAAGGTTCTTTTGTATGCTGAAAACTAGCTTCGTCTGATGCGATGCAACCCCTGCTTTAAACCAAACACATTTTCCACAATCGACAAACCAGATAAGTACAAACGTTGCCTGTGTTTAGAGACAGGCGTGACCATCACACCTACGATTGAAAACGCGCGGTTTTGCGTCTGTGTCTTTGAATATGAGTAACTTGTTTGATTGTGGTTTGTTTCTAAGTAGACTTTAATCGCTTGCTCGCATTCTCTTCTTGGACACTTAGGACTTAATGAAAAACATGTTGTCGTTCAAACCATAGTGTCAAGATGATAACATGCAGGCAAAATATTCCCTTTTGCTTGGTATACTTCTCCTAACAAAAGGTGAACCAGAACGACAAGAGTAAAGGCATATTAAAGACATGTGGGAGAGGGAGAGAGCAGAATTCAAATTTACAGTTATATCATTGGACTGCTACACCAAGCTGCCCCAGGCACATTTGGCTGTAACAATGATCAAATGAAAAGTCCATCAGAGTAACGTACACGTGATTCAAGTCTTGTGAAATGCTTCTCTTATGGACCCCCTTTTCGTCAAAGAAATTTCACCCAGATTTTTTATCAGTGCGCCAATGTAAATAAGTCTCTCTACTTCTGTGCCATTAGCCTAAGGAAAGTCACATAATTTGATACTGAGGTGCCCCCCAGCCGAGCAAAATACGACCTAAAACTTCACAGGTTGAAAACAAAGAAGTGCTAGATTTGTAGGCTGCGTAATATGATGTCAGTTTGTATTAGTTTCAGTTCAAATGCTGCAACGTTTGGAGAGCACATCCATATGCTTCACGTCTAGGACGAGATTAAATCAGCCTGACGCTGTGATAACAAGAGCGACCTTGTCTCTTGCTAAAACGCAGATTCAATTGACAACAAGCTATAAGCCTTTCATTGCAACTTCATTCGTTCAGGATAGAATGTACCGAGCCGATTAAACTCTAGTCAGTTGTAGGAAAAACTTGAAATGAATCGCCTTCTTATCCATGTGAATGTTAAACTAATCTAGTAAAGGCCAGGCCCTTGAAATTCGATATAGATTCTATTGTTAAGAGATCCCGAAACATTCATAGGATAGATAATGCGGTTTCTGGTTCAGAAAACCCTTTCTGTTCATTGGATTGCCCATGGATACTCCAATAGTGTGAAAAACATTTGGTTGGTATATTCTCCTGGAATCATAACCCATGTTAAAATCCTTTTAGGAAGACGGCGGTCAAATTAATACGATAGTTCAGCAATAGGCGTTTCTCCGAATGGCTGCATTTCTCTAAATATGGCAGCATACGGTTACATTAAAAACCTTCACACCGATGCGTCATCTTATCATCAAGTTAGTAAATTTAAACCTCTATTGCCATTGATCGTCTATATTACAGTGATAAGAAAGAAGGGAAAACAACGCCCTGGAATCTAGCATAGGACAACTGGAGTAACATCCATTTTTAGAACATAATGCTAGGGTACAAGTATTCTTGTTATAAAAGTTAAGAAAGTTCAGTACTTTATTTTTGGGACATACGAAAGTTGACAAGTCTTATACCTTACGTTAGGAAACCTTAAAGAAACCTTAAGAACTAAGATGTGGCCAAAAGTTAAAAAATTTTTTACTACTAGGACTTTAGCTAGGTTTTATATAAAGGAAAAAACGTGTAAGCCGCGAAAGTTTCTTATAAAACACGTATACTGTTTCAATTCTGAGATTGCTCGTACACGTGCAGGCTTCAGACTTGTAGCCAGCTTGAATTCACAAGGGGGGCACAGCCAATATATATAATGCATATATCTATATAATCCATGTCTTTAGGGGAGGCACAGAATCAAATCTCACAAGTCCAGGGGGGCCTTGCCCCCAGGCCCCCTTTGGCTACGGGCCTGGCAGGCTTTCGTGTATTTCTTCAATGAAGATGTTAGCTATGGTTGCGATCAGAAGGATTTTAAATAAACCGCAAGAAAAGCCAAACCGAGACAAGTGGGTGAGACTGAAACAAAGAAGAACCATATTAATTCAAATAAAGAAAAAACAATGTGAGAATAATAAACAAGGATTTGTGGAGTCAGTCACCATGAAGACCACATGCCATGAAGTGCTCCGTAGTTCTATTTTCAAGGCATGATTGCCTCAAAAGACTTAACTAACTTAAAACTGATGTCCAATAGGCAACTCTACGGGTAACCTAGTAACTTACGCTAGGCAACTCCACCAGACCTCAGCTTTAAGGAATCTCATAACCCAGAAATATTGAAAAGGGAAAGATTTCGGCCCAAACGTTTCGGACTGACGTCCCCGTATGCTATGATGCTCAGTGCCATCCCTGGGGCTCTTGCATTTTCGCTGCAAAACTCTGCTTGCCCACATTTCCAATGCTAGTGAACCAGGGGTGAAATCGTTCGCTCTAAAGTCCGCCGAGTGGAAATCAGCCGCTATATCTCTAATTTACAAACATCCAGGCGTGGTTTCTAAATCGCTTCTCATTACTATCGTTGATATAGATATCGTTTTAAGCATTTAAGATCACTATCAAGCTCCCGACAAAATATACCCGAATGTTTACATTCGGCACAGAATGAATCTAGGCCATGCTTCGCCATCGGTTACTTATCTACGGTTGTTATCTAAACCACAATTTATCTTTAAACAATAAAGAAAAGTCTAATGTATTATACTTGTTTAATAAATACGGTTTTGTCTTTTAAATACTAAGACTAATAATTTCCCTATATTTCATTACGATTCGTATTCAGGAATTACCAATGCAACATTGGTACATGCGTAAGGTATGAATTATCAAAGACACTTCAAGTTACACAAGCGTCCAACTTCAACGCAACAGTAAATTATTGGGAAATAGGGATATAGTAAAGCCCATTGACTGCACTTTGCAAGGAATCAATTTAACCATTTGCACATGGTCTCGTATTCGTAAGTAAATGCAAACGATAATCTGTTGCCTGTAACTACTTCATGTAGAACAGTCAGAAGAGTTTATTCTTGTATACACAACAGTGCCACGAGGTCGTCAATCCGCAACTGGTTTTGTGTGTAGATATCGAGAATTGCTATTAAGGCAAACGGAATCTTATCATCATTGTGAACATATGTAAAGAGGCCGTTGCAGATTAATATTACATATTAACCCTCTCAGAACACGAAATCGAGCACGACATTGTCATCATTGTCTCCATCTCGACGAAACAAATATATTTGGTTATTATTTCGAATAATAGAAAACTTCTAGGGGCCAACTGCCAGTTTTAGTTTCTTGTCAATGCCACCAACGATATCCAAACTCCTTGTGTTTCATCAAAAGCACCCCTAGATCACCCAGAATATCTGGTCATTGCCAGTTAAAGCTGTGTCAGTTCCTAACCATTATTTCTCATTCAAACCCAAATTTATGCCCCACATTCGCCGAAATGTAAAGTATGGACCTATTCAAGGCTATCGGACAGTTTTGTCTTGTTAACTACCATAAAGAAATACGATAGCGCTTTGCATCCACGGTGAGACTATGCTGGTCAACGAAAGATCTGACCACATTTCATTATTTGACTTAAAAGTAAACATTTCGAGGCAGTGCAGCACAAATCCATCAAGCCACTTGATGCTATGCTGTTTAACCACAAGTGACCACTGTAAATGAGAACGTTGGCAAGATAACCTCAAAAGATGCTAGACGGAAAAGCAATTAAAACGTCTACAATGTCCAAGGTGTTGCTGTGTTTGTAAGAAATGCAGTTGTTATGTGCGAGGAGACCGTGAAGATCATATGATGATGATAACATTTGACTTTGTGCCAAATGATACTTTCATGCAATAGGCCATATAAGTAAATGAGGCTACTATTAAATTAAGTGTCCATATACAATGTTCAACCTTTGGTAGGAGTTACAAGGTCAATCTATTTGAGCTTCGTGTCAATCACGCACACGTTTTCCGTTTCCTGAAATCCAGAAGTAATTCCTACATGACTTGTCGCACTTATCAAGAATGCCATATCTACTACTTTGCATCATAAAGTTCGTCTTCTTCTTTACTTCTGAAATCTACGCATTCTTTGCATCGATGACACTGTTAATAGCCATACGTCTTGTTTTTATTAGGTACGGATCTGAAGAGTGTAATCAACGGAATGGATGCGTTTGCAAGAAAGACTATCAAACTCAACATCCCCGGCATTCCGAAATATGCGGGCCCAACCGAAGCCGAGGCGAACAAACGCGAGTTTTCGGAGGAGCAGCTAAAGGCTGGTCAAAACGTAATTGGTCTTCAGATGGGTACAAACAAAGGCGCAAATGCATCTGGTGTTAGCTTTGGCGCAACGAGGAAAATTATGGACATGGGGCATTAGAAGGGTGATAAGTAGAAAAACACTGTGGAGTACATATTTAATAACTAACAGATTAGAGTTGTGACTTAGCTCAAAAGCCAATTAATTTACGTCACTAGAGGTTTTTTTGCTTAAAGCTACTTGCAAGGCCTTTTTCACTTAAATGCATTTTTTGTTATATTAGCATCTAAAAATAACTGCACTATTCAAAAAGTTTCTTTTGGTTTCTAATGAGAAGCTCCTGCACTTAGTTTTCTACTGCTTTCAAATGAGATTCGCCAGGTTCTTAAATCCATTCAGATATTAAGTCTCTTTCCTCAAAACGCACCTGCTTAAGCGTCTCTCAAATACAACAGCTAGTGAGCTGGCAGAATTGAAAGAGTGAGAAGTGTGCACACATCGCCGTTTCATAAATTGAATATTTTTCTACGCGACTCAAGCTCTTCAATCAAGCTTCCTCCAACTGCTTTGTTTATAGTGGTCAAAGGGCGCTGTATGCTACAAAAAAGGATATAGCAAGATGACCAAGAAACAGAGTTAGCCCGAGAATGCTGGAAGAGTTATAGGGCGCAGGGGGGGGGGCAGACTTTACGAAATGCCAAAAATGCAAAAGATCTTATTTGACATGTGACTCTACAAATGAGTGCTCTTTCTATTTCATCTAAGGGTTTACAGTTGGTATAATTATATATGAATACAGTGATTCATAATAAACTATTAAAAGGACTATAAAAATTGGTCTGATTAGGAACGTCGCTCCGATGCGGAGTATGCAACTCTTGTAAATAAACATCCAGGGTGTGCATCTTTAAATAATCAGTTAAATATAGCTTCTAATCTTAAGTCTTTTGCATCAAGTTTCGTGTTCCACAAGTAGGCCATCTTTAGATACAATTGAAATATTTCCAAACGCATCTTTTTCGTAACTTCAGTAGATTCTGTGTTCTCGCATTTTACGTCCTTCCTTCACAAAAGTCCACTTGGGTGGCATCAAAATTTATTCGAATTAATCCACGATTCACGATGCTCGATCAGGGTCTGGGTTCCATTTTATGACGTCAGAGCAACGGCAACCTTCGCGGTCGTTACTGCCAAAATCTCTATCCCATGGGACAAGTTTCGAGGTAGCTTTCTCCAACCGGATGTGCGGCAATTTGGTCGTACTACGACTACCAGGATTCTGAAGCTAGTAATTTCTTAGTGAACCTTTCACTTACTATACTAAGTAATGCGACTTGCACTGCTGGAGATGTTCAAAAATACTGGTGAGGGTTGCACTAATGACACCCCTGGTA
Organism: Mastigias papua; assembly: GCA_964019165.1. Taxonomy (NCBI): domain Eukaryota; kingdom Metazoa; phylum Cnidaria; class Scyphozoa; order Rhizostomeae; family Mastigiidae; genus Mastigias; species Mastigias papua. Next base: position 13,282,970 of record OZ025283.1, on the reverse strand, counting down.
TATTAGTCAGTGAAAACATGCCTGTTAAAATACCCAAAAATGGACTACATGGTGTTTTTATAAGAAACAAGTTTATGAGAAACCTAGTACTAGATACCCTAAAATTTAAGAAACTTTTAGAATTACAAGGAAAGAGTTAAGAAACCTTAGGACTTTCTGTGCCATCTTTCAGAGTTTCGGAAGCCCCTTTTTTCCTGCATGGATTTAGCAAGTTTCCACTATAGTATGCTCTGTGTACTAAGCCTTATGGGTACTCAAAAAGAAAATGCTATCACTGAAACTCTGTTCATTGACTTAAGAAACTTTTAAGAAACTATTAGACGTAAACTGTTGCCAAAAATTATGAAACTTTAACTGCTAGGCCTAGAGCTAGGTTTCTTATAAAAAAACGTGCAATGCAGATAACATAGGACAAATTCAGTTGATATTCGATCATTCGACTCTCAGACAATTCGAACAAATTTCGATGTCCCATTAGAATTGAAGTCATAGAATAGGAGCTGTACAACAAAATTTTACACAGATGCAGAGAAGGCAAAATGTATATATTGATCAGCACTCACCATCAAGCCGTGAGACCAATAGCCAAATGTCCTTGTGGTGAAGGGAAGAGTCTTTAGAGCATGGTCCACATACGCGTCAGCGGAAGGAACAAGAAAGTTAGGATTCATGAAGTTAGTCATTCTTGTCGATACATAGAATGGTTGAACACTCTAAAACGAAAAGGGGGTGCCAATAGCATAAATGCATAAAAAATTGGCGAAAGAATGATAGGGAATCGTGATAATGAAGGTGGATGGAGGCAAATATTGCTGAATAGAGAAATTAATTAAGTAGTAAATGAAAAAATTAATGAATAGCTGAATGGATAGATGAAAGAACGAGTAACGTAAAATAATACACGTCAAAAACTATACCATCGAGGGATAACTATAGTAGGTTAAATTTGAACGTCTTAAATAATGCAGAGCAATTGGGGATATAAAATGAATAGCCGAATGGACTAATCATGTAATGCCCTTCAACCTGAAATTAAGAAGGCATCTTCCCTGAAGATTTTTAACGAAAGACTTCTATGGAAACCTATTTTATGTCTATTGTTAAACATTATATTGTAATTTAAATGGAGGGGCCCTTGAAAACCAGCGTTAGCTGAAGGGCCACCCTCCTTAAATTATATGCAAATGAAAATGAAATAAAATGAAATACAGATGAAACATACAACATCATATAAAGTTAAGGGACTACTGAATAAAACAAAAAAATAAACGCAGAGGCAATTACTTTCATCTTGGAATGCTAAACTATTAGAAGTTTAGCAGAAGAAACGTTGAGAGACTTAATTTCATAATAGCACCAGATAATCTATTGTACTAGTCTCTCTCAGGATAATCGAGGAGCACAAGATCCAAAGGGATAAAAAACACTTTTGAATGCCGAGCGAGCATGGTCTTCTAATAACATGAAGAAGACAAAACAACATTAAATTCGCTAAGGATTGAAGAGTAACCAAGGTGGGGCGGTGGTTTGGAAGAGAAATGAGGTAGGGAACCACGAATATTGGATTAATTAAAAAAGCTAATTGTTAATGTACTTCTCTAACATCGTCAGCACCAACATGAAGCGACTAAATTGTCAACAAGAAAAATTACATTTGAAAGCTTCGGTCCCCACCTATTCCCGAGACAAAACTCAATTATTTTATCATAATACTGTTATCTATGGAATTTAAGGTAGGGTGAAAAGCAAACCACAGAGTGAAGGGCAAAGAATAAAAAAGTAGAGAAGAAAAGGAGTAAAGTTAATTTACTTGGACGACGACTCCATCGCTATGGTACTCGTAATCAAGGGCTCTTGAAAAATAATCTGTGTATATCTACGAAAAATAATGCAAATGCGAATGAAAACGTTTTTAAAAATACCGTTATGTCTTTGTAAGCCTCCCCCATAATTAACTCCCCTGTCCAATGTGCCCCCCTTTGCAAAAGGAAAAATCTAATAAGTCACTCTCTTTATCTAAGCCCCCTCAAAAGTGCGAACAATATATTCGATGGGGCTTCTCTTGAATATAAAGCAATGAATGCTTATATCTATTCATAAAATCATCAGAATGTGATTAGCATAGCCACCAAATGTATGAGAGCCCTGTCAAATCTATTTTCTCCCAACCTAATAAGCCAATCATCATGCAAAATGTACCTAGTTTAGCATGTGCGGTCAGAATCCTGCACGATGATTGGTCAATTAGGTTGGGAGAAAATAGACCTGAAAGGACTCTCAAACATTTAGCGGCTATGCCAGTTGAGCGCTTGTGAAAATTTGAGCCTTAGTGTTCTCTTACAGTATGTTCTAATTAAAAAGGTGCACCACTGGTTTACAAAGTGCTCTGCAAAAATATTCAAGAAAAACAGATACTCTTCAAAGATATGTAACAAGTTAAAGTGAGTGCGGACGATCAGGCCTAGAAAAGTGACGTTGAATATAGTTGTACTCTCTAGATTTATATCGCGCACAAGCGCGCAGGCACGCGCCCAGCTCGGTACACGCGCTCGACATGTCGCTCGCGCCAGCTTTATCAAAGATGCACATCCAAGTACCAAGGAAAGCTCTCACAATTGAATGTTTAGCACGCGCAAATGATCCAACGCGCGCGATTGGCAGCGCGCGTTAAATTTACTGATTGAAAGACCTGTAACGAAGCAAGTTGCTAAGTTGATACACAGAAACTCCAATGTTTACAGAAGCCCATCGTCTATTTTACTTACTTTAGATTTTCCATAATAATCTATGTACTTAAGTGCTATTTTGTGTAGTGCCTGTCTGTCTGTGTAAGACTGCAGTGGTACACAGACAGATAGGCACTGCACAAGTACAGTACTGGGATACAAAGATCATCACAGGAAATCAATACACACCCCAGTGTTATACTACCTCGAACATTCTTGCAAAGAAAATCTTCAGGAAGCTTTAGTACTTAAATCACGAAAAAGCCAAGATAGTTTCAGCACTAAGCGAAAAAACATTTAAAAAAAATATATCCAACATTCAATGGCCTGGGTAATATTTAAAATTATTTTAAACGACTGCTGGATAACCAACGCATATCAGGGTCCAGTTTCAACAAGGTAAATTTCTCTTTCCGAAATCCACACTGTTCATTTGAGTAAGAGCTAGCGATATCAAAACCTGAGTTTTTGTTTTCGAAGGCGAACTCTTTGCAACAGATCAGCACAGGTAGAAGTGACGGCTGAGGAGTACCACGAAGGAGGCTTGCACAAGCCACAAGATACAATGAGTGATAAGTAAGTAATAACATTTGGAGAACCGTGACAGGCCCGGCAGATAAATATCTTAACGTTTCGTAATTTGATAATAACCAATGATAACTAGATGGAAAAATTTTACACCAAATTCAGTTTGATTCTCCGCGTTTTGAAAGACTATAAGGTCCCTATTAACGATTTATCAGAGATAAAGCAATTTCATTTAAAACGCAGAAGCCGCATTGGAAATCAGGATTGTACGCCATCAATTCCCCTTAACATATCAGCAAGTATAATCCGACAAAATGCGTAAAAAACAGATGAAAGCATGGAGATTTTCAAGGCAGAGCGACTGGCCAATGCAATTAGGTTTTGAATCCATACTCAAAAATGCAAGGGCCTCCTATTATGACGTCATCATTTATATAACACGCTTTTTTTAAAAGGAACCTAGCTTTTGGAACCTAGTTTTGAACCTCTAATAGTCAAATTGTAGTACTAAAAGTTCCTTAATAGTTCCCTAATTTTCACTCCACATTTAGTGTCATATATATGGTACAGACACAAGTAAACATCGAAGTTCTGAATTTTGCCTCTAAATTTTGGCTATAACTTAAGAGCAATGAAACATGGAAGATTTGATACAAGCCTGGCAAACAATCTATGCGGATTTTGGCTGCAAATGAAGAGAATCAGCTTCTTAATTCTTAATTGTCTGCTGTTAAAATTTTTTTTTCAAATTAAAAAGGTCCTTAGGGAACTTTCTTTTAGTAGTATAAGTTCTTTAAATATTTCAGCATTCTACATGAAGGTTCCTTTTAAAAAAAAAAGCATCCAAAAGTACTTAGTAACATAAACAAATGTGTGGAACAATTTTGCAAAATATGAAATAAAAAACAACAATAACCAAAACCCGTATTACTACCCCCACTGCACTTGTGGTAAGTAGTAATTGCTCCGAAATGGAGAAGTGGTATCACTATTACTATTACTATTACTATTACACGGACAGGATTTCAAACAGACATTAGGAGCCGAAGCTAGTCAATGAATAGTTGCAATAAGCTTACTAATTAATGAAACAATTTATTTATACATGACAATATTAGTTGAACCCTCTGGGCAAGGCTGCTTTTACAGAAAATAATTTTTTGTGTTCTGCTTACGTAAATGCAAATCACGTTTATATATCCAAATAAATCATTTGGTCACTTATCTAAAGGCCAGCCGAGAGGTTTTGTGGGGATCGGGGCAAATAAAAAAACAGAACAGAATCCTTGATGTCGTCTATATGAAGCTGACAGCTACTCCAATCAAAGAATCATTTTATAACTTTCGGAGACTTCCCTCAGGTTTGGGGGACCCTACCCCCTCTCAGCAGCCTCTCTCATGTAGTCAATAATTTATATGTTGTATTCATAAACAATTTTTACTATTTTTACTAAGAAATATCCATAAAAGAAACATGAGACTCAAGTCAGGCAAAGATTAAGAAAGATCTGAGCTTCAACAGTAAGCTTGAAAAAATTGCTTTTGCATAAAAATCTCATATTAAACAGGAAAAAATCTCTGAAATTTATAAAGTAAGCATTCACATTCTCGTCTCACAGTTACCGTGTTGTTATAAGGAATTTCAACAAATTTAAGATACACTGAAGAAACATTAAAGGCTGGATACGACAAAATGTCAGGGGCAGCGGAGCAACATTTTTAGAGGGGGGCTCGAGTCGACAAATTAACATTACAGGGATGTACAGGGTGCCAAAACGGGTACTAAAGTGCATATGTTTTATGAAACATCCACACTGATAGTACAAAGTTTGTTTCTTAAATAAAAACTGTTTATTCAATAACATGATATGATCTTCTGTAGTTACATCTTTACAATAAGATGATAGCAAACCCAGTAAAAAGCAAATTGGCCAAAAGCACCCAGCATGACAAGATCACAATTTGCAACAACAACTGACACATAAACGAGGCACATGCTAGAAACAAACGTACCTTACCAAATGACGTCATCCAAGGTGATGTGTCCTTTATTCTGATAAATAATCACCCAAACAAAAACAATACCACGGAAGGGACTAAGGGGCATGCCTCCCCCCAGTTCCGCAGTTCTCTCAATGGGAAATTGCGCTAATACGTCCGAGCTTGAGATGAAACAGTTGGATGGGAGGGGGGATTTCTAGCCTAATAAATAGGGTGTTAAAATAACCGAGATGAGTAGAAAATTTCACTATTTGTAATAGCTATAGAAGTGAGTTTCACAATTCATTTCAATTATAAACAAAATGAAAAGTACGATTACTCACAAAAATAATAAACGAGGGGGTCTGGAATAAGGATGTACTGGGTGAGCTTTTTTCAACAAATTAATAAGCAGGGGGGCCTTTATTCGGAACTCAAGAGTGTTTTATTGCACATTCTTGTACTGAAGATCATGGGCTCTAAAGAGTGTGGTCTGTGAAATGGTATGACCTGCTCAAGGAGACTTCTCCCAAAAAACGAAACAAGCTGTTTAGAACTCAAAATCTTGTGCTCTTTTGAATAGGAGCAGAATGTTAAGGCCAGACAGAATCTAATAAATAGAAATAGTTAAGAAGTTACAGTTTCTCTTACTGCCTTTGGTGCTGTTACAAATGATCCTACCGACCGCCACTGTGAAACTACGTGAAAAAGGGAAGCTCCAATCGTACAGCATCTTCAATAGCATGTTCATCTTACATTCAGGGTACATTTTAACATAATAACTATAGGGAAAAAGTACCCAGTTGGACCAATGCATTCACCTGTAGTGGTCTGAAAAATCAAAGAATTTCCCCAGTTTGTTTGGCCTCTCTCAAGAACTGTTTCAAGGAGAGAAACATACTCGTTAAGGGGTTTTCTAGCATCTTCTAAAAGGGTAGTGTGGTTTGTGTTACATGCTTTCTACCAACATATCTACAGGGCGTGGTCACAAATTTTTCCCCATCAGTGTGGCCCTTTTTGAGAAATTTCCTACGCAGTGGAGATTTCCTGGCAATAGCATATATTCTTATTGGCATGTGCACTGATAATAATTTGGCGAAAAATAGAGTGAATGGACTTACCTTGGCGGCAGAATACGCTGTCATCGCGGGGACGGGTTGAATGCAAGCTCCTGATGAAATATTGATGACTGCACCTCTCTTTCTGAAAGGACAAAAGATGAAGAACGTTGATGAACACATATGCAATAAGATTTAGGACAAGACACATCGAAAGGGCAGATTGACAATTTATACTTCGTAGTGTTTGTATCAATGTTTCCTAAACTTCGTGGCGTTGTCCCATGAAGACACCTTGAAAATTCTGATGCTTCCCAATGTGATGACAACATTGTGTTTACACAATAAAGACTTCTCTTGGGGAGAAAACTCATCTAACATCTGTAAATAAACCATAAATATAAATCAGATGAAAAATCCAAAATTAAAGGTGGACAAATTGTGTCCAAAATTCTTCAGTCACCCTCAACTGTCTCATTACAAATCAAATTTCCCTAGCGACCATTAGCGTAGGAGAACTTTTTCTTGTAGCGGGGGGGGGGAGGTGCACAAATTGTCCGTCCAAAAGAAGAAGACCAGCTAGGATGGGCGGCACTCTCCAATGCCGATTGTAGTCTAGCGGTAGAGATACGCAGCTAATTTGCATAAAAACTATTGTGTTTCCGAAGAGCTAGCCCAAGTGCTGTCCAACTAGGAGGGGGTCAATGCAGCCCCCAGCTACATGATGGCGTGCCCTATTTGTTGGACGCAAAACCTTATATTCTAGGTGGGAAGAAATTGCAGAACTGTCCTCTCTCATCGCAAACTAACACTCTCAAATTAGACGTTTACCGGATCATTCAAAAATGGCTTACTGGGTGACAAACCATGCAATAAATTTTGCTGAGTTTACAGACATGTAATTATCATCATCATCACCATCACCATGATAATGATAATGATAATGATCATCATGATCATGATCATGATCATCATCATCATCATCACCATCAATTTATTTAAAGTTGACTTTAAAAATAGTTAACAAAAAGCTAATTAAGGCCAACTATTCTAAAAATAAAGAAAACATATAATCATAATTAATTAGCAAATACAATAAACTAATTTAAAAAACCTAAGTCTTTAATAAAAGTTTGCAAAATCTGCAGTTGCAACAAATACCATTCTACCGTTTTACTCTCCATATAGGTTGCTCCAGCATGTTACTGTCCCTCAAAATGGTTGGCAGTGAGGACCATGTTGTCCCTACTTTCGGCAGTTGCAAATGACTTGGATTTCGCAGGGATATAATAACTATTTTGCTCTGCAAAGATATCTTTCATAAACGTTGGATTGAGGTTGTTCGTTGTCCTGAGTATTTCTATCATAAGCAACTACAAATTGCGTAATCAAACTAATCACATAATTATTTCCACTATCTTTGCATGCAATTCACAGACTTTATATAATATGCCATTGACTTTGCTGTCGCGGAACATCCATACAAGTGGACAGGGACCGAACTGTGATTTTGTGAATGCATCGATTAGCAGTCTTAATTTCATAGGATCTATATAATTAGAAAGTCAGGCAAAGCGCATGCAATTTTTGGCTAAACTTTTTGCATAAATCTTCGACATGTTCTGTGAAGATTACTTTTTTGTCAAACATGACACCCAAAAGCTTTTCGTTATCGCTTTCTGTAATGGTAGATGTACAAATCGTAAAAACAGAGTCGTTGCCTTTGTTCCAAAATATAATAAGGTGGCAATTTTCATTGTCAAGCTTCATGTAATTCCCTGAGAACAATCTCGCAAGTATTGAATGTCTACTTCCAATCTATTAAGTACAGTACTTATGTGTGAATTATCAGTGAGCAGCTGTAATCATACATCCCACTTCAGTTCAATGCGCACAGCGAATGCCCACTGTAATTCCTCAGCAAAAATTGCAACAACACACTATCAATACATATAAACATACAAGTATATATTTGAAATTAAATATATATATATAAATATATATATATATATATATATATATATATATATATATATATATATATATATATATATATATATATATATATATATATATATATATATATATATATATATATATATATATATACACTCAAATAGCTCCAATCATAAAGAAATTTTTAAAGACATAAATAGACCCTCAAGAAAAAATTCCAACTTTTAAAACGTTTCGGCATAAGCCTTCATCAGTTATATATATATACATGGCACATAACATAGAATATAATCCTCTTTTTATTTTATGTCATGGTTTTTACTTTCATTTAGTTATGCTTCTCCATACTATTGTTTATGCAGCCCTTCTTGTTAGTATATCTCCCTCCTCTTAATATCGTCCTTTCTTGGTCATATTGGGTTTCCTTTTCACCTACTTTGTTCTCGCATCATATTCTCTCTACCCCAGTGGGGGGGGGGTGGGTATCAGCTACTCCAATACCCTTTTCTCTTATGCTTACTATAAACTCCCTTCCTTTCAATTTTAAGTGCTATCCATTGTAAGTCCTGTTTCATTGTGTAAGGTGCTCTATTGTCGTAAGGTGATTATATATAGTTCCTTTTTTATCATTATATATGCGCTGTATGTAACGGGAATGTTATAACTGATGAGGGCTTGTGCCGAAGCGTTTTAAAAGTTGAAATTTTCTCTTGAGTACCTACTTATTCCTTTAAAAATTTCTTGATGATTGAAGCTATTTGAGTGTATATATATATATATATATATATATATATTATATATATATATATATATATATATATATATATATATATATATATATATATATATATATATATATATTTATATATATATATATATTTATATAGGGAACTGATGAAGGTTTGTGCCAAAACGCTTTAAAAGTTGGAATTTTTTCTCGAGGGTCTATTTATTTCTTTAAAAATATCTTTCTCATTGGAGCTATTTGAGTGTATATATATATGTATATATATATATATATACACACACACACATTATGTGCATGTATTTATACATACACACACCCAAAAAAGATCCTTGTATGTATTTCAAACTGCCTTGGAGAGACACATTTTACAATTAAGCAGTTAACACTAATTGATGAGAAAGTGGAAACTTCAGAGGTACTTGACAAGGTTTATACAACTTTACAACATAATCTGATGAAGCCTCCCAAACAATCTACAATTGCAAATCCCCATGAAACTGACAGCCGAAGAAGACACACACACCCCACTGTCTATTAAATTTGTATTAATTTTGTAAAGAATTTCACATAAAGCTACAGAACTACTGACAAATAAGTATGCAGTAATGGATCACTCTACTAACTTTAGTGGGATGTTCATAGCACATCCTACTCAGTTGTATCATCATAGGCTTGGGAGACCACACTTCATGTGTACTGCCAAAACTAAGGTTATTCAACAGTTATAAACACAGGTATACCAATGCAATATAATGACAAATCTCTTTCAATGATTTATCAGTTTGTGTTTTTACAAACAACTAAAAAGCTAATAAGAAACTGCTTGGCCCCTAGAGGTTTTCTAACCATACACTAGAATATAAAATGTAGAGCTCTAAAACTGTTTTACATAGCCTTTACGTGCAGTTTTAGAAAAAGATCCCTATAAATAAACTGCCCTATAACATTTTAAGTCCCAAAGATACAAATGAAATATTCATAAATCTAGTGTCTAGTTTTACTTGTCCTTCAAGTGCATGTTGTCTATACTAAAAGAATCAAGATCCACTCCTCAATAGAGTATCTGACAAAATAATATGCAGCTCAAAACATTCCTTAAAAACCCCAGCCTGAAGTGGTGAGACAGAACAAACAACAAAAAGAAGACATGTGTCTGAAACAGTTCACTTTCTTGCATACTTGGATTTTTCAATAAATACAATATAAGATTGATCAAAAATTCAACTCTAGTAAATGCAAGAGATACCATATTAGCTAAGTAATATACAAAAAAAGATTCAAAAATTGAGAAAAGTCAATACAGCAAAACAAGGTCTAACAATTTGCAGAGCAGAGTGCAAAGGAAAGTATTCAACAAAAAGTTCTATTTTACTTGTATGATAAAAGATGATGTTGTTGAATGTTTGTGCATCATAAGACTTTGACTAGATACCCTAAGTTAGACAACAGATGAGTCTACCAAACCCCAGCAGGTAGACAGAAATGTATCCCAACAAGCTAATACAGTTCTATACTTTACATCCCATTTACAGTTTTGAAAACTAAATAGGATTCCAAGGGATATCTATTTAAATTAATCAATACTCAAAGGACCACATAAACTGGGGAGCTGGTGGTACCAAGCGGCAAATGGTGGAAATAAGACAGGCAAACCATCCCCAGGTTCACCCAAGAAACCCCAAGTACAGCAAACATCAAGGGTGACTACAGCCTAGTTGCTTAAAAGTTGGGGACAGACACTTATCGTGGTGGGAGTGCTGGTTACTTGGTTGCATTAGCAAGACTGTTAGACAAATCCTGAGAATATCCAAAAGTAGTAATTTTACTGTCAATGAAGAGGATGTGGCAGGTATACGGCTACAGAATCAAAAAAGCACATAGTGAAGATATAGTGACACACCCTGATTATCTCATTCATAATTATTGCAGAACAACAGCTGTTGCTGCTGAATTGTACTAGAGGTAGCTCTCCAATTATCCTCTCTGCCCCAAACCCTAATGAACTAAATCCTAATACTCCAAACCATTTTTATGAACAAGTATATAGTGAAATATAATATAACTCTAAAGAGGAAATGAATGCCAATCTCTTGTCAATCATTTGGGCCTAATGACGTAACTCAAAATCACTGCATATGTGGACTGGAAATCCAAACGAAATAAGAAATAACACGGAAAAATAGCTGCTTTCATAGTATGAAAATAAAACAGGAAATTACCAAACAGGAACTCTAAGTTGGCCGGCTCATCGACAGCTGAGAGACAAGGTTTATGGCAAATGAGAGAAAAAGTACACCGAAATTCCGGTTGCGCGATTTCAAAACAGTGGGTGTGGTAAGGGTTCAAAATTGTCATTACCACGAACAAATAGTTGCGTGTACACTAACTCCATTACAACACAAACGCCTAGCTAATACAAAGTAAGTACCTACTTTTATTACAGAGATATCAAAGTCCGATATCCTGTCCGGTGTCAATCAATGAATGACAGTCAAGCGGACAGCTGCATTTGCGGGCAATTTCTCAGGATCCTTTCGCCATAATGCCGTTTGTAAGCTCTCCGAAACAAAGTAATGAAGCAGTGAGAATAATCATTGGTTAAATTGTTGTCCTACACCGTGTTCTCAATCGTCCGCATCTTCCTCGTCGCCCTGAGCATCTGAAGTCCATAGCGTAAGATTGTCCCTTAATAACTGCATAATTAACGTGCTGTCCTTGTAAGAATCTTGTGTTGCACTTCCATCCAACTCTTGAATGGCATCATCAAACGCATTCTTTGCTCTCTGGCAAGCCTCCTCTGGGTCATTCTTGATTTCATAGAAGAATACGGAGTAATTCAAAGCAAGACCAAGGCGAATAGGGTGAGTTGGGCCTAACTGGGCTTTGGCAGTGGAGAAAGCCTTCTCGTATGCATCTTCTGCTTGCTTTATTACATCATCACGATCATCTTTCTCGGAAGCAACTTCAGCAAGATATCTGTGATAGTCTCCTTTCATCTTCAGATAAAATACAGATGATTCTGCCTTTTCTGAATCTTCAGTGTCGCAATTTGGAATCAGATATTTGTCGAGCAACCCTAGCACCTCGTGGCACACATCTTTTAACTCTTTCTCTATATTCAAGCGATATTCCTTTGTTAGCTCATTTTTCTTGGCATCATCTTCAGATTTCTGCTCAATACTTGAAACAACCCTCCACGATGACCTTCGAGCACCAACCACATTCTTATAGGCAACAGATAGGAGGTTCCTTTCCTCGCTTGAT
>OZ025283.1:13008210-13265710 GCA_964019165.1 Mastigias papua | reverse complement strand
TCGACATTAGGCTACTACTTGGAGGCATCCGGAGTACTAAGGATCGGTAGAAAAAGCGACCCTGAAAGACGCTACACGAGCGAGAGATGCTATATATTATAGTAAATATGTTTTGTAGCTGTCCTTGTTTTTCACTGTTTGCTGCCTTCTAACAACAAAACCAGACAGAAAAGCATCTATGATACGAAAGTGAATAAAAGAAGAATTAAAAATTTTCCACCTTACCATAACAGTTGCCAAAATATTCAGATTAACAATCTGCTTCAATCTCTAAAATACATGGAATTTAAAAATAAAGAAAATAAGATCCTAATTTCAAAAATCAAATGTTAGATGCTTAATAATTTCATCTGAAAGATAAATAGTAATCAATTTATAAATACAAGAAAGATGATAAAAATTAGTAAAATTGGATAATTATTATGTCAAAGGAAAATAGTTCTATATTTTGTCAATTTAAAAACTATTGCATTTTTTACCTCTTAGTTGTATCTTGCTGGCGTGTTCCCTTTTAAAAGGATGCGTACAAGAAGCTAGCACATCGTACATGGCACAACTCACAAAGTAACACACAAAACAGACAAAACAGACTGGGAAATGCGAAATGGTATGGACGACGACAGCATAACGGGGTTCAAGCAGTTAAGTTGATCATGAAACTTCAAACTAAGCTTCCCATTAGAGCCAGTATCTAACAGGCCCCCCTTCAGCCAGCAAAGATATGCTATGACCCCCGGGCATAGTTTGTTGCTAGGACCTATCAAGAATAGATGTGCTCAAATGCGAAGTATTAACTTACCTCTTGGCTGACAGTCAAGAAATACTGTAGACGATCATACATTATCCCAACATTGTTAACTATTAGATAAAAAAATAACAGTTTTACTACCACAACTTAATAATGCATAGAGGATGCATTGCAGAAACATTGCGTACTTCAGCCTTTGTACAGCCTTTGTACAAAGAAGTTCCCTTATTTTTCATATAATTTCATATATTTTCCCCCTGACTGATACAATGAACAGATATACATATTTCCCTGATTAATTCTAAAATGCTATTCTCTGCTTATTTTCCAAGGGAAGCTTCGTAAGTATCCAATACTTCATTCAGAAATCATGCGGGACATAAACTTTAAGTTAGTCCAAAGCACTAGTCAAAGCACGTTAGAAATCAATCAATTTCACAAAAATTGTCATGTCATCTTATAGCGAAGAGCTGTGGTGTCTCTTGGCAAAAATGAATGTGATGATGTATAAGTGCAGGTCTTCCTAATCAATACGACATGATTATGCTGCTATTTTGCTCCTGAATTTGACTGTTTCATCAGCAAGATGTTTTGCACTAGGGAGAAATGCGATTCTTTTTTGCACTAATAACATGATGGTTCCTGTCTTAACAAGCAGAAAATCTTACATGGATGGCACCACAAGTCTATATTTGGAGGGCTGATAAATTTGTGTAGTGATGTAGGAGGACCCATCACGGTTAGGTGATATTTTGGACACAGAGCAAATTTTGATATTTTACTCTCTAGAATGGCTAAAAAGGCAGCCCCTGCACTAAAAGTTGAAAGTATAGCATGGATCTCAGGTGTGTTTCTAGGAAAAAATCTACAACAAAGAACATTCAAATAGATAGAGATGATAAACAAATTTATTCCAATAAAGCGGGGGATAATACTCCCCTCAGTGGCACCATACCTGCCTTAATTTTGGTAACAGCTATTAGTGCCATTTAACTGACTAGAGTACACCATGTTGCTGGCATTTAATGCTACAATCCCTTATAATTGCCATTCTACACACCCAGAGTACATTATGTTGCTGATGGTGATTATTTTCATTTGTCAACATTATTAATATATGTGCGATTGTTATGATTCACCAATCATCTGCAAATTTACGGACCATTTATCAAAACAGTGAAAAAATTCCCTGCTATAACCAGGAAAACATATATTCTTCCAGAATATAGAAAAAGTTCCCTCATTTTCCCCGATTTTCTCTGGCTTTCTCCACAAACTCCATTTTTCCTTGATTTTCCCTTACTGTACAAAACCTATACTACCGTAAATTCTTTAAAGGTTGGGACCTATTGTTTACTGAGCGTGATCACGCTCAGTGTGCTTACTCCTATGAAGCTTAGTTACACTTGGTACTATTCAAAATTTTATAAGGGGGGGCTTAATAGAGAGGGGGGCTTAATAAATTTTCTAGTCCAGAAAGGGGGGCTTATTGGAGAGGGGGGCTTATTGGAGAGAGGGCTTATTGGAGAGGGGGGGCTTAATTGAGAGGGGGGCTAAAAAGCGAATTTACGGTAGCTCAAGTTAACACATGCAAATTAAAGTTTCTGCATGGTAACATATGAGGTCACTTGAGTCAGGTGAAAATTTACCTAGTGAATTAAATAACACTATAGACGCTCTCGCAGGAAAACCATGTCTGTTTCTAATGTGTGGTGAAAAGAGTCGTGAACAATGCCTTTCCTTACAATAGAGCACTGGCAAACGTCACTGTGACAATACGATATTGTGATGTTTCATGCCCATAGCCAAAGGAAGGTCCTTCCTTCCGTTGGCAACAAAACTGGGCTTTGAGCTATTGTATAGACAGTGGTAGGCCCAAGGACTTTTGAGTGGGGTTTAGCAAAAGAGAGTTGCCAATAGGATTTACAAGACAACCTAATTATCAACAAGCCACAATCGTTATGCCACCGTGTACCGATCAAAATTTGACTGATAGCTTTTACAAAGCATTAATGGGTGTGGCATACCCACATTCCTACTTTGGCACGCACTGCTATATAGATAGAGGATTATTACAAACCCAGAACTCCGATTTCAAGATTAGTGATCATGCTTTCAATCTTGTCGTAGCAATTAACATCATTGAAGTCAATTGGAATGACTTTAGTTTTAACATCATAAGAGTGCTCTGTAACAAGAAAAATAAAAAATATCAATAATTTATAAAATATGAATGTATTAGTGCATAATACAAAACAACTAGTAACAATGCATTAAAATGTTTTTAGTCTATGACGAATAAAGAATAATATTTTATATTACCAATTTCGATGACAACTTTCTCCAGCTTTGTCTGACTTCTGCTCATGAGTACGATGTTCATGCCTCGCTTGGCAAGCTTTAAAATCAACAGTGGTTTTAATAAGAAACTGACGGCAAACTGTGCTCAAAATATGGGCTAAAATATGAATGTCAATGAAGATAGAAATAAGAGTATTCAAATTTGGCCAAATTAGCTGCCAAATAGGCATAAACAGTATCCTTAAAGATCTTGGAGAACTGCCATCTAAAAATTTTGTAAATGGTTTTACATTCGACTTGGATATAAGAACAGGACTATAGTGAAAACAGTTCTTTTTGCACTGATACACTATGCTGCATAAATATTATATAACATATAAAATAATAAATCTATATTTATAATCATAATGATTATTACTATTAAGGAGAAGCATGAGAATTTAAAAGAGTTGTCCTTCAATCATTGAAATTAAGTGTTCAAGGGCCATAGAAAAGGGGCTAAACTAGTGAAGGTAGGTGTGCTGGTGGAGCACCCTCAAACCAGCACAAGGTTGGATTTTTGGGCACTTTTTCTAAGACATTTGTATATATCAGTCAGGAAATTCCGGACAATTTCATTTATGTCATTCAATCATGGCTTGTTTTAGCACCAGAGTATTATGAAGCCTAAGGGAAATGAAAAGAATTAAGTGTCTCATAGTTTTGCCCCATCTTCCTGGCTCAGTTTTTCCTTTTTTGGGTATGACATGCCTATTCATCAAGTAGCTCACAAACTTTGCAGTATACCCCCTAATGAAAGCAATCAGTTTTTCTCTCTGTTGTAGAATTATGCATGGAAGAGGTTGTATTCCTAGGTTAGTCAATGTCCCCAATACAAATCATCAGCTTGTCATGAGAACATGAAACAGAGTTTTGGTACTCTATTCTACTTCACTTAACAACAAAAATTCAAACCTAGCCGAGGGAAAAGCCAAGGATGATAGTGAAATCACAAGAAATTCTAAACAAGATCAAGAAATACGAAATGTATCAATGTTGCTTGTTCTTGAATAAGAGATTACTTTGATTTGAAAGTACTTGCTAAATCATGTCCAATCTCATTAAAAGTTAATATCAAATATCAAATGTATTAATATAATGTTGAACACTGACCTCAATTGCATATGATCTACCAATTCCCTCAGATGCTCCAGTAACAACTTTAAAGATACAAAAGATCATGTTGAGTGGCATACCAGGTTAGCAATGTCACTCTCTACTTGCTGTTATGCAGAAACTTATGTGCCATTCATTTCATACTTGTGATTATGGAAAGAGTTATGTAACTGGAATGATATAGCATAATCACAGTTTGCATTATAGATGAACTGAAGTGCTACACGGAGCAACATGTTTAATGGTCTACACAAACTAGCTCACAACAATCCATGCACTAGTTAGACAGATAACTTTTCAACAAACAAGAGAAAGCTTCCAAAATCAATACAAAAAATCTCAGATAACTGCACCTGCCCATTCTCCATACTTTGCTTTGAAATTCTGTCTAGGCCATAGCTTTGGTAAAACATAAACTTTAACAGCTCTATAGCAAATGTACATTGATTGCAAGCAGCATTTTGCAGCATAAAGGGCACCTGGGAAGCAAACATGCAAACACAAATATAAACATAGTAGCTTAAAACATGAAATTTACAAAGTGACTTGGGAAACAGTTAGCTGACATACTGAGCAGGATAGCCAGCTCTGCATATCTTAAGTGCAACTGGGAATTTTCAATGTAGGCTAAACAGGAGGTTGACAACTCAAATTGGGTCTACTCTATGCAGTAAAGTAAATATATATTTATAAGGATGAAATATATATTTTTTTATAAAGGTCATAGAATGTAAAATAACAGTTGACTTCATTTTGCATCCCACATTTTAACCTCTCTGCAGTGATTGGGGGGGGGGGTGCGGGATCATAGACATCCAGACTGCAGAGTTTGGGGAGTGCACACTCCAGATTTTTTTCTCACTTCATACCGTACACTCTATGATGGGCGTGGCATGCTGCTGAAAGGCAAAGTAAGGTGTGGTGGAATTGCTCAAGCTGAACTTCATGGCAAACATATTCCAGCTATCATAATGATAGTAAAAAGACAAAGGTTGTTCTGATGTAACTGTTAATCACAACAAAACATGATTTAGCTTGTAAGCAAAAAGTCAAGTGCACACCTCAGGCTGAGAGCACAACTGTACATCTGACTTTTCCCTTGTGCACACTTGAGATCTCATCAAAAAAGGTCATACCCTGCTCCCCCCCGACACTTCTTGCTATCCAGCAATTTCTCTACCCTTTATCAAGCTATTTTATTGCATGTAGCCCCGCACTCCAATTTGTATACAGTATGTAGCCCCCACTTTTATTGATCGCGGTGTACCTGGAGATGCATCTCTCCACAGAAATGAAGATTGGTCAGGTTAGTGAGATTATGTGGGGGTTGAGGGAGGTTAAACCTCGTTACAACAGTGATTGTTTCTAAAGCATAGTGGCCTAGGAGCAGGAGGAAAGGGGTAATAGCATCCGTACCTCCCACGTGTGCATTTAAGGCTACAACCTGCCTGAACATGCCAGACCTCGTCGAATACGGCCACACTCTATAGAGCAAATTAGACTTTTTAGCTGACAGTTGGCTGTCAGACAATGTTTGCAGTTGTCTTGCTTTATGGCGGGGGGAGGGGTGAATTAAAGTAATGGCAGAATAATAAAGCCAATGTTAAAAAGTGCTTATCGCATAGTCTTACCTAGAATGGCTAAAACATCTCTGATCGTTGCAAAATTTTTGGAAAATTCTTCAATGATAGCATTGATTGATAAATGATCTAGGCTTGACGCCATCTTCTAGATGTCCCAAAATCACTGTAGGAAACTGTTCTCGGTAAAAATGTTTTTAAAATTTGCAGCTGCTTCAAATAGAGGTATTTCAAAATCGAGACTTGGGTCAAATCGTTGTTGTTGTTGCCAGTCAAAAACAGTCATTGAAAACCGTGGTCAAAAACAGTTGATTTTGAATCAATTTTTTGTGATCCAGTGAAGATACCCGGAGTAAAGTCTTGAATATTTACTGGAAGCTTCTGTAAATACTTTATTGAATTTATATCATTGCAATCGAGCAATTAATATAGTAAATTTAATAAAATTCAGAGTGGAACCATGGCTGTGCCAAAGTAAAGGGGTGCGTGATGCAGAATCTTTCGATGATGTTTTGGCTTGCCCGTAGAAGCTGGCATAACGATCATGGTTTGAAGGTGATTATGGGGACTTGTTCGAACCTGTCAATAACTTTCTTTTGCTACAACCCCCCCCCCCTACTCAAAATGCCACCTGAGCGCAATTGATCGGGCTTTAGCCTCAAAATTTGAATGACAGTCGTGAGACCCGGGTAGTCGATGTAACCAAGGTCCTGGAGCATTCAATCAAACTTAATTGGGCTGCATCTTACATGGGTTGCAGTTGCACCAGGCAGGTGAATCAAGCGGAAAGTGCAGATCCATTACAAAAACAGGACGATGACAGCGATGACAAAGCAGGGTTTTAGTTAAGCTAATTCATATTCAAAACTCACATCACGAGAATGATAAGTGAATTATATAAAAACACAGTCACTTCTAAACTAGACTAATACTCCACTTTTGACAAGTCAATTACTTGAAAGAAATGAACTGTAATAATAGATATAGGTCCTATTCCAAGGCTGGAGCGCACCGATGTAGGATGTGTGTTACCTTTGATCTGTAGTTATGAGACCTTGGGGTCATCCATAAATTACGTATACTCAAAGTCATCACATTTTTCACCAACCCACCAACCCTGTACGTGCAAGGACGCTTTGACATAACCCAACCACCCACCCACCCAACCACCCACCCACCCACCCACCCACCTCTGTACGAACGTACAAAGGTTTCTTTGATATTTGTTTACGAAAAATTTTGCAGATTTTTAAGAAACATTTTTTTTCACAAAACAAGAAAAAAAGCCTTAAGTTCTCACTTTTTGAAGTGAATGCATCGTACGTACGCTTTGACCTTTGCCAACCCATCCACCCTGTAAGAAGGATTACGCTTTTGGCTTTACCCACCAACCGACCCTCAAAGCGTACGTACATTCTAGATGGCCCCATTTGCTACACCTTGTCCACTCGGCACTCCTTCGGCGCTCCACTGTTTCGAGGGTCCAGCCCATCATCAAGATGCAGCTCACAGATAGACATCTGGCGATAAAAGCTTAAGGCGGGGGCACTGAGGCGGGGGTTAAAGAAAATACGACCTGGTTTTGTAAAAGTTGACAATGCACACCTGTTCAGTGTTGTTAGCAAAGAGAAAGATGCAGAGTATAACTAAACTTGAAACCCACAAGGAAAGAATATTTTTGGCAATCTCTAAGTAAGCAAGGCCGGGCATTTTTAAGGAAATGTGACCCTTGGGTCGAACCCATAGGGGGCCTTCTTCCATTTCTAACCAAGTGTGGTCTGTATGCCCTTGCACTTAGTCTCAATCCACCGCCAGGCTTGTGACCGTTTACAATTTAGGGTGACACAATAACAATTTTCTATGAGGGTCCAAACTAGTAGGCTAATAGCCTCATAGTTTGCTATTTCACTGGGCCAGAAAGAGGACCCATTGGACCAACGGCCCAGTAACAATGATTTTAAAAGATACTCTGAATCAGGGAGATTAGAAAACTACGAAAAGATGTAGAGAGCTATTAATCATGAAAGAACGAACAGGCAGTTGCCAGGTCTTTAATCAATTATTTTTCAAGTATCACCAACATCAGGGGTTTCGATCAGGATTTTATCTCTTCGTGTGGTAGATAAAGGGAGTCAAAGTCTTCATTCACAAAGAGGCTAGAGCTAAACACGCTATTGATCAGGGCGAGGCGAAAGATAAATAAACAACAGAAGATGACAATATGGTGCAGAAATATTATGACATGGACCAAGAAGAGACAAGTAGAGTAAAAACGAGATTGGACAATTAAAGGCAAAACCATGTGGACACCGATTGAGGGGTGATCCAAACTTTTCTACTTGATACTTGAAGACCATGAGTTTCAAAATGCCAAATGAACAGCTGAGTGGACAATTAATTGAAATAATTATAAAACAGGTGCAAAACTGTATTGATAAACTATTATTTGGGACAAGCCATAGTCAATGCACGCCTTCGATCGTCTCGTGCATGAGCCTTGACCATCAATGGACGCTGCAGGATGAAAGTGAGCAGCCAACGTGAGCTATGCTAGACCAATAGATGGCACGAATGTGCTAGCAAAGAACAGTGGTATACCTCTATGCCAGCATAAACAACACATGAATCCATGAATCCCCTGTGTATTTCGTATCTATTGCACCTGTTTTCACATGGTGGTAATTGTCAAAAGTTCAAACTCTTCACGGACACACCCAAAATGAGCGGCTGTGATATTTTTCATAAACAGCCATCAAAAGCTCATGCTAAATTCAGATTTGCATAAGTTGGAACAGATTCTCTCCCAAGCAAAATCGTCCAACACACATTGCATATCCTCGAGCTGTTCATAGCATAAATCTCAACCCTCGCACAAGAGAATGTCGATTTTGGCTCTGCTTTCATAGCAACCCTTCCGTTGAATATTCACGAGTCACTTTTACTACAATGCTGGCATTAGATCTGAAAATCAACTATCCGAAAATATTTTACCAGCATAGCTTATGGAGTTTTTAAGATTGGGCACCCAGATCCTACCTATATTTCAGCTCCAATTTTCTTACACATGAGTGCTCCTAGCAATGAGTGGCAAACATGGGCACAACTGGGGGAGGGGTGGATGCCAAGGAATTCAAAGAACTTGTTTTGCACAAAATCCCCTACCCATGATACTGGCTACAACATTCAGTAAGTTTTGGAATACAAGGTGACGAAAATCCATAGCCTTATTTGCAACATCAAGCAAAAATGTCCGCAGATTTTTCATAATCTTAATTTTTTAATTCTTCCATTTGGTCTTTCAATCTTTTCTCACATTCGAAAATTAGCTCTGAGCAAGTCGGCCGATAGTTTATAAATTCCCAAAACCAAGGCTCAACTTGCTAGTGCAATTTGCCAGAATACTATCATATTTCGCATTCCTCCAGTAGTCTGTCCAACATCTCTTTGCTGAATGGATGGGATTCCTCCAAGCACTGCAAAAACAGCATTTGATCCTTACGTAATGCCTCGACGTATAATGCTCAATGTACTGCTCCCGGCATAGTTGTAACGTCAGACGGAAAACAATTCCTCTAATTGAGTTGAGCCAAAAACGGAAAAAACGTAATGCTTCTATGCTCACTAGGAGTCCTAATGGCCTTAAGCAACAAGAGTTAATCGTAAAAATTACAACAAAAAGTGGTGTAAAACGATACTTTAAAGCACAGTTTTAAGCTCAAATGGGATATAGATTTATACAAGTAAATCTTCAAGGTTATTGGGCGTTTCAGATACAGTTATTCTGAGATATATCCTAAATGTTATAAAGAAAATGAATTCCAAGGGCAGGGAGCAGGTGTCTCCAGCTGAACAGGTGGAGCAGGTCTTTGTATACAGAAGTTGCAACTGCAGATAAGGGATAGGGTCAAAGTTTGCTAAAGATCTAGAGGTTTTCGGCAAGACTAGTGTATCCTTTATGGAGAAAAAGTATTGGTTATCATATTGCTGCATTTCTGTTGACTTTTGACGCGAAAAGACGTGGAAATATAGTCTAAAATTGGGGCCAACCCCAGAGTTAAGCGCCTACATTCAGCATTGTTCCGAGCAGGTTGATGACCTTATACGGATTGGCATGGAAACGGTTTGTCCAATGAGGTAGTTTTCTTAATTAGAATTGGCCAATCAGCGTACCGCAGTTCTCATTCATATCCGTGTATGCGAGATTACTCATGCATGACTAGTTGGTCAACGTTCAGATGAAAACTTGCTGCACTGCAAAATTAAATTTCCGCTCATCCACAAACCACATCTCTAACCAAAAAAGAACAGACCTCAGCCAAATCCAAAGATCCTGATTTTTCACACGCAAAAACCTACGCACGCACCACTTCTCCACAGACGGCATAGATATGTTCAGCCCGTATCAGAATAACATCTATGAATTGGATACGCTAACTGCACAGGAAGTCGACTATGAGTTAAATTATAATAATTTTAGCGGGAATTTCAACTACAGTGATATGCTGAGTCAAGATGCGATCCTGCTCGACCAGAACAGAGCTGCAATGAAGATGAAATCGGACAACCCTAGTTCTAAAGACCTGAGCAGTCTGCAGTGGTTGCAAGGTGTTGGTCTCCCAGCTGATCACGGAGGCAGTAGGACTGTGCAGCTAATGGTAGATCCTAACACGAATTTACCCGTGCAATGTTCGCCTAGGCCTATCCCAATTTCTATGCATCATCCAATTTATCCACGAGCTGATCTATCTATGCACGATCTTACGGGAATGCAATCACCAAAGATTCAAATTAAACCGGGAAAAGAGAATGGAAATCCGGAACAGAAAACATACCCCAAGCCAGTTTTTAGCTATTCCTGTCTAATCGCAATGGCTTTAAATAGCAGTGAATCTGGGAGTTTACCTGTTAGTGAAATCTACAAATATATGCAGTGAGTATGCCTGGATTCATTCATTTTTCTTTCGTTCCATAATAAATAAAACACGAAACGAAGAACATACATCCTGCCTGGATCCCCCATAAACAACTAGGTCCTCGTGAAGTGGCTAGTCCACTGCAGGTTTTGAAGTTTTAGATAAGTGCCCTTCTGGAAGTAATTCGGGCGCTAACGTTGTTTTTGCTGCTCATTTTTTTGTGGACAGAGAATTAGCAGGAAATAAATTCTAATTTAAATGTTCGTGATATCTCACAGATACCTAGAAAAGTCCACATTGCTTTGAAATCTAATCTGTGAGAAAGATGTTATTATATTTGTAGCCTTTAGATCCTACAGAAATTGACATTGCTGCACATTTTCATTTCATTCACTGAAAATATCAGTTAACACATCAACCAGGTTTTAACATTCTTTCACACTTATAAGGTGTTTGGACTAGAAAGCTAAATAATGATTTATGTACAATCTGGAAGACTGTAACCATGAAATCTTAATTTAGTGTATAATTTGATCCTAGGGGAAAGTTTCCATACTTTAAAACAGCTCCTGATGGATGGAAGGTATGAGATTTTTGCAATTGTAATCAATGTTAACATGTTGCAACTTCTTGTTTAGTTGTTGTAAATGCTTGTATAGTTGTTGCAAATGCTGGTTTAGTTGTTGCAAATGCTTGTTTAGTTGTTGCACATGCTTGTTGAGTTGCTGCAAATGCTTGTTGAACTGTTGCAAATTGCTGATTTAGGGGACATTACATTCAGGCAATGCATGGAATTTTTCAATTTTGCAAAGTCTATACTATGAAGATGCAAACAAATAAAGAGCAAGCAGCTCTAGGGGTCCTACCAAAAATTTTGTTCAATATACAATGCAACAAGTCTGCATCCTCAAGAGCTCTATCCTCTGCAGAAGATGCTGGGGATTCACCAATGCTCAAGATTTTTAGGGGATAGCATCACCTCTTATCTTGTGGATTATAAGCTGAAGTGGCACTTGCTATTATTTACATGTCACACCTTTTAAAACTTCATCTGTGGAAGTAGATTGTCAAATTTTTCTGAACAACAAAATGAGAAACTAGTTAAGCTGCCTTTATGATGATTATTATTCATAAATGTTTGCCAAGACTGGTATCAGCATAGTGTCTGCAGCATAAAATCTGTTACTAGTTAAAAAATTTTCATTTTCAAAATGACTGATTTGATGAAAGATTCTTTGAGCTGTCAGAATATAAGTTTAACAGGCAGATAATTTGTTAAATAACTCCAAGCATAAACAATAGTTGATATTTAAATTTGATACTATTAGGCTGAAATAAATAGTCTTACTTAATATATATCATAAATAAATTCTAATACTTTTTGGTGAATATTTGAGATTTGGTGTTCATCTCAAAATCTCATTACAAAAATTTGAAGGCAAAACTCAATTCATCATGTGCAGAAGCTCTCAGTGCAATGGTAGATTCAATTCAGTTCAGTTCAGTTCATATTTCAATAGGAGCAAAGTGTCATGCAGTTGTCTGGTAAAAGATAAAATTGGTAGACAAAAATTTTGCATCAAGTTTCTCAGTATTTTTGAGGGTTAAGGCACATCATCTGAATTTAACTGTTAGTTCATACAGCTATAGAATGGCTCTGGTGCCTTTCACAATGAATCTGACAAATGTTTCTTGCATTGTCATAGGAATTTCAAATAGTCTTGCTCCTCAACAACTCATTACCCGCAGGAAGCATATAAACTTATTTGCACGCTAAATGAACCTATTTCATAAGTCCTTCAGCTGAAACTAAACTGAGCAGAAAGAAATAAAATCAAATGAAATGCTGATTGTTTATACTTCATAATTTCAACACAATTTGGTGACCTCACCTTTCAAAGCACGTAATTTCATGATGATTATGTTATGGCACTTTTATTATCATTTTGTGTGAAAAATGGCCACAATGGGATGGGATGATTCATTGTAATGCATGTGGTTTGGTGCTAAATTGCACGTAGAGTGTGAATCGGACTTGCAGGTTTATTAGTCACCTGTAGTCTAATAGATTTTGGGGATAGTACTCGAGTAAAAATATAACAGAATTCCGATTTTGGGCCCTTTGCAATCTACAGAAACGTGATTAAATTTACAAAAAGTATATTCTCACCTAAACAATATTTGTCCTGAGAAGTTTGATTTCATTTTATTTCACCTACGTGACCCCTTTTCGTATATGTAGCATCAACTGTGATGTACTGTGAACAAGCCGGATCATCAAGGAGATTGCAATCAGAGATCGGAATATAACTCAGGAGATATCGACTGTAATCTTCAAGAGCAAAAGAGGCTTTGAATTCTTTGCGATGAAGAATGGCATTCGATAGTTATGAAAAGAGGAGACCGTTAATACTTTATGCATAGCATTAACACGTAGATATTATTAACACGTCATAAATACTATATGTTCGGGATCAAGTGCATAAAAATTGGCAATCAGCATATGACAAACTTCTCAATGGACTTCCTCACGGATATGCTCTAAGTCCCATCGTGTTTGTGTACACAATGAGTAGAAATCATGGCAAGACTCAGTCAAAATTTATCAAACGGGGTAAACAAAGGGGTTCAAATTTCTTATTCCTTATGTCTCCTACAGGGGAAATCACAATTCCTGTCGAAGGTAAACAGAGGATTTCTCATGTGCTTGACAAATCACACATTTATAGGCGAAAATCTTAGCTTCTTCCATTAGAAATCGTCTAACCGCAAGCAGACTAGGTTCAAACGACACCCAACAATTTTCAAAAGCACATCTGCGATTAATATTTAAGCATCGCGGTCATAGTCTATGAAATAATCTTGATTCAATGCACACAGTTTAGTGGCCTGGTACTTGTCGTTTCTTGCTATGATCACCTTGCGTATGATCTATTGGACATCGTCTGCCCGCGTCCAGCACTAGCCCTCCTGCTTTAGATTCAAGCATCTGAGCCATGCAATTCCCTTCTTCTCTCTACAAATTCTCTTCTGATGTCAGGCTCTACCAGTCAAGAACCGCAGCTCTAGCGCATTCGAATGCAACAGACAGTACGCGCAAAAACTTGCACCCTCTTCGTGCTAAGTGCATAATATTAAGTCCCATATCAAATTTAAACGAATTCTGCTAACTACACTTGTTATATTAGTTAGAACATGCAAACAGTTAATAAGTGAATTAGTTTTTTTCATTGTTTCTTAAATAATTGTGGTTTTAAACTATTACTATAGTCTACAATATATCATAATCTAGTAACTGCATAGGGTCGTTCGCAAACTACAGGAAAAATGTTACATAATTTCTTGTGATTTCAGCTCGAAATCTATGTCAAATCGATATCTCTTATAAGCCAATTGTCCCCTACTATGAGCGAACTCTATGTTTTTGTCAGTAAGGAAAAAATAAGCACAAATTCGTTGGAATATGAAAGCAAATTTTAGACAATGTTTTCAAAAATATAGCTGAGCTTGACAATAAATTTAGGAAATACAGGCTTAAAGGTATAACACAGTCGTAAATTTTTAATGACGGTCACGTGGACCGCATGGGAATTCAGTTCGAGCACCTGTTGCCTCGTGTTTAATTGATTATTCTTGTGCAAACCGACCTGGTGTGGGGGGAGGGGAGCGTGGATAGGTATGGTCAAATATGGAAGCTCTGCTTTTCACGTACAATTACGAAATTCAATCCCACGATTCTTTGCGAGAAATTTCGATAGTTTCGTCCTTTGTCATAAATACCATGCTCAATTCAAAACAGAATGTCAACCCACAATTGGGGTAGTACAGTGATGTTAGGTTGGTCTCTTATACGATTCTGTACGTAGGGTAGTGCCTGTTAGAGAGGACACTTATGCCGGGCTGTTGGCATTGTTAGATAGGGTGGCTAGTTTGTTTCTTTGTCGCTTTCATCTCTAAGTGCTGCCACCGGGCGCCCATTTGCCGCTGGGTGGAAAGTAAGCGACCATCCGAGCTATGCCCGAGATTTGCGTCAAAACATCAATATTCTGCGCAGCAGACGAGCGATCTAACTACGTGGTCACTCGCTCGATAATAAAAGTAGTAGATAGCTTATAATTCATAAAGAGTATGAAAAAGTTAATGAATTTTGTAGACCAGTTATGGAAGATAATGATGTAGTGTTGGTTCGAGCTACGCGATATTGCAAGAGAGTAATACTTACCAGAGCTTTAGAGGTGAAATGGAAACGGCTGCTCTGCGAGGTGGTTGTCACACCAAAAGAAAAATTGCTAATGCAATCGCATGATCCCCGTGACTACGTTGACAGTTATGGTAGTATCAATAAATGTTGCTTTACATTCAGGGTCTTCTGATAACTTTGCCAACCTACATCTTGAATGTGTGCGATTCGATCGAACGGGTTCCATTTCTTTCGACAAACTCTAGCTGTAATCCGTAGCGACTACTGAATGTGGTGCAAACATACAGGTTATAGCAGCATGCAGTGTCCTACGAATGGCCAAAGAGGTTCTGCTTAGAATGTCCGTTGGAGTGCTAACGCAAATGGCTAGGTCACAGTCTATTCTGTGATTAGGTCATGCTCTTAAAAGTGATCTTCTGTAGTTAAGTTGCGTTGCTTACTTGCAATGTGAGAAATAAACCAACCACAAAAATACACTCTTCACCTTTATTTCTCATTCTGTTTATACTGTATTGAGGCATATACTGAAACCATAGGTGGAAAGAAGCCTATTTCGAAACCTTTCAAATTTCATGTTAACACATTGCTAAAAAAATACGATTAAAATGGGCCTCGTTTACTTTCTCCGTATGGAAGAAAACCTTCAGTCCTTGGCTATTTCAGTTATGTATAGTCTTACTTTCACAGAAGATATAAAACAGACACATAACAACATTTGTATCTGTTTCTTTTCCAGAACTCAGTTAGGCACAATTTATCTCTGAACAAGGCCTTTTGTAAGATCGAAAGGCCTGATGGGACATCGCAGAGGAAGGGCTGCCTGTGGTCTCTGAGGCCAGAGAAACAAGAAACTCTTGAGAGAGAGATCAGAAAATGGAAACGCAAACATCCAGAGGCAATCAAAGCAGCTATGGCTAATCCAGGTATGAATTAATCTCTCTTAGATGTTCAAATTTCATCTTTGTTTATGATGGGAACTAAAATCAAGAAACACAATAATATAATGCGCACTTTTTGTAATACTTGACAATGTTGCATGCACGCAATGCACGTAGGCATGCGTGGGGCAGTGTAGAGTGTTCACTTCAACGTAAGTAACCATATGACATTAAGACAGCGATATGAGGGGATATAAAAGCAAGAAAGAGGCCGTGCAAAAAGGAAAGGAACAATGAAAAATGGACCAAATGTCAAAAACTCAAAATTAACGTAGTGTGCAATACCTGATAGGTTAGTGAAAGCATGCACCCGATTGGAAGTTTCTAGAACACACGTGCCCTATTGAACGTTTCCCCAACTTTTACTAAAGCACTAAAAATTATGCAGACAGACCCTGAAAATGATAGAAAACACCGCTATAAGAAGCAATCGTTTCGGGGAACCAGTTGAGATGAAATTTAGACAAATTCTGTTGTACCCTCGTTAAACTAGCAGGGTCTTTGTTGGCAGCTTTGATACGTTTAATGTTTAACCCCCTCCGTAGAGGACCTCTCCATCTCCAGCGATTCCATGGACGATTCAATGGATACTACAAACAATACACCAGAGCATACAGTCCCTGAAGTGACAAATATCCAGTTGGAGACAAAACCCATCGTAGAGACTCAAATCCAGAAGCAGCAGTCAAGCAGCAATGAAGACGCTGACTTGGCCGCAGCTGACGCCGCCAAAGAACTGTTTGGCAGCGACCTTTTCCATGATGTGCAGGCGGAGGAATTCTGGAATGATCTTCTTTCAACCAACACCAGTGAGCACAATCTGAATTTTTTTGACAACGTTCAAGATGGCGGCACAAGATCTGACGTGTCAACTGTAGAATTGGATAGCTCGATCAAGCTTGAAACAACAACGCAGGGGTATTTCTTCCAGCCAGGGGCGCCTACGCCACAGAACAAACTAGCCGGTTTGTAACTAAAGCCATTGCCCAGTTGGGCTAAAGCTGGCAATTGTAGGATGTCCAGGGAAGCAGTTGGATTGAGAAGTGACCTGCCGACGACGCATCAATCGTATTGTGAAGTGAAACCAAAAGGTCGTGCTTAGCTAAGGCCTCTAGTTGCTTATTACATAGGTCTGAATTATAAATTACTAACTTAAATCAACTCCAGCAAATGGACTTGGCCTTTAAGAGGAAATCCCATCATTTTTAAACCTCCTGTAGCTTCAAAAAGCTTTGGTACTAGTCCCCCGTAAAAAATGTGCTCCTATTCAACGGTCAGAGAAAACCATGTATCCATCAAATGTAAGTAAACACCACGAAAGGTTTCCAACTGTAAGAGTTAGTTTTATAGATATTGTTTGCTGAGCAACAAAATTCTGACAAAATCCATCTAGTTGTAGACAAGAGTTAGGAATTTCTTGGCGATTTTATAATTTAAGGACAATCGAAAAGTTTCAGACGTTGAGAAAACTTTTATCAATGAATCGGAAATGCGAAACAAACCGACTTCAATGCAGACAAAGCCTAGAAAGAATGACAGAGACCAATGAATTCAAGAGGAGGATCACAAGAGGGGGGGGGTGGTTCCCGCAAATTAGACAGAAATTTAGAGCTAGAATGTTAGATTTTATAGACCATTTTTAATGTAGATATTTCCTAGCGGTCGATGTAAATGTATGTAAATTTTGCTTGTAGAAATATGTTGAAAGACATTAAGACATATATGTATTTTGATAGATGTTGGAACGCATTTCTTCTATATCACGCGGCTGTAGCAAACGGGGTAGGAATCTCAGAGGATGTACCACTGAACTCAATAGAATATTATACACAGTCCTATTTTCAAATGAAATTACCCGTTCGTTTATCAAATCGTCTAGGAAATGAACAATCTCCTTTAACTGAGAATCCATAGATTCCTAACTGTAAGCTATTTTCAGTGTACGTATATCAATTCTCGTCCCTCGTTCTTATCGTATCGTTAAGTTCTTTTCAATCCTAAATGATAATTAGAAGCATCAAAGGATATTAGCAGATTTTTGAATGAACTAATTTAATTTAAATGTTGCATAGTCGTGTAAAATAGTTTAGAATCACGTGATCAATAGGGATCACTGTTTTGGAATGCAAGTCGAGACAAGGTAGCTTGGAGAGTCAGGTGGAGAGTTGACATACACTGGCAGAGGGCTAGTGAGGCATGTGGAGCCCCTATTACTCCCAGTCAATCTGATTCTGTGCCTCTGTATATAGGAATAGGCCGCGCGTTGCGGAGTAGCTCTAGTGCCGTGTAACTGCGAACGTAACAGGCACAAAAACCTATCCGATACCGTGTAGCTGAGGCCTTAATCAACTTTGTAATAATGACTCTCCTTTATACCTGAAGAAATAACCAAACCAAGCAGAAGTCTGTATTGGGATTCCAAGACAGTGAACTTCTTTTGATTGTTTTTATAACTTTGCACAATTTTTACAATTAATATTTCTTGCTCATAATTTCCCTACAAACTGACGTTGGTAGATTTTTTTATTATAAGTTAGTGCCGCCATCGTTGCTAGTGAAGAGAAGGACTCGAAAAAGCACTCATTACCATTGCCTCTCTCTCTTCCAAAACATGTTCTGTATTCCTTCAAAACATAGGCCCCTTATACAGAGGATATACTGTTGTCTAAATGTGGTTTGTGTAGTTTTAGGGTGCCCTGCAGGTGCCATTGCTTGCGGGAACAACATTGACGTAAGCACTGTCACCTGATATTGCAGGTCCATCAGAAATAACCCTTTTCTTAATTTTGTACACCCACGTCCGGTAGTAATAGTAATCAGTTTGAATTTAACACCAGTTTTGTAGCCCATCAGTATAGACCCATATTCTGCATAATAACCAAAACCAGTTATGAATTTAATAAATTATCTAATATATTTGCATACAACTTTTGCAAAGAAATATAGCCCATGAGATCTCAGCGCTCAACTTGCAAGGAATTATTATCGGTAAAAGTATCGATGGTATGACAAAAAAATGTGATAAAAATATTGATCTGAGAAAACTTTTCCTATTTGTATATATGTATGTTTACTATCTTGTCTAGAATATTTAAATTGCTATTATATATATATATTAATAAATTTATTGTCTTGTTTCTAGAGGTGATTTTATCAATTCTTAGATTTTATCATAAATTTTTAGCATTTGATATTATTTGTTCGATCAAATACCTTCTGAGTTTTGTACTTTTGTCTGTCTACTTTGCTAGAAAGTGGAAATACTTTGCAATACTGAAGAAATCTCGCTCTCTATGCAATACAAAAGGTAAAGGTAAAAGTTTGTCCTATGTACCATTCCGTGCATTGGGGGGGGGGGAGAGTGCCTGATAGAGAGGACATTTAGCCTAGGTCGTCGGCATAGTGAGGTAGAATGGACAGTTTCTTTCCACGCCGCATTCAACTTCTCTGGTATTCCCACCAGGCAGATCAACCGAGAGGAGGGGCAGAGGGGCAAATTACCCCAGGCTCTCAACGTCTAGGGACCTCAACTCCCAATGCTTCAAGCTCAAGGATGTCTTATAAAGTAATACCAGCAGTAACTTTCCCGAGATAATTCCCAGATGCTCAAATTGTTCAGCTTGCTTTGCTCGCAAGGGGCCCCTGGGACAGTGAGCGAGCACCCTAATTGCACACTTTTTCTTATAAGAATATCAAGGCTCAAAAATTTAAGAAAAAATTAGGAATATTGCAAGGATTGCTCAAGCTTCATCAAAGGTTAGACAGTTTGCTTATTTCAGTATTCTTTAGACAACAAAATAAATGTGAACTTTATCTTATCCAATCCGGGAGTCATTATGCTGTGTGATCAGCCTAGCAGAAGCAACCCTATGTCAGTTGTACACTTCTATCATAGGAATATAATCTATATAAGTATTTAAGACCTCAGCTGCATTAAGCATTCATTTCTAAGAGGTTTCCTCGTGGTTCTTGCCCAATAGTAGTTCTCTTCAATACCGTCTCAAAGACTCACTTCCCAGCGCTGACAGAATTCATAATTAGTACATGAGCGCCTTGCAGAAAA
Organism: Mastigias papua; assembly: GCA_964019165.1. Taxonomy (NCBI): domain Eukaryota; kingdom Metazoa; phylum Cnidaria; class Scyphozoa; order Rhizostomeae; family Mastigiidae; genus Mastigias; species Mastigias papua. The sequence continues at coordinate 13,245,811 of OZ025283.1, read as the reverse complement.
TTGGCAACAAGAAAGGAGAACCAACCTTGGGATCATGCGAATTCTGTGAGCAAACAGTGTTTCAATAATTCTGCTACAACGTGGACATTAACACTATTCCCAAGCAACTTATATCGTTGTTTCATTAATACGGACGATGGAAAACCTAGAGAAAGAAAGAAACGCGGTGTTAAAAAGTAAATATTTTATGTTCAACAACAGAATCCTATTTTGTAACCTAAATCGATACGAGCTGGGATTGTGTTATCGAAGTTTTATTAAAATGCGAGAGTATAAGAATAATCTGAAAACGAAACATGAAGATCCCCCATCTCATAGTTGTTCTGGTAGATATCATACAGACAATGACTTGTTTACTAAATGTTTTCCATGAAAGCTCTGCCAATATGCAAGGAAAATTTAAAGCATAAAAACAAACACAAATACAGCTAGAAGCGTACCAAAAGATTTTGGGAAACACATCAAATTTGCTATTTCTTGAGGTGAAAAGTATCTCAAATTCAATTGAAGTAATGTTCTCCCCTTTGAAAGGTCGTCCAACTTTGAAGCTTCATCGAAAACTTGATGAATCTAAAAACGATATGAAGGAAAGGCCTATAATTAAATCTCTTTTCTAAAAGACTCAAACAGACGTAGCCGAAACGATATAACTTTTATGAGTATGGAAGATTAGTAAAAGAATTATACAGACTTCAATAAACCATCATTCACGTCTATTTTATAAGAAAAAATCTGTCTGCATTGGGGCCATGATGTTTTTTAATATTTTGTTAAATCCAGTCTGAAATGTTTCCTAAAATTCTTGAGATTTCCGACAACAAGAAAACTGAGACAAGAAAAAGAATGCTTGAGAGACAGATGCTTGCATTTAGTTTCCAGTTTAATAAAAAGACGTTCTGGGAAAAGCAGCTTTCCTAAGTATACTATTGCAGCTCAGCCTGCTTCTCAAATGTTTCTTAATGTCACAATTATCATTCTCATATCGAAATAAACGTGAAAATGATACCTCATGTTGGGTTTTTTCAGTCAAAACTGACCCAGTTCCCTTTACGTATGTGCCGTACCTAGTGGATAAATTAAGGAGCGACACGAGACGCAATTATGACGGCAAAAACAAATGCAAATAGAATAGAAAAAATACGCAAATGGATGCTAATTCGCTAAAAAGATATCAATGAGTCATTTAACAGGATAGGTAACAGTAAACAACTATAGGAATAAAAATTAAAGTGTTGACAGGGAATCTCAGATCAGTCAAAAACCATAGCATTAGAAGTACGATGAAAAACATGTTCGTTGGTGTAAATTAAATTTCACTGGACACAACCAATTTACATGCTGGCAATATTTTCTGTAGACGATTCTTGCTTGACATAATCAAGTAAATAGTTCATTAACGCTTCAGACGAAATAAATAAAACAATAAAGCTAATAATGTATAATATTTAAAGTGGTCAGGCCTGTAATAATTTATCTACAACGAGAAAAATACTTTACAGCACAGTTCACTGTTTAATTGAAGAAAAAATCTGGCTTTAACGTTTGCAAAGACAATACTATATAAAAAGTTGGGAGCATCCAACATCATCATCAGAATAGAAAATGTAATTTGATCCTAAGACAATTATTAAATGCTCTAAAGCAAAAGTTTAATCGAGTATGATGCATTTTATATCTTCCAAGATCCAGGCAATTTATGAATCACAGTTCAACACCCTATAGGATGTGATGCTTGGAACATAGCCGCCAAATGTTTGAGACTTCTTCCATGTCTATTTTCTCCCTACATAATTGACCAATCATCATGCTGGATTCCGACCCCACATGCTAAGACTAGGCCCACTACGCAAGGTGATTGGACGATTAGGTTGGGAAAAAATAAACCTGACCAGAGCTCTCAAACATGTGGTGGCTATGCTGATGGATGGTATTCTAAGGGTAGCTACTGAAGCTGTGCATTCTACAGCCAAGTTCAACAATGTAAGCAAAATAATACTTCCAGGGTTGGATTGGATTGGATGCAGCAAAATGACTAATATGTTTTGGTACTGCATGTAAGACTCAGACAGCAGAATCCATCATTAGTAGAATATCTACTATTCAGACTTAAACTAATGAGGTAAAAAAATCTTCATCATCATTGTCTTTGAACAAGCAGCACCATACATATCAAAGGTGGAATTAAGGAGATAAGAGACGGATAGAACGATATACATGAAAAATTGAAAAACGCATAGGTAGAGTGGGCATAGAATAGAGAGCGGACATACAAAAGCGAGTGTACACATAGAAGTAGTGAACACAAAGAGAGGATAGTAGCATTATGTTGTATATAGCTCGTTATCTCTCAGATTCTCGGACCTTGTAATCATTTCTTGGAATGCCAAGATCATATAAGGAAAATCGCATATCATTAAGGTGAGCTGATACAGATGATGAATAGATAGTTAGAAGTTATTTAAAGAGATGGATATAGGAATGATCGGAGATAGGAGTTGAGCAACAAAACGGGTAAAAATTAACAGGGAAACAAAAAATATAAACTCACGAACAGAATGAACAACTAAGGAAAATGGGTGTACAAATGGAATAGCTAAGTGAAGAAGACAAGAAAAAGGAAGGCTCATGAAAATAACATATAATAAAGGATAAAAATATGCTAACAATAAAGGAAATAATATACAACAATCAGCGATGAGATTATGAGAAGGAAAGAAATGGAAATAAAACAAAGAAATGATGGATACTGCTTGAGTACAGACCTCAGATTTTAACGGAATCAGTTTTCACCAGCAAGATGCTGACTCAGCGTGGTTTCTAAGCTTGAATCATCATTGGTCATGGACCCATGAATCAATAGATATAGAAGGAAAAAAGAAACACGCTAGAACTCAGTGAAGAATGATCTTTCAGAAGGGCAAAAGGTACGTTGCTCAGGCCATTTGACCATTTGTAAGTTCGACAGGATATTTGGTAACCGAGCCTAAAAGAAAGGACTGCTACAATTCAAAAGTCATGAGGAAATAGCGAGAAGAAACAAAAAAGTGAAGGAAGACAATTACTATTGAATACACTGAGAAACAAAAGTCCACCTCCAAGTGAAAACACAAGCGAGTGAAAACAGGGATATAAGAGAGAAAATCGAAAAAATAAACAAGAAAAACATTAATTATCTGTAGAGAGGGAGAATGAAAGAGATCCAAAAGTATCCAAGCATATAGAGATATGTAAATATATCTACTTACGCTTTTGTAAAGCAGCAAGAGTTTGTAGAGGAAGGAGTGACAATATCTAATGAGAAACAAAAGCACAAACATAACGTACAGGAGGAGAATTATACCGTCTATATTATAGATGACCTTGATTCAAGACTGCGTTTTCATTTTATAGGTTATTAAGTTAGCAATAGTTCGTGTAGCATTCTTATATTAGCGAATTATGTCCAACAATCGAGACAAAAGCAGTAACTACAGGGTTGTACCAAAAAATTCCCCATCACCAGTAAGTTTACTCGTTTTCTGAATTTTCTGTTAATAAAAAGCCATCAAAATTATGTCTGCTGTTTGGTGTTAGATATGCTAAGATACTAGGAAGTCAAAAGAAGCAGAAAAAATTCTAACTTTGGTTTATCTGCAAACATTTAGCCTAGTTACAACATCATAATTTAAATCATTTTCAAGTAACCTGATACTATTTACTTTAACTTTATGTTTACTTTCAGATTTCCCTGTCCCCCAGGCTTTGTTTGGTTCTACCAGATTCCCTTCTAAATCTATCAAGGCCTTAAATATCGGATAATATAGAGAATTTCTGGTGCATGCTTCAAGACACAAGCCTGACGAATGCTGCGAAAAGATGAAGATTACCATGTCGATTTCATGCACTCCTCTAGAAAACATCTGACTTACTGCTTGAAGAGAAAACATTTAACAGTTACCTAAAACAGTGCCAAGTTTTCCAAGGATTTCACTTGAAAGGTAAAGCCGATCATCGATGTTCTTTGAATCTTCTAAGAATTCAGACAACTGCTGTTGAGTTTGACTATCTCTGCAAGACTTTTCTTCATGCTGCTTCACAGAGCACTGAGGTAGTGATTGCATAGGCTAGCAAAAAAGATACCGAGAAAATATGATACTGTATCAGATTTCAAATATGAACTGTAAGCGCTGAAGACCAGCCATTATTTGCAATGATAGATTGAATGTGAATGCTTTTTGTAGATTCCAAGACTGAAATACGAGCCTGTCAATGAATGAGACTCTCAAGGCAGGAATAGGTCTAGGCAGGAATACTGTCAAACATAGTGCCCATAAGTTGAGTGACAAAGCTTCTGCTATACGACAAAAACCCGCACATAAGAGCCAATGATTTTGAAATGGTCCTGTTTATACTCTAATGCGATTAGGTGATTCCAGTAATCAGGGTGCAGGCTCTTAACATTAATCTCATCCTTGCTGACTTTGTTTGTTTTTGGAGTATCCACAAAAAATTGATTGGGAAAAAGGCTGAATTTATTTCTCAGTGGACAAACAAATGAAACCATTTATAAGAACCAAGTTATAATATTAGACAGGAAAGTTTCTAAATGATTTAACTCTACACACAAAATTTCAGCTGTAGATTCGTAATAAAGGAAGGTTCTTTGATATGAAACTCCAGCATTCCTCAACACTATACAGTCTCAATACAATCAGCACAAAAACCCTCGCAGCTTCCAGGGATTCACCTTTACGTCAGATGGCTCAGTGGTAGAGTAATTGGCGTACAAAATTACGGCTCTCGAGTTCCAATCTCAGAAAATTCATTTTCTCGCATTTTCCAGTTCACAATTTTATCTAAAACCTATTTTCTATGCCATCATATAGCCATACGTTGTATATCCTATCATCAGATGGCAGAAAGAAAGAAAAGAGAATCCACAGGTTTAACGAACCTCTTGTGATGCTGTGAATACAAAATCTAGAGGCTTCAACTTTGCCAAGAGATAATACCTTAATCTTGAATTTGGAATTCCAAACTACGAAAAATGGAATTTAGTTACATATCTGCAACTGACTATCACAAAAACAGACTACTGTACATATCAACTTCCAAATCATAACGAGGCCTAACTTCTAGATAGTTCAACATAGCAAATCAAATGAATATTGCACAATCAGAAGTCAAACAGCTAGGACAACTAGTCATTAAGAGAATACCTGTTTGGGTGAAATGAGAAACTCCTAAAACAGAAGAGGTATGTTTTTTAAAATAACTTACTAAAATAACTTTGAGCACAATTAACAATACAGAGCATTGTTGGGAGGTAACTTTCCCATAATTTGTGGAAGGCATTCTCTCAAAAATTATACAAACTGTAGTTTAAAAAGTCTAACAAATTAGCAAAGGCCCCAAATGTTCAACAGATTCTGTGCCAATTAGAGGTGTAGCCTCCTGTCCCCAAGCAAATTGCCATGGCAAATATGTCACAATTTCTGCACAAATATATGCATTAGAGGACTTTCCCTACGTTGGGCAGACTCTTTGAGTACTAATTATAGACTCTGCTGGTAATCCAAGGAAGAAAGACAAACCTACTTGATAATTGTATCCAACTGTCTCAAGTGTTTCAGTCAACTGCCTTCTACATGAAAAATAAATTCAGGAGAGAACTAATAAGACAAAGAAGAGGCATTTCACATTTTCTTTGAAACATCAAAGATTATACATTTTTTATAAAAAAAGTATATAAGTTAATGAGGTTCAAAAGGCCAAAATCTTCAGAAAATGTTAAGAAAATCACAAAGCTCAAGTTCCAAAGTTCACCTTTTTTACATGCCAGAAATTAATATTAGCTCATTCTTTGCAACTTCCTTTGCAAAGATCAAAACTTTTATTGTAACTTTGGTTAACAGAGGTCAAACTTTTTACAACAAATAATGGTAACTTCTTTTACCCAGTTTACTCCAATAAAAATTAAGAAAATCCTACAAAAATCGCAGCCACAGTTTCGGGAAAAGTTAAGACAATTGAGGCTCATTGTACCCACTCAATATGCAAACAGTTTGCAATTTACAAATGTTTATGTATGGACTGGGTACAACAAGTTTTTATGCAAAATCCAAAGGCAATTGGAAAGGGGGCTTCAACATTTCAGGGGGTTCAGTACACTCCAGGGCAAAATAAATTTCAAACAATACCTGCAATGCTCAAGTTATTGACATTTCAAAAATTCATCAATTACTTTCTTACCTCATAAAAACCAACAAAAGAGAAATGCTAAGTACACAATGGCATCTTTGAACATATGAAACATTTGATGAGGTTATACCTTGTTTCTGATTCTTCAAATCCTTTGACATTTTCAAGCAGAATGTAGACTGGTGGATTTTTCATTCTGGAAAGGATAAGCACATATAAAAAGTACCAGGTATGAATATATCATATAAAAGTTATGAATTACAGTGAAAGAGAATTGGGAGCAGGAAATAGGCCAAATTTTCAAGGACAATGTCATTTTTGGTGAGGTTACTAAAAGGTTTCCTTGGAGCTTCTGTTCCAGGCTCCTTTGGTTTGGTTACCTCCAGTGAACACATAAGTGCTCTTCACTGGCTAAAAAGCTTAAATGAGCTACATTCCACTTGACACTTCAAAATTGCTTTTTAAAATTCATAGCTATATATATTCTTAAGGATGTTTAAGTCTCAAAATGGTATATATATAATCATAAGTTTACTTGGTATTCAAACAGGATTTCTTTATTCTTAGGGAAGCAACATAAAGACCTAGAGAATATAAATTATGCTTTACAACTTTGCTAATTTGAACTATTGTAACAGGAGGACAAAATTGCTGCTATAAACCTAAAGAATCAATTATCACTTGGGAGTTTCAAAAGTTCAATGGTATGTCAAGAGGGAAAATCAAAAGAGTAAGTTAAGAGGGGTATGCTATGAGGTTAAAACAAGAGGGCAAGTGAAGAGGATTATCATGCAAAAAAGCAGAAGCATTTACTTTGTTAGTATGTTGAGGATATTAAGAAAACTTCTTGTTCGTGGGTCATCTGATGCCCTCTGATTACCAACCCTGCAAAGAAAATCAAGAAAAATTGACCGAGTATCCTTGGGATAGCACTATATCAAAATGGTAACATTATGGCACTTAATCAAGCAGGTGTTTAGCTTGTATAGTAAATTCTTCATCATCTATCTCTTGATCAGGCCTTTCCCTGAGCAAACAAAATACACTCTAAAAAATGAGTCCCTTGGATAATTTAGTGACTTTGTTTTGCACCCCTTCTAAGAATGCATAGCTATGACTCCAAGAATTTGGGTGTTTGACACATTGCATTTCATGCATAGTTGTAGGTGAGTTCTAGGTGCCTACTCTTGACTAACTATCCCTCAATTAATTAGCTATCCAATAGGGAATTTCATAGTACTATCAACTCTGATGTTGGATTATCCAAATACTTATTTGAAAATTCAAAGGAATTATGCCTGGCCAGGATTATTCAAATTGCATGAAAACATAATCAAGTACCCTCCATCAAACCAGCTATGAATTTGAAAGGAAGTACTGCACATGCCTAAGCATTATTGATTGACACTCACCTAGTAAATGGCTGACAAGGGGGTGACATAAGGATCACATTAGCATTCAACTGCTCCATTTCCTTCACAGTTAAACCCTATAAAAGTGAAGCAACAGCTTTTTGCAAACTTTATAGAAATTAAAAAATAACCCAACCAGCTACTTTTACAACCAGTAACTTGTATGCCAATGATATATATTTGTACTTCAAATTTTTACAGTTGCTTATAGAAAGCTATGCTTCTAATTTGGTCAAACATTTTTGATTATGTGCTCATAAAATCATATGAATACTTATACTTTGACCAACTAAGATTCCAACAAAACAATGCAATAAAATTTTCCTAGAGTGCATTCCACGCACTTAGTGCCGTTGATCTTCGAAATGGACTAAGATTTTTTCAGTGTTTGGCAAAGAAACACACTTGTTCCCTAAAACACCTCTGAATTACACTCAGCCACACTGAGGAGTGTATCACTTTCGGCGAGATCTCGCGCATGAAAACAGGTGTTGCCAGGTTTGCAGGAGTGCAATTATTGTATAGTTACGTTGGACGTATTGCACATGCACGCGTGCATATGCCACATTAATAAGCGTGCACCCTAATTCTCTGCGTGAAGATCATTTTCGAGAGCAATAATATCGCGCGTACAGCTGCCATCTTCTTCAGTATGACAATACAGCATGCATAGCTATGCATTCCATATAGAATGTATGCATAGAAAGATACCTCGATATTCCTCTGCATAAGATTGCTTTCCGGAAAATTATGCTTGTAAACTTCATTTGCGACATCGTTAAGCTCCATTGCAGCAACGATATGATATGGTAAACCAGTACCTATAAGAGAAAGATAAGAGCCTTGATTAAAGCCATGGGTCGCGTCGGGTGAACATGCGTACATAAACACAGCACCTTGCAACGTTTTCATAATTCCCAGAAGCCTCTAAATTTTATCACTCTCGGCTAATCGCATCAATAGTCAATTATAATCTCAAGATAAGCACTACCTCTCATCGCCAAATTCATTCCCCCAATTCCGCTATAGAACTCCAAAACTCTGACAGGTTCCCTAACAGCCATTTCTGATCCGACATGTCCTGGTACTCCATGTCAAGCTCCTCGATTTGACCTCGAGACTCCTGTCACCAGGAGAAGGAGGCAAAGCAAAGACTCTTGTGGCTACACCGGCCTGGCTCAGACCCGGTTTAGAAATAAATAAACTCAGACCCCTTGCACAACAGATTGAGCTGAGAGAAGACTGACGACGAAGAAACAAAACAGACCACTTTCATACAAAAATAATTCAACACAGTCTCATAATATCGTATACCAAAAATACGTTGAAAAATCTGCTCAAAGTTTTAGGCTAAGATAAGTTACAAAATGTATAAATTAACAAAATTAGCGAAAATTTTCAAACTAGAGCATTGGACGCAAAATGTATAAAAAGACCTAAACAATCCTCTGATTTGATGAGAATCTTTTTGCGTAAAATACTACTCTAAGTTGTTACATTCTGAGAAAAGCAAATGAGAAAATACGCAGCATGAAGAAACGGGTTAGGACCACTCTGAAAATGGATCGTGTCAGGAAATAATAGCAAGAACTTTACTAGGCAAATGTAAAATATATAGAAATATGAATGGAAGGGGGCATTTGTTGGTGTTCCACTATATGAAATAAGAAAATTGCGGGTTTTTTATGAGTCGTAGAAATTGAATTATCACAGCTAACACCCCTGGAGAAGTCCAAGCATGATTAAAAAGGATACGTGATATTTCTCGTTAGGATCTTTGTCATAATTAACTATCTTATGTGTAACTCGACAAAAAGGAGCGTAATCTGTTACAACTGTAACGAAAGATCTGAAAAGTCCGGAATAAACCTACAATAACTCTAAAAAAACTGCGAGCACGACAAGTCATTCACGAGAGAAAACCATGGTATATCGTAAAAAAATGATGGACTTGGTGGGAACAATTGTCGCAACATCGCCATGCTGTTTAGAGTTAATAAGTGGGTCAATCGGCTTAAAATTCTACAACAATAGTAACTATTTTTGAAAAAATCTCAAGATATACAATGACATAGCTAATGAAAAGGGCACTAGATGTTCTTAAATAATTTACTAATATCCAAAACAAATTGTTCAGTGTGGCGCTCACACAGATAGGGTGTAATGGCCTAATATTGGGAGGCAATTATGTTGAGCACTTTCAATGAAAATAATGCTGATTTGAAACAAAAACATTATAGAAAAATAGCACTCCAAGGTTGGCAAAATCTTATTTTAACTGCATCCTAGCTCTTTCCGACGTCTTAAAATTATAAATACTAAAATATTTCAGTTCTATAAAATAACTATTACATGTAGATTCAGGGTTTCAAGACACCTTTGCCAACAATCTCTATAATTCTGACTTTATCCCACTTCCCGATTCGCTTTCTAATTTCTCCACACCGTCAACTGATCGCTTGATTTTCATACCTGAATCCGCTGATTCACTACCTAGGTCATTCATTTCCTTCCTTAAATTCTGTAAAACATTCAAATACTTTCCTCTATTGTCTTCAATTTTATCTCCTTGTAACGTAAACCAAAGTGGAAGCGCACATCTTCTTCCAGATTTTATCCCCCGCACACCATGTATGTTCTTAATACCGCCAGAAAATCCGACCATTCGTCCGCACTTAGGTTTCACAGACGTCTATAAGGAGAAAAACCTCATCACAGCTTGGTACCTTGCAGAAATGAAACTATCGATATCTTCACAAAGCAAGGGCTCATTTCTTACCAGTACCACAAACAAACAAACACTGCCAAGGTTCAATACACCTAAATGCCCAGAGGAATGGAATAGAATTTAGGACAAGCGAAGATGCATTTTGATATCGTTATCATTCCTATGTGATATTTAACGAAAGCAAAGTCAATAACCAAATGATGTTGGTAAATGTATTAATTTTCAGCTTCAGTATTTATATGCAGAATAAAAAATATACCTGTTCAGTCCCATCGGGGTCAGTAAATATAAATTCTCCACCATCAAAGTCACCGTTCAAGTAGAGTACACCGCTAAAACGTGAAATAAGATCACTCATAAACGACAATCAAAGAGATGTTGACTTATGTGTGGTAAGTAACACATATGTGGTTATTTAAACGTAGGAAAACTCAAGCATCGAATACGCGTACAACGTTAAAAGCTCCTCCAAAACAGATCTGATTTCAGTCTTACCTAAAATCACGCCATACATAGGCGGGCGGAACTTTTGGGCATGTGTTAGGACCATCTAATCCCAGAATGCAGTTGTCGGAATGAACTGGATGGCTGATGTGATCACCTTCAGCAGCTACAAACAATCAATAAATTAAGAAAATAGAGATGCATTCTAGATGGATCCTTGGGGCAAGGAGAGGGAGAGTAAACCTACTTCAACCCTGCATCTGATTGTCCCCAGATTTCGTCTGCTTTAGACATATGAATAAAATACAGTTCACAAAATTATGATCTAGAAAAATAAAATTCGTGCAAAATCTATGCTAGCAGTTCACGCCTGTATTGTAGATTTATATGCAGATATTTTCCTATGCATTTACTCTTTGATGGCAGATGGCTTCTTGTCTACAGCAAGTGCCTAAGTCTATGGACAGAACAGCATTACTACCTCATGTATATAAGGGACAGGTCATTAATTACTTGTGGGGAGGGGGTGGAAGGCATTCTCATATATTTGATGGAATTTTCATCCCCCTCTCAGATTTATGTAAATAATTTGATCCCCAGTCCAGGATTTCAGAAGAAGCTCCATAGTACTTCCCTTGACATGCTCTTCATTTTTCACCCCCCCCCTCCCTCTCAGTGTGTAGAATTTTGGTCCCCCCCTCCCAGATGCCTTCCACCCCCTCCCCTGGAAGAATTAATGATCGGTACCTAAGGACATTCATGACAGATAGCAGGTATGCGTGGATTTTCCTATGTGTCTAAAAAACAAAAGGGTTTACAATACGCTTACCATCTTCATATGCTGTCCTGCAAACAAGATGAGTGTATGCAATATACAGTGGCTGCTTCAACTGGAAGTACTCTTCGACAAAACGCCTCATCTTTTCGCTTACATTAGCGTACAGTTCCGCCTCCTCGAGAGTAATGTCTCCTTGTACAGCCGCCTGAAATTGAGCAGGGTTGCTTAAGAGTGAGCGGAAGAATTCATCGTGCATCTGCCGAGCATCTTAAGTAATATATATTTCTACGAGAGGGTAGAAGAGAACCCCACCCAAAACAGTCAAATTATCGAATTTCCTTTAGCTGTTTACAAAGTGCAGTCAAAAGACTATGAAAATAGGGATGAGGAGCGGAAACACACAGAAATCGCAACACATTTCAGCACAAGGTTCCAAACAGTTGAGTCAAAGCTGGAAGATAACTGCGAACATCTGAACAAATATAAATTTAGATACTGTTTCTATGCAAAAAAAACATTACATGAATCATACCTTCCAACAGAAAGCTCTCTGTGTCAATGATAAGGCCCATTAATACCCCTCACCAGACCATCTATCCAAGTCATATTGTCTAAGAAGTATCTCTTGCGAATAATACAGCCATACATTTCCATGCTCCATACATCTCAACAAATCCAACCCCTATTCATTACATGCCCTACAAAAATCTAAGATGCCCTAGATTTTCTTTGCCCCTAAGTAACATTTCAATACGTTCCAACACTCCTAGCTGTTGACGATACCATAATAGCGATGTGAGTAATCACCTCGACAGCATCTTTTATGTTAACCCCTTCGAATGACTCTTTTGTTGTGAAGGGGTGCTTTGGATCTACGTGGTTGTGTTTGTAGCCGTCGCCATACTTCGCCAGTTTCTGAAACAAGGTTAAGTTTAATCACAGTGTGTCGATATGATAGAACACATCCTATCTAGATCATAAATCACAAATATTTCACAAGCGAAAAAGACCAGTTAAACGCGGGAACTGCTTCACTTTTATTCTTAATACTTAAATATCATACATAGTTTATCTTGAGGTAAATTTTTAAGGTTTTGTTTTTTAACAGGGCAGTTTGTAAATCAATATTATCTATTGAATACTTACCCTGCTTAAATACTGCAAAGTGTAAAATGAAAATTCTAAATTTATCTCTAAACTTCACTGTAATGTCTTAGCGGCGTCCTGTATCAAATAGGCACGGCTCTACTATCATTAATCATTTGGACAAAACGGTTGATCGCGAATTAAAAAGGCGGATCAACATGATTCCTAGCATAGAAATCTATCGAAAACTATGCAGAAAAATTAATTCAAGTTAAGGTAGAGGAACGATTGATCATAGTAAATGATTGATCCACATTACTACTCTTTGAGATAAGATTTAGAAAACTGTGAGTTTAGTATAAAGCTAGACATTTAAGCGTTTACATAAATGTTAAATACTTTGGTTTATGCAGCCAATTATTATATCTTTCAATTAGTTTACAAGCTTTCGCTGTATGTATGAAATATTCTTAAACTTAGGGCCTTCCTTTTTATATAAACACGCTTCTTTGTCAAACTTTACAATTAACAGCAATCACTCATATATTAACAACAAACAGCTCTCTAAGTTTGAGTCCTAGTTTAAAATTAAAATTTATAACTTAACAGTTACTTTAAAACCTTTGAGCCAAATATCAATTGCAGCAAATGAATTGTTTTGTGCTTCTATCTTGTCACAAAATTGCCACTCGTATTGCGACGAAGAACCAAGTTTCTTTATGGTCAGCTTCTGAATTAAAGTTTCAAAATATGAAATACAAGGAAAGTTTTAACGTGAAACATACGAGAGACTTGAGATAAGTAGAAATTTACGGGTGAAGTTGATAATTAAAAATTCATTTAAAACTTTTATTTTGAAAATTATAATAAGAGTCAAGCCGCGAACAGCATTTTAAAATATTTCATTTCCAAGATACATTTACAACAATGCAAAGTTGACTAAAATACGAATGGATTGAATTCTAAGTAAAGGAATGAAAAAAGACATTATGTTCTTTCAGCACATGTGCTCCCTCAACTAAAATCTTCCCTGATCATGCAAATGTTTACAACTTAAAGTAACAAGATTATTTGCTTCCAATTTGATATAAAAAGATGATTTGTGTATTTAAACAATGATGCCCACTTATCTTCCAAGTGGTTAGGTACAAGAAATTCACTCATCCACAACTATAGAGATAAAAAAACATTAAACGACCTACAAAACAAATAGGAGACTTGCATTCACCTGTACTAGTGTAGATAAGGTTTTGCAATCCTCTTGATTGACGATGCTATCGATTATAAATCTCTCTGAACCATTCAGTTGTTTCCCTTCCTTATGAAGCTTGATTCCCTAAAACAAATAGTTTTTCCATAATTCAGAAACCACTTGTCCAAAGGGAGTCAAATGTCATAGGGCAAAAATCATGAAGAAACGGCATAGGCCAATGAGTGTCAAAGTCCACAAGCTAAAAGTCATAAAACAAATGGCACAGGCTAAGGCAATGGTGGCTACCACATTCAATGCACAATTGATAACTGAACCTCGATGAAACAATAGTGTTTACTGTTGCAAACTTTATTTTGGACAAGCGCCTTTTCTCAGTCATTTATTTCTTCCCGAGAAACGGTAAGCCAAGCAGAACAGGATGCAAAAGAAGTGCTAATCACTAGCTCACCTTAAAAAGTGGATCCTGCTGCCATGACCTGACTTTCTTAATCACTTTTTGAAGTTTTCTTTTTGCTTTCTTGTCCTTCCTTGGTGCTTGCTCCTTGGGGTCACTATCTGAAGTCCTTGTTGCCATCTGGTCACTCTCCAGTCTATCGTCATTTAGCAAATTTTCGTCATTCTCCTGCAAAAAAGAAATACAAGGTTACCTTAAGTGCCAGAGAAACAAGGCCTAAAAACAGCGGTCTTGGGCGCTAGCTGTGGTCTTGAAAATTCAAAGAGTGGTCTTAAAAATACAGTAGCAGGAGCTGCATTTTTAAGCTCGTGACATTAATCTATCTAAAATAAGAACGGACACAAAATATAAAAATGCAACTTGGATACCATTGTGGAAATGCAGTAGCAGGAGCTGCAGCTGTGAAATGGCTATGCAAAAAGAACAAAAGCATAAAAGCATATACCAGTGAAAAAGTGCTTTTTAAGACATTTTACCGGTGGGCTCCACCTATAAACCCTCAACGTCTGCCAAATAGTGGTCCTGTAACCTTTATTCATGTTAGGCCCTACAGAGAGGACAGGGGAAACTCTTATGTGACCTACGATTCTCCTCCATCCAAAACAAAAATGAAAAACATTGCAAAGGTCATGCCGACAACTTACCAAAGCTTTCATATCGTTGGCAACGTCCTCAAAAATTACATCAGGATTGGCGTAAAACTTTGCCACAGCTAGAAGCTTTTTATCGAATTCTCGTTGCCGGAGATACTTCCCAGCTCTCTGCAAAAACACCCCAAAATAAGCATATTTAGCATGAAAATTAAGGCTATCAAAGCGACGAGTTGCACCTTTAGTGAATATCGCAAATAATGCTTCTTCATAAGCTTGACATGACAAAACATACCATTAGAGAGAAAATTTTCGAATAAATCTCTTACACTTGAAATTTCATTTAACTGAACTGATTTGCTCTGAAAATATGGAAAAAACTTCTGACCTCCCCTTACGTGGACTCCTCAATACGTCCCTGCTTCTATGGATTACATTTGCAGCTTACCTTCCTCTCCATCAAAGAGAATTTGGTCTAAGAACAAAGTTCTCAGACTGTTGTCATAACCTTTTGCCGTTTGCCAGACGATTACATTTCATTTCATTTCATTTGCCCTACAGTACCTGACCAGTGAAATTTCCAATGCTATTCTTTTGTTTTCAACTTGCATTCAATGGATAGACACATACAACACAGAAAGTAAAACACTTACCATTCTAACTTCAATGGATGACTCTTTGGAACGAAGTGCGTTCAGGTAAAACTCTAGGTTTGCCGACATAATTGGATCATCAGAATGGAACTTAAGGAACGTTTTTGCATTAGTTGCAGCTTGTTTCGTTTTTCCAGCTGTAGATAAGGACAAAATATTGTGTTAAATAACGCACTATAATATATGCAAAGTTGATTAGCAATATATCACATATACCTTACGATCCCGTTTCTAAATAGGTTTTCATGCTGTTCCCTCTTTTTATGAAATACAATGGAAGATATTCCCCTCATCAAAGTAAATTGCAAGCCTTTTTGGGTCAAAGCAAGCTGACGCCATTAGATGCTAGTCTACAATAAAAAATCCCCTTATATGTTCTATTTTATTACTGTGTCAAAAAACGATGGTCACTTGCAAGTCAACTTAAAAATTTACTGCTCCCCCCCTAAGGATGGAAGACAGTGCCTTGCATTCAGTGCAGAAAATGCATAGGTTTCTGATGAAAAATGAGAGACTGAGTTTTCCATCTAGCAAGAGATTCAAAGCTCCTGCATATGTTCCATCTGGGTACTGCATCTTTCCTTGTTTGAAAACTGAAGAGTGCAAAACCATACTGGCTCTATGGTAGCACCTAACAAGACCATATCAGTCAAAGACAGAATTGGTGAAAAAAGGGGAAAGAATGGCATCAAGCTTTATTTGTGCCATTCTACCATTAGTGTGCCATGTCCTTAACACAGAATCATGCCGAATTTTAAACAACCATTCAAGTGGTTTCAATGTCTCTTCCAAAATAAGGATTTTTGTGACACATCAAGGAGAGTCCCTGACACTTTGTTTTGCAAGGGTAATCATGCTCAACTCCAGTCTATTTGATAGAAACACCTATTTTACAGGAAGCAGAATAAAATCGACTGTAGTTCTGAAACAACTAAGATCAGCAAAAGGGCTTTTTGCATGTATTGTTCAAAATAACACAGAATGTCGCTCAAACACTTGAACAATATCTGACAACTGGTTAATTGACAACAAACTCTGAGAAATGGGATTTGCACAAAAAAGGATGATGGTAACTTACTCTCAAAGTAGCAGAATTGCAAATAATGATAATGATCTTCAAGAAATTTTTCCCGCTTTATCCCATTTACAAATGACAGCTTGTCATGGCAGTCAAGCCTGCATTGGACTATAGCCAGGTAATGCTGAAACAAAGCCATTGAATAAGAGACCTGGTGCTTTTCATGCTGGAACTCACATAGTGCCTGGCATTTGCTGTATTCTCTGTAATATTCATCAAGTGATGCTTCAAATGTCATTATGCAATCTGAATAATTTCCTTGTTCATATTCACTGTCACCCTGGAGAAAAAGCTCTTCATGGTGGTACCTCTCATATGAGATCACTCTCTCCTTTGATGCATTGTATTTTTCAGAGGTGTATAAACCAAAATTTTGACTCATTGTCTTCTCAAAGGGGTTTCTCTCCAAGTATGTAAATGCTGCATTGGCAGCCTTCTGGAACTGATTCAGCTAAAAAATAACATGACATATAACTTATAATTTCAAAACTCCTTCAAAAGAACATAAGTTTTCAGTTCACTCTCAAACAAACAGATCCCCTTCCTCAACATGTGTCAGCCATCACCCCCACCCACAAAATACACCTCCTTTCTCTACCATCTAACCCAACATGATAAACAAACATACTTCAAGAGGTATCTTACATGTCAAATTCTATATGCCAGAAGCATTCTCATCCCAACAACAGGGTAATGATATGGGCACGAATGGACCGTGTGTAATTTACCATTACATAAATTCCACAAAGAAAGAACTAGAATGGATAATATTTCACACACTCCACTTTCTCTTACAATAAATATTATTTCAAAGGGCATAAATTCATGAAACTGGAAAGTTCATTCTATAGCACAGAGGCAAATGATGTCAAAGAGCTGGGTGTTGCACCTACCCCAACTCAACACCCTGAATTGTGTACACTCACTGTGTGCACTAGACACCACACTACATAGAATGAAGTGTGCTCACCAATAACAATTCCATTAGCACTTGGCTCAGCCACATGAAAGACAACTGACTATAGGAGAATGTACATTTTGTAGTATATCAGTAGATTTTCCTTTGCATACCTTCCATGTCCAGTTTACACACCATACATTCCATACTGGGATCTTCCCACAGACTACAGCTCTGGACTACAGCTTTGCAAAGCACAGGTTATGCTCACTGGATTGATCCTTCATAGCAGTCCCAAAATTAACTGTCCCAAAGGTCCATTAAGATGCAAAACACTCACTACATAATTTGAATTCATTGAGACAACACTAATGATAGTACTTGATCCCAGTGGTGGGGACAGGGTAAATAAAGTGGGGGAAAAGAAGTTGTGGGAACTCTGGGGGCTATGTCAATATTGCAATATCATACTATAAAAACAGCACTTGGGTGACAAATACTTTGAAGATACATCTGTCAATTTGACTGCAAATGAACCCCAAGCACTATCTTTCACCAAAAGTGAGGGGCAATCATCCTCCATACCTCCTTGCAGTGGCCACACAAGAGCTCACAGCCAACACCACTTCAGAGGTGATTAAACCAATCTGCTAATGCAGAAGTGAACCTCTTGATGAAATCATAGGCTTAACATGGCCGGTCCAGGGGGGCTTGTACCCCAAATGTCTAAACAGCAGCTTTATCAAAATTGGCACAAAATAATGTATATATCAATAATAAATGAGTATTTCTCCACCCCTCCCAATTCAAAATTCGCTCGGGGTCCCTGCCTAACCACATATGTGGTATCAACTTTAACATACCCTCCTAATGTCTGCATTCACATGCACCCCTTTAGTGAAAGGTGTATACAGAACAATTTATAGGAAATGATGAGTATCTGACAAGAGTAATAAACATATTTGGTACTTATGAAGGCTTTTCCCTAGAAAATCTAAATGGGAGCATATTTATTTTTGATACCTATTGGGCGGGGGCTTATTCAAGGGGAGGGCTTATAAAATAATTCGATATATACCGCATAAAAAGCTCTGACGGTCCTATTACGCAAAATAGTAAAAGAAATCTAAATTTAAGCATTAGTCTTTATCAAAGTTTTCATCATCATTTGGGGTGGGGGCTTAGTAACAATTTGAAGTTCTAGCTCGGGAGCTATTCGCAGGGGGAGCCAATTCGAGGTTCTACGGTAGTTAGAAGAGAAAAGTGACTGCATCATTTTTCGGGCAAGATAAGAAATTTGAAACAAAACAGTCTAGGTCTACAAGGGAGTCTATCCCCATGACCCCCTTGATCTACGCCACTACTTAGCGCCATACTTTTATCTGCCACTTTTCCGGCACTTCAAACGATGAAGCTTTTCGTACAAGCGTATTCCCACATAGGCCCTAGGCTGACATATTGACATAGTGACAAGAACAACGTTTTGGCTACATAGCAGAGATCAACCGCGTGCTAACATAAATAATTTCGAAGTCATTATTTTGCCATTAACATTGCGGTCAGCTGGCACATTTACATTAATTCCCATTTCAACAACCTAATGTCCTAAGGCTGAAAGGAATAGGAGGTTCCGGAGCGGAATATAATAAAAATGCTTTGGCTATCCTGACATAAATGGCTCCAGCAGAGGCTTTCAATTATCCAACACCAAAACAGGTCCCTCTTCTACTGTCCTTTTCCTGCTTTAGAGGTGCAGCAGAGAGACAGTCTAGAGTTGACTCATACAAGCATGGAGGACATGCACGTCGTATAAATGAGGAACAGCTGGCTCTTACTTCTTTCACCCCAGGTGGGGCTTACTCAGCGGCCAACAAAACCCTGGGGCAACAACATTGATGGCCTAGGAGCTTCAACCAGTGACCGAACCTAGGGTGAAAGGGCTAGATTTTCTAAGAATATAAAAAACAAACCTTGAAATATGAATACTGGAGGTAATTGTATGGTTCTCTCTTTTCGAAAGCGTCTCGCAAAAACTTTGCAATAGGGGTTCGTCTTCCCATGAACTTCTCTCTACAAAGATCAGCGCACCTCCGAACTCTGATAACATAGTACAAAACCAGTGTGCCTCCATCATACATTCCATTTCTCAATATATTGCTCTTATCAACCTTCTCTCGACATTGTATGATGCAGTTTGACTTGACTTCGTTCTCATGTCGGTAGTCAGCAAGGGCCATTCGAAATGAACGCACTGAGTCCTCCCATTTCTCTTCAGAGTACAAGCGAATCCCATCGTTGTATAGCTCATCAAACGCTGCAGCTGGCTGCGTATATTTCAAATCGATATCTTCAATGGCGGCAAACACAAGGGATTTAATAAATAATAGTGAAAATAAGGCACCCTTTATGCAAGCCATCTTCGATATCATGTTTTGCATTACGTTATTTTCCTCCAGGCTTGACCACTGGGGATAGCTCTACTGAGGATGTTACTGCTTGTGATTGGTGAAATTCTTCCTAAACCGGAAATAGGATGCAGCCATTTTGCAAGTTGAATTGGGGGATGACACACGTATCAATATTGATTGGTGTGTGTGCGTCCTGCTTATCGGTATCCATTGGTTTTTGGTTGCATCTTGCGTATCGAAACATTGCTGGAAAATTAGCTAATTAGTTGAGCGACTAAAGTTTAGATGGTTGTATAACACATTTTCATAAGAAAGTGCTTTTGGCTCAGCAATGAAACTTCCTTAGCTTTGTCATGATTCCAGTGCCAAGACTTCTTTGTACCAAGAATGATAAGAGTTTGCGTACTACAGTATCACACAAACATACAGGCACTACACAAACATAACATTCAACTGGATAGACTATCAAAAACATCTAAGTAAAACAGATTATTGTCTTGCGTTAATAGTAGAAACTTAATGTACAATAACTGCCAAAAGTCTTGCAACACTTACATTACTTTCGACTTAAATTCCGATCTCGCACTTCGCCATTTGAAACTATTTCAAGTTATCTTCACTTTTGCAGATATCCTTAACAATCGACCTACCGATGCTGGGTTTCTTTTTTATTTCTGCCTGTAGCACTTTTCTGTGGACCATTTCACAAACTTTCAACTTGTCGTCAACAATCAAAACTACTCTTCTTTGGTTATCATCCAAAGAAGACGAAGAAGCCATTTTTTGATTAGCACGAACATTGTAACTTACAATGAACAACAATTACTTACAATTACAATATAAGAATAAGTCAATAAGTATACTGGTTTTCACAAACTAGTTGCCTAAGTAATTGTTGTTCTACACCCCATGAAAGGGCTAGTAAGAAACCACTCCCTGAAGGAAATATTTATTACAGAGTCCAGAAAAATGCCCAAACTTTCTCTGGCTCTCAGATCTTCATCATTAACCTAACTCTTTTAAGGCAATTAAAAATTATTCAAAGTTCTTGAACTCTGCATTGTGTATGTATCGGAAACATTTACTGTAGAAGGGCTATGCCTTTCAGAGTCAATGTCGCATTACTAGAAAATTTTACTGAATCTAGATTGTTGATACAAATGACTAAACTTTCCTCAAAAACGACACAGAAAGCAAAATCTTCCTCCTGCTCAGGGCCGTGCAGCCGTGATTCTTTCTAGACTCTGATTTATTACAACATAACGTGATTTCAATAGCAAATAATAAGATTTAATTTCCATAAACGGAATAAAATACTATAAAGTAATGTTTAGCACCAGGGTCAGGGACGGTTAATCGAGGGACGGTTAATCGAGATACGGTTAATCGAGATACGGTTAAGCGAGGAAGTACAGTACTCAAACGTTTCGATATGAACCTTCATCAGTAGAAACGTTTCAAATGCCAAAGAAGCAAAGTAGAATATATATATTATCTATTATTGTAATTAACTTTATATACTCAATGTGTTAGCGGCTGTAAATATTTACCAACATATAACATATATATATATATTTATATTATTCACTACTTATATCCCTTCAGTAGAAAGTCTGCTATGAATCTAAGCCATTAAATCTAAAATTAAACTAATATATATATATATCCACTTATCTTCCTGGGCTTCGTTCATGAGCAAGCTTGAATTAATTTTCAAGGCCCATCAAATGCTTGTCAATATTTGTCTTGAACAGGCATAGTTCAATTGCCAATGAAATAACCCGTCTTTTACATGCGAAGACTTTGGCGTGGTTGTACAATGTGGATTATTTTATCAAAACAGCAAACACATTTAGATAAAGAGTATCGTTAGATGAATTGTGGTTTGAGAAAATAACATTGAGGATTGCAAAGTTAAGATAAGAAAAATAAGGAAACTTGCTAGAAAAACATTACAATACTTTACATATTTGTGCAACTACAAAAAAGAATGAATAGAAAATTCAAATATAATTGGATTGATATGCTCCTATGGGGAGCCATGAAGAACAAAGCAATGAAATAATGAAGGTGAAATGGTTGTGGGAAATACCTCAGATAGACAAGTTTGCTTTGGTTTGTCTTCATTAAGATGTGGTGCCTATGCTTATCCAAGAATGTGATAAATGGTAAACCTCGACTTGAGTCTGAGACTCTCGAGTGGAATAAGAGAATGGAAAGGAGAGAACTAAAAGTGGTGTAATAGCTGAGATTTTGTGACACAGTTTGCAAGGAGAATAGGTCTCAAAACTATGTTAGGTTAAAAAGCAACTGGTTTGTAAACACAATTCATGCTTGAGGGCTACAAATCCGCTCCTACATCACAAGAATACAATCGAACCATTAAAAGGCAAATCAAAGAATCTAACTACAAAAAGTTATATATGCTAAACTAGCATCGTAAATGCAAAAAAGTGTCCTCAATTCTGCTCAAAATCAACGATTTCTTCCAGCAACCAACGCCAATGAAACACATACTTCTATATACGAAAGGATCGTCCAAAGAAGCCCCTTCAAAGCAAGGCAAGTTAAACTTCAAAACAAACAACGAATATGCTTTGGCTAGTGCTATACCTGTCGAGAATGTGTGGCATAACAATACCCGAACCTGGTCACATTTATTCTGGTTGCTATCCATTCATGTCAAAATGTACATATTCGCTAAAACCAACATTTGATAACAACAGTAAAGCACCCCCCTCTTGCCATAAGTCCTCAAACCACCAAAACAGAGGCGGGTGCAACTTTACATTCCCTCCCATTAAGCTATTAATTGATGTCCCCAATAGCCCTACTAGACACATTCCCTAGCCCAGAGGGCTCTTCTAAAGATGCCTTTTCCTCTCCACCACTCATTGTCTCTACTTCCCCGTCAGGTACTTGATCATTTTCTTTCCTCTCCTCAGATTCTATTTTTCTATTTACATACTCTATCACTCGTTTCTTTAACTTCACTAATTTCTCGTCTTCTTTCCTTCTCCTAGCCGTTTGCTCATGTCTTTTTCTTTTACTTTTTTCTTTCGTTCTCTCCTTGTCATCTTTGAAGATGCTCTCCAGTTCCTTTTTGGTTGCATAACCTCTCTCCTTCAAACAGCAGATGTATACTCCACCTGGGGTTCGCCTATGAGTACGAAAGTTGACGGTGCAAGTACTAAAACGTTTTCTTACCATTAATATAACAAATAGGACAAAAAACAAACAATTACAAATATACCAAATGCAGATTTAAACTCAACTAATGCAATCTGATTTCCTTTCGCTTTTAACTATTCAAACAGGGGAAACTTTCAGTACTTTGGAACAGATTCTCTAACTGCTATGCAAAACTAAGATAGCAAATAAAAAACGAATAATTAAGGAATAACTGCTTACTTAGTTAAGAATACAAAATGTGCAACAGATGATAGATTGTTCACGATTTGACACACTTAAACCGGTAAGACGCTTTTTTATAAGAAGAAAGTCTATAAGAAAATGAGGTTCAAAAGGGCAAATTCTTAAGAAAATAAAAAGGCTCCCATTTTAAACTTCATCTTCTTTACATGCCAGAAATCGGTACTAGCTCACTCCTTGCAAGCTCCTTAACAAAGACCAAACTTTTTTATACGTAACAAATAATGGTAACCTCTTTTAGCCAGTGTTTACTCCAGTTAAAGTTAAAAAAATATTAAGAAAATCTCAGCCTCAATTTCGGGAAAAGTTAATAAAATTTAGGCTGGGAGAAAAATGGTATTCTTATAAAAAGTGTGTATGTGTCCATTTCAGAGTCATAAATCGGTATCATTCTGATGAAATGAGTCTGCAGTACCATAGACAGCCGAGCTTGATGTTGAAGTTAATTAAACAACGAGTAAAAAAAAATGACAATATATCTATAAAACCTCAGTGAATTACTAAGGCAGTGTGCCTTGAATCCCCATTGAACTATCTACGGGCCTGTAAGTTTGTGAATCAAAATGGCAATCCAGTTGAAGAGTGGATAGAGTCTACTGTACGGATCAGCCTTATTTCGATCCATGTCTCAAACCGCAACTGGGTGCTCACTCACTGTTCACCCAGCAGCGAATAATGACTTAATGGTCGTCGAGAGGCGAAGGTGATTAATAAGGTACCATTTATCTTACCATACAGCACCAAAACTAACCATCTGCCGTGCTGATGATGGGATCAAACGAAGGGGTAACTGAGAGTAAATCCCAGTAATGCCTCATTGTTAAAACAATTGCAATTTGAATCAGAGGTGCTGCAAAGGTCTGTCTCCATCGATCATTAGCGCTAGTCAGTACCAGGTACTGATCACGTAGTATATAACGGTTGGAAAAATCCTGCAGGAGCCAGAGTAGTGAGTCAAAATATGACAGACAAACTCTCATAGGCATAACTATAGCAGCACGAGGTGAAACAGCCATTTTGCATATATCAGGATGTGCCTACATCTCTTTGCTTTCGATCCTTAAACACTGAAAAACCAAAATTCCACAGGGTAGAGCATAAATTAACAAAAGATCTTACCTTCGACTGCCATCTACTGTTAGCATACCACCATTTTTTTCAATTTTTCTCGTATCCTCTAGAATCTGCATGGCACATTTGAAACCAAGGACTCGAACAACACTAACTATCAGTCCAACTTTCCGCTGGGGGAAAAATAAATCAGCAATGGAAGAAAACATTAACAATATGGCACAAAACATAAACAATCAATTAACTCAATCAATAAATTAATCAATCAACTGATCAATCAATCAATCAATCAATCAATCAATCAATCACTTAGGAATTTTTGAAGAAATAGTAGGAAAAATCACAACATGCTTGTCAGAATGTTGACAAAAACTACTTCACTTACATGTATAAAAACAGCATTAACCAATGTGTAAAAACAACAGGAATATAACAAAGATTTAAAGAAAACAACAACAATATGGAAAACAATGCACCACATAAAAACAGTAGCCCATTCAATTCAATTGGTTAGGAACTCATTTGCTTATTGGTTATTCCAGTGAAAGTGAACAAAGCAATCCCATAAATCAGAGAATTAAACAATTAATCTATTGTCAAATAATTGAGTAATAAGCCAACTAATCATAAGACAAAACTGATAAACAATCTGTCATTCAATCCTTGGCTCAATCACAAGACAATCAATTATAAACAAAATAAAGAAATGATAAAAAACAACTAGTCAACAATTGGAAAACCATTCACCTGACAAACTAGCTTCAAAAACTTTGAGGTACAACATAAACACAACATGTGCTAGTATACAAATCAACACAGTCATTTTTCCCATGTATTGAACCAGAGGGTAAGGCCCTCTTTACTGAGCTCAACTTTTAAACAATTGTTTCAAAAGACAATATATGTCAGTAAGCTTACCTCTCCTAATCTGTATGCTAGTTCTCTTCCAAGTATTCTTGGATCAAGGTCAGGTGAAGCATCAAGAACTTGATATAGCCTTCCATTTCTCTCATTTCTCTCATTTCCTCTATGCCTTCTAATACTTGATTCTATAAAGAAATATTTGAAACTCTAAAGGATCTAATATTGATTTAATTAAAGCATGAAGGTATTTTAATGAGCCAATAGACAAAAAATATCAATAGTATGCAAGCAAAATGAGCAGGAATGCTTGCAGTGTTGTAGTATAAATACATTTACTATACATTTCAAAGCCTACCAGACTGCAGCCCACAAGTGAAGATTAAAACTACATAACAAGCTGCATATTTAATGGTGGTGCCATGATAGGGAGGCTGGGAGACATGTTCCTCAATTCTCTTCAGGTTCAATCTTTTAATTTATCCAAAATAGAGGAGAAAAAGGCAGAAGACCCTAGCTCAGACTAATCCTTCTTATTTCATATATTTTTTGCATCACATATTTTAATTGCATCCTGTTGTACCGGAGAGCTAGGAAATGACGTGTAAATGGACATCATCCACTGAAATCCCCACTGTCTGTGGTGGGAAGTATCATTCCTGTGCACATCAATTGCGAACTGATTTAGATCGGTGGATGCAGAGATACAGCATATGTTGCAAAACCTTGTAATGGAAGGTGCTACCTCCAAACTGGTAATGAAAGGTGTGCAGCTGTTATACCTACCCCCAATGTCTAGCTATGTATTTAAGTATCATTACTAGTATTAAGATGAATTAAGAGCTTCTGTTTTTATAGATTTTCTAATTCGTTAATTCACCTCTAATAAAAATATATTTTGAGCTATTATAGATATGTATGTTAGCAAAGGTTTAGCATATCTTTCCACCAAAAATACCCTAAGTAAATATACTTTCTGATAAAGAAAGATAGAGCATTGCTTCACAACAGTTACAAAGATCCTTGGCAGGCTATTTTTGCATTTCAAGTTCAAACTTGGTATTAAAGTGACAAAATGTTATCAAAGCTACGCAAGGTAATTACCACGTTTTCTTCTTGTCTCCCGCCTTACTTTGTCGCTTGTATCTCTGCTATAATCTGACATTTCACTTCTTTTCTGCCTATTCTGTTGTATCTTCATCCTTAGGTCTTCTTTGTTTCCCTTGCATTCTATGGCAAGTTTAGTTGAAGTTTCTTCTGCCAAAGCAGTGTCCATTTTTTGATCTTCGGCAAAACCATGCCCTGCTGCATCCGAAACACAGCTATCAAACTCATTGTCCTCTACATTCACCTCTAGAAAATCTGAATCTATCTCCATGTTCAAATAACTGGCAAATTTGCTTCGCTTTTGTCCCTCAAATGACGACCAGTCCTATCGATCTGTTATGCGGCGCGGGAACAAGTCGTGCAAAGCTAGCCCGTCCTTTCTCAAGCTAACAGCAAAGAGCCCCAAGAGTCAATACTCTTTCCAATCGTGCAAAAATCTCTTACATATTAAGAGAAAGTTAGCCAGCTACCACAAAGTCATCTCTTTTACGATGAGGAATTCTGACAACCTAACGGACCTATTACCCTAGTTTAAACTTGTGCAAAATTGAAGTTTTCGAACTGTTGTCATTATGGTTCAACCTCTTGTCCATACATCAAAATCGCAAACGAGATTTGTCACTTACCTCTGAACAGTGACCTCTGAAGTACTCGGCAACGCACTGAATTGCACAGCTGATAATCCTGCATTTCTCTCACCAAAGCTGGCGACCACTTATTTCCAGCATTGCTATAGAGCGAATGAAAGCTATTTTTCATAGTAAAAGCTTCTCAGTCGTCTGGTAAAGAATTCCCAATAAGAAACTTTCCAAACACTTAAGACATCAATTCCCGTACTACGATCATTGAGCTCTGCTAACATCTGGCACTCCCTTCATGGTATAGAACAGTAAAATTGTTGTGACAGAAGCAGGAATGACCGAAAGGTTCCTTAAAGCTTTATATTTAGAGCAAAACACAAGTCAACATAAGATGGATATCTGAGCAGATCTTGTAGTGCAGCTACCATCAAATGGCTTGAGACCTGAATCATCACATAAATACAAGAGAACAATTTAGAGATTTAAGTGACTATATACTGGAACACTTGCAAATGATCATCAGAGATATGGACAATTTGACTGGGTAGCAAAAATTGAATCCCTTCAACGTCTCCAGGACAGAGCCACTTCTATGATTCATGCGTCCAGGGTAAAAGACAACTGGACACCAAATTTCCTAGCATTTAAACAACTGACTACATCTGATGGTGCCGTTATGGCATATAAGATCTTTAACAGGCTCTGTCCAGAAAATCTATGGAACAAATTCCATCTAGGATCTCACTACTCCAGATACAATATATGATTCTGCAGAAATATCCAGATTCCTAAGTACAATCTAGAGTATACCAAGAAAGGATTTTCGTGCTCAGCTCTTGAAATCTGGAATGAAATCCCTTAGGCATACAGGAACTTCCTTCGCTGGGCCACTTTAAAAAACAACTGAAAATATATTTGATGAGCTGAAAACAAATCAAAAGCTTTAGTATTATTACATTTTTCTTTATAATGGATAGCAGAGGGTAGAAATCCCTAGCAGTGATTTGAAACAAATTAACATTGAAGCACCACCAGGGTCAATCTTGGGTCCTTTACTGTTCAAAGTCGTTAAGAATGACGTGTTATGGTTTGCAACTTACGTAGATATGTGTAACTATGTTGATAACACCACAATCTTTGCATACCAGCAGGATCCTCGTGATATTATCAAATTAACTAGCAAAAGACAGCTCCGTGATAGCAAAAGATAGAAATACGGAGTTGCGAATACTATTGGTCGTCAATTAATGTCCTATTACCAAAGGAAATCAAAGATTCTGGCACAATATCAACATTCATACGGAAACAAAGTTACAGAGTAGCAATACTTCGATTTGCATATTGTTCAAACTTTTCATTACAGATTTAAGACACTTGTAGGTTGTTACAGGCTTAACAATAGACGATTTATGCTACTGATTTCCATTTTTGATGCTAGTTAGGTTATTGGCTATAAAGTTATGCATATTCATTTTCCAAAATAAAAGAAATCATTGATAATAATGATATCTATAGTGAGCTTTATGAAACAGCTGCCTATAATGCTATGGAGATTAACAGAAATTTAGGAGAAATTACGGTAGTTATTTCTATAAGAACCAGATTGTCTTTTGTCGTATTTGCTATAGGCAGGTAAATGCTAGAAAAGCAATGGGTCTAAAGCGCTTTCATAAAATGACGTATGTTATCGTTCGAGTGGAAAAACAAGTCTTAATTAGTAAACAGACAACAGAGATTTAATATCTAGCTTAGCAAAGTGCAAGAAACATCACAAAAACTACAGTACATCCACTCAGTTGCAGAACTGAGCTTGTCAAGGACTCAAAGTTGATCAAACAGTAGAACAACGCGACAAAACAGCTGTGGCAGTTCACAAAGACAGCGTCCATGTTTAAAAGTTTGATTAAACTATGAAGTAGGAAATGCAGTGCACTTGTGTAAGCAATGTTTATATTCAACAATATCAGTCATGTTCAAATAGATTTAAAGACTAAAGATTAAAAAATTCGCTATATGATTATCAACTATGTCAAAATGACACGAACGGGGGTGCGGTCTTATTGAATTTAAGTAGGGATCAAAATAACATCCAACCGTTTTAAAACAAACCAGGGTGGAATACATGTACCTTAAACCGGATATCTTCGGCGCACTCTCTTGAGTGCCGAATAAACTGGGGGTGGGAATAATAGGGGGGTTGAAAAATGTTACGAAGAATAATAATAGGGGGTTGGAACAATGGAGGGGTTGGGAAACATAACACATGGATATTCCAAAGAACACCTTAGGAAGACTGACTATTTTCAATAAACAGCAAGGCAAAGGAACTTGAAGTTGTAGCGTAAGCGATTATTAAAATAAGTCTGTGGTTAGTCTGTAAATGGAAATATTCCCTGCGAAAAACAAAGTTTCACAGAAAAATCTTCAAAATTAATAAATGGTGTGGTTGGAATAACTGCGGGGGAAATTTAGAAAATATTAATATATTAACAATCGGGGGGAGACGATTATTTGGTGCTTAAGAGTACTCTATTATTCCCTTGGCGTGCTGGCGCAAACGAAGAAGAAACAGAGTGTTGGCGCAAAGGTGTACAAATAATCAAAGGTTTTATCATGATGATTATGTCAGCTTACTTCTCGTTGCAATTCTTCTCTCCATTGCGCAGGCGCATAAAGCAATAAAAACGATGCAGCTTTTGCATACACAGGTCCTATGTACGGCGTGTGATTTGCACGGATTCCACCCTGGAGAAATGAATGCAAGGGAAATGGGGTGTGAGAATATTGATGGAGAGAGAGAGGACGATGGAAGTTCAAAAGAAGAAGTTGGTAGAAGTATGTAGGGGTAACTTAAAATAAATGGCTTATCAAGGAACAAGAAAAATAAAAAATGAGAAATGAAGTAAAATCAGAGTAAGAAAAGCTAAGAGTCAAATGAAGATGATGGGGCAAAAATGAAGATGATGGAGTCAAAAATGAAGATGATGGAGTCAAAAATGAAGATGATGGAGCAAAAATGAAGATGATGGAGTCAAAAATGAAGATGATGGAGCAAAAATGAAGATGATGGAGTCAAAAATGAAGATGATGGAGCAAAAATGAAGATGATGGAGTCAAAAATGAAGATGATGGAGCAAAAATGAAGATGATGGAGTCAAAATGAACTAGGGTGGAAAGAAAGAATAGGAGGAAGAAATGGAATGAGGCCAAAAATATCGAACAACGTTAGGAAGATAAACCTGAAGATTACAACACTACAAAATGAATTCTGAATTATGTCAGCAGTGGAGAAATTAAGAGAATTATGTCATATTCCTTTTTGTATAAGAACACACTTTATACGAACACTGTTAGAGCATACTCATCCCCAGATGAGAATGTTTACAAGCACACAACTACCAACATTCTTTCGGCAACCAAATTCGGATCAAGTTGTGAATAAACATTATCATTTGTTGCTATATTTTCAATAGTAGCCCCCCGGCTGAATGTCTTCGAGATTACATACTACATGTAACTTCCCAAATATTTGCGAAAATCTTACTCTTGAAATAAGAAAAATTTAAATAACACTTTGTGTCTAAAATTATTAAGAAATAAGAGCATCGTGCCTCAGTAAAAATAATCTGAAGTGAGAGTGTAGTGATTGCCGTTGATATTTCCTTGCCTACAATACCCCCGATAGTAAACGCTAGCACTAAGCAGACATCAGCATATTTAATGAGCAACGGCTGTCACGAGCGATTTCGTAGCAGGTTACAAATGCTAATGGAGAGAGGTGGATAAAGGATTCCAGTGTTTACTTGGCTCACTAGTTGCCCGACTTTTGCGGCAGAAATATCCGGCTGTTTTAGATCAAGGTAAATCAGAATCTGTGGGATTCCAAAGAGCGCTGCTAAGATTGAACTAAACAAGCGAGTTATTGATGGACAGTAAATCAACGGATATGCGAGTGCAGATAATTTTTCCTGGATACAGCCATTACTGCATGCTTAACTTGACAACATACTAAGCACTTGGGAAGTTCTACGGAGACAGCAAGCATAGAGATGTTCGGTTCTGGGCCATTTTTATCACATGAAAACACCACACATTGCAAGACACTGTGGCCTACAAAGGACATTTTTCTCAGTAGAGCATACATCCTCACCAATGTAGCATTTAGTATAATTGGAACTGTTACGAATTTGCTGCTGTTAGTAGGTCTCTATAAATCAAAGCTCACAAGCCAAGGCACAATGAAAATAATCTGCTCTCTCGCTTGTTCTGACTTCTGCGTCTCGGCCGTTGTGATGCCCACCTATCTTATTGCAACATTTCAAAGAGAGACTGACTGTAACATGCACCTTGCATCAGCATATGTGTTCTTCACTTTCGCCGTGAATACAGCCAACATGCTTCTAATTCTCTCCACAGACCGACTCCTTCAGATTTCAAAGCCGATCCTTTACAGAGCATATTTAACTAAAAGACACATTCAAGTTTTGATCATATGCGCCTGGATTGCTTCGGCAGCAACTGGCATTTGCATCTTCTTTACGAACCCGTTGGTGCAAGTCTGCGTTTTACTAACAATTGGAATGACGTTCTATACAATATCAGTCGCTTCGTATGCCCGTATACTTTTTGTTATGCACACCCACCGGACGAAAATACAGACCAGCAGTACTTCAGACACAAACAACGAATCTGCCAGAAAAGCCTCTGACAGACACCAAGGGCCTGCAAACTGCGGTAATAAAAGGATTACATTCAAGCTACATGTAGAAGTATTTGAAAGCTTGCCGATGAGAACTCAGAATATGACTAACCCAGGACATAGAGCTAACATGGAACAAGTAGCTGGTTCGTCGATGCCAAAGATGCAAGGTGCATATTATGTAGCCAAACAGACCAGTAACATGAAAAATTGCAAAAGGACGAAACAGCCAGCATCTTTTTTAGCTGTTCCGGAGGGGCTAGATGGAAAAAAAGAGTATGCAGCTTGCTATGCAAAAGCAACTTTTCCAAGCTATCGAGGAAAGCCAGATAAGGTAACAACGGACGACAAAGACGGCAAGAAAGTGTTGAGGAAAATCAGTCGTGGTGCAACGTATCGAGCTACGAATAAGAATGATTGTCAAAAATGTGAAAATGTACGAATCATAACATCTAGCAAAGGCAGGCACTCGAGACTAGAACCTGTGAATTTCAGAGGGAAAGATACAGCTGCAACAGTGTCAGTGAGTAAAGAAATGAAAGCAACGAGGACAGTTGCTATGGTAATCATAACACTCTTTGTCTGTCATGTTCCATACATCTGGTCAGCGTTTTCATGGGCACGTGAAGAATACAAGAATAACAGGCACGCCTCACAGCGACTCCAGAGCACCTACGCATGGACGCTATCGATAGCCTTTGCTCATTCGAGCATAAACCCCATCATCCTTTTGGCGAGGAATAGGACATTGCGCCACCACGTCAAAGAAGTATTGAAACGAATACTTTCCTGACTAGTTAATAACACTAAACGAGGCTAGATACGCAGGTGCTCATCTGGCACACATGATAAACCAACAGACTCTTACAGTACTCTTAATATCGATAGCCTCATAGCGAATTTCGACCGTTAGCCTCGTAGCGACATATACTCCTCAATGTAATATATAACGACATTCCTTCATCAACCAATTCATGATCTTTTCGTTAACCAAGTTGGTAGTTATAATAGGAGGAATAGGTAATTGGTTTTAACTTTAAAATAATTAATTAAGAACACATCGTGACGATTCTTACGTGTTTTCTTTTAATTTGTACCGTGAAAAATGTAATTCAGGCAAATACAGAAGACATTCCTAATAATCCGAGCGTTCGTTACTTCGAACGGATCAGCATCTCATCTATTTTAGGATAACTCCAACACTCAAGAACTCTAGCAAGTGATCGAGTTATTGCATGTCAACTGTACTTTGATTACAAAATAATATCGCCAATAACATCACTGCGGCAGACAAGAATGTGAGAATGTCACATCAGTGCTGTGAAATATGTGCTTTCTTATCTGCCATAACACAACTTCTGGTAACACCATCTGTTATTTCAACTCAAAGTCAGAGATAATTGACATAAAATAAAGACAAAAATCCAGATATCAACTGATTTGATGAATTATAGAATTGTCCTCTAACAGGTGCATCAAAACTAAGGAAAGAGATTTAGGCCTCCTACACACGGCTCCGCATTCTACACGTGCTAATCTGGCTCCGTGTTCAGTCGGCTCCGCTTCTATTAGCGTTTCCGAGATACCATGTTTTCATTGTGAATCTGATAGTAAAACGGAATTAAATTTATTGGCTTTCACATGAAAACGGAGCAGTATGCAATTGGCCTTAAAGAAGCTTCCAACATCAAGAAAATAATTTAACGTCCTTCAAACTGCTCCAATTGCAGAAATAAAAACTATGAAAAGTACAAGAAAGCAGGTGTGAAGACGACAACATGCTCTGTATTATTGTTTGACTGGGCTAATCTGTAATCTCCTTTAGTTCAATTTGTCCAGAGTGCTGTGATTCTGTATAAGGATAGAATTTCAAATCACTTCATAATCATATCCGAGAGAAATGGCACGTACTTGAAATGAGGTTACACGGAGTTGCTCTGCATAATGGGCAAATGCAACTCTGGCCCCCCACTTCCAACTCCAATCCCACATCAGACCCTACCCCACCCTGCCCCAAATTCAGCCCCAAATAAATAAGGCCACCTCAAAGTTACTCATAAGGAGGTAAATCTAAAAAGCTAAGGAGTCGATCACAAACAAACGCAAAATTCACTCATTGGATAACTCAGAGTGCAGAGCGGAATATGCTGTAGAAGTAGCAAGTAAAAACCTCGACACCAAACCGAGTTTTTTGAATCCAATACAGTGTAAATAACCCTAATGAAGACGAAAGCCTAAGAAGATAATCTGCATTGCAGCTAGAAATCAAAAATGCAACTCCCGTGTAAATATTTCAATTACAGTTAATGATTATTTGACTGAAGTTAAGTATATTACAATAGCAACCGAATTTATCATCAATACAATCCACATCTTCGTCTATAGCTAGTATATAACAAAAAGTCAACGGTCTCGCGTACAAGGCTGCATAATAATGGTCGCCATTACATACTTTTCGCTGACCTAGAAGAAATATATTTAGTTAAACACAGCTTGCTATGCAGGAGCGGGACGGCTCTACGTTAATACTCTCAGTTTCACTCCTGTCGTGAAGATCAGAAAACTTGACAAAGTCACATCCAAGTAGCAGATACAAACAAGAGAGGCCAGTCTCATAGTCAAAATAAGCTACTCTACTATTCCTAAGGTTTACGATATACTTGTTCAGAATTCCTGCATGAATATTGATAAGGAGTGAAAATTGCGATAATTCTGATTAAATAAAAGGACATCATTGCATATTGCTTTTTAATAACTGTCTACTTACATATTAATTTATCTACTTGAAAATACAAAACCAGAGGAGCAAAACAGAGCGTAGTATGTGTGTAGTACAGACCAAGGAGCTCCACCTGTTAAGTGGTGATTGTATGTGTGCGGACAAAAGTAATGATACATTTCAATACGTCATGGAAATTGGTTTTTCATTTACATAGGACTCTTAAGACCCGTTCCCATTTACTTCTGGGTTTCAGGGCGAACTCATTCCTTCTAGTTCATATACGAAAGTTCGCAAATCTCAAAACCGTTAGATATGAACAGGGAAGAATGAACTCACATCCGAAATAGAAATGGACCTTTTGTGATGACATGTTCTTGTGGTAAACAACCCATTGAAATATCATGATTGACATTAAAGAATATCCTTCGCAGTATACGAAAAGAAGCTGCAGTCTGTGGTAAAAGCTCCAGGAGGATACATCATAATATTGGCACCTTCGCTTAGCCGTGGTGATCACAAACCTTCAATTTCCAATAAAGTTTGCATGCAATGGGGATAACAAAAGAAAACAAATGAAAAATTAAGGGAAAAATAATCCAAGCTTAAGTTGTGGTTAAACAACTGTGAGACAAATTTTATCCATCGAATTATCTGTCAAACTTACCTCGTTCTGACTTTGAGGTGCACAACAAAAAAGACAACACCGCATACAATACAAATGCAGCCAACAACGATATATGCTATTCCAAGAAATGGATTCTTGCCTCCAATCCAAGACGCGGTTGACAAAATCACTCTCTTCTCGCCTTTAAAGGGGCTAACAGGGTAGTCTTGGAAACGGTTAAGAAAAACAAATATGACTGTGTAACAGAGTAAAAATCTGAAAACAAAATAGTTCGTTTTGAGTTTTAAGAATGGTAGAAAAAGAAATCAAAGACGTGAAAATCTAGTCAAGCCTAACACGTTTCGTCACTTCACAGCAACAGCAACTATCGGTGTAAGTTTCAACCACCCAATGCATTTGAAAATAATCTATTGGAAGGTGCGCATGAAGCATTCCACGCGGAGGAGGAGGGGGTCATCAAACGATCAGTTTGATCACATGGCCATCACGTGCATACCGAACATACTCTCACTTCGGCCTTACGCCATAGTGAATAAGCTATGGCTTGAATCAGATTATCACGAGTTAAATACAAGGTAGAAAAGTAGCATGAATATGGAATGAAAATATAAATTAATTCTATATCTGAGGATATTTCTATAATATATCTTCGAGTCCCCAAGTTACAATATAGCCCTTCTTATTGGAGACAGTAGCCACCTTAACATAACTTCTAAAAGGCCGTATGTGAATAGCTTTCGTTTAATTTTCACTGAAGCTTAGCTAGGCAGAGCATCTGTACTAACAACAACACAGGTTTTTAAACCCTTGATAAGACGTCTTTAAAAACAAACAAACATATTATGCGTATAGACTCTATATATTGCGATAAAGCAATAACAGAAGCGGTTTGTTTATCTCAAATTGGTATTTTCAAATCTGGATTAAACCAGCCCTCTTAGCATCCTATCAAAGAGTTTTCTGTATCATAAGATTATATCTACCTCTAAACATATTCAGAGTATCAATTTTCCCTTTATCTTGCTTGCTGGACAAGATAAATTTGGCGTTTATTCAAACGAAAGGATACTGTACTGTATATCAAGCTCATAACTTCCCGTTTCGAGTGAATCGGTAGTCTTGTGCAGCTTCCTGAACGTTGGGAAAGCAGCGACTCTCATCCAAACGATGAAAGCCTCGTTTTTGAAATGATCTGTCATGTCCACAATGCTCTTGCGCCAAAACGGCGGCTTAGCGAATGGAGCAAATGCAGCCTGAATGTTT
Organism: Mastigias papua; assembly: GCA_964019165.1. NCBI lineage: Eukaryota > Metazoa > Cnidaria > Scyphozoa > Rhizostomeae > Mastigiidae > Mastigias > Mastigias papua. The sequence goes on along the minus strand of OZ025283.1, from coordinate 13,209,528 downwards.
CCAGAAGGGTTTTTGAATTTGTCATTTACATCACTTTTCCATGCAATATTTTTACCAGATAAAGAAACGGGTAATCTGGTTGTTGAGTTGATTCTGCGGTACAACATGAAAGTATCTACAATGGATTGTAAACAAAATGAATTACACTCATCTAATTTTGAAACCTTAAGGGTAGGGAGCTTTCTAACCATAAATTTGCAAAGAGTCTTCGAAGATCCGACACAATTATGACGTATACACAAAACAACTTCCATGGACAAGTAGAGTTTGCATTCAACAGAAAGACAAAAACTGATTCAGTTCATGCGTACACATTTTTTATAAAAAAAGTGGTTACAAAAAAGCAGTACTCGTGTGTTGCTAAGAAGGTCTTAAGAAAGCTTTCTGTATTCCAAGCACAACTGAAAACCCGGAGTCCAGAAAAAGTCACAGCTCCACGGCTCTTAGCCGGAGGAAGATTTTGCTTTCTATGTCGTATGTGAGGAAGGTACTTGCATAAATAATCCTGTTTGAGCAAAGGTTTCAATTAATATGAAATCGACTGTGAAAGGCATAGCCCTTCTACAGTTCAATTTTTCGAGACATGCATAATGCAGAGTTTAAGAAGTTTGGCTAGTATTGATTTTCTGAAAAGAGGAAGGTTTGTGATAAAGATTTGACAGCAGGAGGAAGGTTGGAACTTTTTCTGGACTCTGTGAAAACCGCAGCTGAAATTAAACAGTTCAGCAATGGCACCTTCTCAATCAACTACTCCATAAAACACCATCAAATAAGACCTGTTTGGATTATTGTTGCAGAGATTGCTAAAAGTTGATCATGGCCAGAATCATGTGACAATATGTGACCATGGGTGGCACGGAATATTGCACTTCGCAGTGTACTTCTAAGCATTGCTACAAAAAGCTAGGAGCTGTCTCTGGGTGTAAGAAGTCCCTTGTAACAGACTATTGACTATAGGATGAACAGTAGAGGAAAACTGTACACAAAAAGGAAAAGAGAGAGGGGGCTTTCAAGGACGGTTTGCCAGCTAATGTTGCTGGATGAGGTAGAAATTAAAGCAAACACTGTGGATATAGATGATTCTGACATACCATTGAATAAACTATTGGCAATTGCACCACAAGGAGCCACCGGTTTTGACACAGTTTGGTTGTTGATGATAACATTCACTTTGTCAAACGGTTTACAATTGCTGCTAACAGATGTCTTGAGATTGCCATGCAGCTGTGTTGGGTCGAGTGAACGCACGTATCGTCTATGGTTCTGTTTGAGAGAGGACATGTTGGTAGAAAGATAACCATATATTTAGTACATAGCAATATAGAAAGGGAATAAAGTTACAATGAGCTATGCAAATCCTGTAGCACTTGCTTTGTGTGAGGCCAAAATATGAGGAACATTTGTCAGTTAACAATTATACTCTGCTTTATGAGAAATGAAAATGTTAGGAATCTATGATTTTAGGCTGTCATCTTAAGGCATTGAATCATACCCTATGTAGTTCTACTATTCCCATTAGCATTACTGACAGAACAACTATTAAGAACCACTCCTAACTTGAACTATTCCAATGCCTGCAAGATTTTAATGTCTTTTTTAACATAAGAATGTGACTACAGATGGCTACTAATTTCACTTTTGATGAAAAACCAGAGGTATATTTGTGCATACTGGAAGTAAATTCAAGCATGTTTCCACTTGTTGATGTAAATTATTAAAAGTCTGCAGTGTTAATAGACTATCTTGTGCTTATAAATGATCCTCCTCTCCCCCCCTCCCAGCTACATTGCAATGAATTCAACGTTTCTACATGCTAATGCAGCTTTTAAATCCATAGAAATTCAACTGAACTTAAACATCAGATATACCCTTTGTTCACATTCCTCCTATTCACCTAAAAAACTGATGAGATTTGACAGGTTCTTCTCTTTGGAAATGTTCAGCAGATAGAAATATTAGAAATATGCTTAAACAAGTTAGCTTGGGGGGGGGGGGGCATTCCAGACAAGTGACCAATGTTTTTTTGTCTGACTGACTATTTTCCACAGCCAAAGGATTCAAAGATGACCTATTAAAAAGCAAGATATTTCTAATATCATTAAAATGAAGCTAGCATTGACCAGCTATGGCAAACAGAATTAATAAATTACAGGTTGAAATTTGATCAAACTTCCAAATACTGAAATTTGATCAAACTTCCAAATACATGCTAAATCTCCCATTGTATGACCAACTTTCCTAAAAATTTATGGACATTAGGGGACTTAATCCCCCCACACTCCCAGTTGGCACATCACTATCAACAGATAAAGATATAATAAAAGGGTGCAATATTAAGTTCTATGAAAAGGCTGCAGTATTGAATTGACATACCTGATAGAAATTTGACAATCCATAATATAGATAGACAGGACCATTAAACTTTTTGCTTAATGTGAATGATACAGTGCAATTGCATGACTGGTCAACAGTCTGCTTTCCATTTATGATATTCTGACATCCATTGCAATTGGTGTATTCAATAATCTTCTCCTGAACCTTGAAAAAGAATTTGCTTTGTCACTCATGAGTATCAGTGGCTTTTAGGAAGGCCAGGGGCATTTGCCCACCCTTAAGTACATTAGTTGGCATTTTGGCATATAGTGATATGATTCTAGGAATGAATATATAAAAAAACTGCAAACCCAAGTGGCACCTTTACCACCAATGCCCCTAATGATCTACAAAGTCTGCCACTGTTCATGAGTAAGGGGTAGCTTAGAGTAGAAACATGGCATAAGACAGGAAATATATGTCAATTATTTCCTCTAACACTTTGTGTATAGACCACTTAGTTGCCTCTAAAAAACTCATGGGCATTCATCCCCAAACCGTGTGACAATGCATACCCAAAACTGGAAGCCCCATTTTTTAATGGAGGGGATAATCATGCCTGTTTCCCTGGAATTCAAAATGCTTTCTCACTTATCCCAAGGCTTGACCAATGCCACACCTCTGACAAAAGATTGCAATATTTCTTATGCTTTGATCAACTATTTACAACAATTTTAATTTGTCTTGTATCTTGTTCTGAAAGCATTAAATAGATCACTAAACTTTCAATTCTATGCAGCAAACAAAGTATATGCCTTTATAAAGTTCTCAACAATTCTTTGTTGCTGCTGCCAATTCATTCCTCAGCTCAAAAAGTTGCAAATCCACCAAGCCTTTTTCATAGTGCAATACTATCAAGCCTATTTCACAAGTTCTTTTTAGTCAATCTCTGTAGTTTCTTGCAAAATAAGGACTGCCTGCTGTATACCTATCTGAATTGACTATGTGCAAACAATTGCTTTATCATAATGACCTTGCCTGGTCAAGGATAACTTGAGAGCGATATAAATCGACCAAAAGCTTTTTCACATTGAAAAACAAACAAAAAACACGCGAAAATAAAGCTAATATCACGACCAGCTAATGCTCCAATTCTGTCCTCGTCCAGGAATCTAATGACATAGAATGCCGTGCAACTACTTAAGTGAAAAAACGCAGGTGATCGGAGAAAAATAAACCATTACAAGAAGCCAGCTCTCCTACCTCATCTGATGCAACCAACAAAGCAATACCAAGTGGTAAGAACACCAACCCGATAACAAGAAACACTGGAAGGACCGATGATGCAGTTAAAATTGGCTGCCACGCTTTCAGTCTTTGTTGTTTGAAATCTGAATCTGTAAAAGAAAATGACATGCAGTTGTTCGATTGAAATTACTTTAGGCCACTTCTCAACACCTATCTTCTTTTCCGCGCATTACGAATACGGAGGTGGAAATAAATATGACCAAAATTCATTGCAAATAATACAGGATAGATAAACGTACTTCCTGGCTTTCTTGACTCTTTTGCCTGGCTGGAATTTTGGCTGGATTCATCACTTCTTGAAGCGCTTTTGCGGCTTCTCCAAAAACCTGCCATATTTGATTGAATCCTTCTGCCCAACTCAACAACAACACCTTTCGCTTTCAGTTCCTTCGCAACAGCCATAGGACGATGTAATCCGGATCGTCCTGATAAACGCTTTTTCTATAAGGAACCACTTTATAAGGAACCTAAAGGAAAAGTCCCTAGGAACTTTTCACTTTGAAACATTTTTATAACAGGTGTTGCTTTATCCTGGTTAGAGCTAAACGAAATGATAGCCAACCCCGAAAAATTCCACTCTATATTGCTTAGGAAAAATAAATCAAACACTAGTAGAGAAAAATTTAACAAAAACGACAAAGTAATAAACTCTGAAGAACTGTGAAACTTTTGGGCGTTACCTTTGATTCTAAGCTTGACTTTGACCCTCATAATTCGAATATTAGCAAAAAAGCTGCAACACATTAAACGTTTTAAAGAGACTCAAGTCCTTCATTGGCTTTAGGGAGAAAAAAGTTCTTCTTCAGAGCTTTATCTATTCGAATTTCGAGTACTGTCCTCTGGTTTGGTATTTTTCATCATCCAGATCTCTTCAGAACATAGAAAAGGTACAAGAACGTGTTCTGAGATTTCTCTATAGTGATCAGACCAGTCCATATAATGAATTGCTCTCCATGTCAGAAAAATGTACAATGGTTATATTTCGCCAAAGAGCCCTTTGCATTGAAATATTCAAAACAGTCAAACAATTAAACCCACCATTTATGCAGAATATTTTTAAATTACGGACATCATGTTACTCTTTACGAATTCCAAATGATCTAGCCCATGTAAGACCTAATCAAACAACTTTTGGGTCCAATAGTCTGAAGTTTATTGGGCCACAGATTTGGAATAACCTACCAAACGAACTGAAATCAGCAGGAATTTTAAAAATTTTAAGAGACTAATAAAAAGCTGGGAAGGACGATGTTGTAGATGCAGTGTTTGTCAGTGCCTGCCTGTCAACAATAAAACTGCAAATAGACTATAGCACCTGTTGATTTTTTTGTTTTACTTTCGGGATGTATAGAATATATAAACTTTTTTATTTATTTTAATGGTATTCGATTTGGATTAGTTAGCGCTGTATATATGTGTGTCATCATGTATACATTTTGTTAGCTAGTATTTTTTCAATCGAATTAAAATAGTTATACACATACACACAGAGTAAGCAATCAAAAATTAGGAAGCTGGTTCCATTCATTTGCAGCCAAAACCTGCATAGATTGCTTCCTATGCTTGTATCAATTGTTTCATATTTCATTGGCCTTAAGTTATAGCCATAGTTAAAGGCAAAATTCAGAACTGCAATGTTTACTTGCGTTTGTACCATATGTATGGCACTAAATGTGGAGTCAAAAATAAGGAACAATAAGGAGATTTTAGTACTACAATTTGACCATTGGAGGTCCAAAAAGAAGGAACTTTGGAACTAGGCCTTGAGCTAGGTTCCTTTTAAAAAAGCGTGCAGACTTTTAAAGCAAACATTATGCGTATGGTACATCTTTGGATGCCTGGAGAAATTAAGGATCTATTAAGCTATATACGTATCTATAAGATCCTCCTAATAGTGGATTATTTATAAAAAGAGAACTCTGTTATGGGAATGTATTGAGCCCGAATGCCCTGTAGAGTATCTGAAATGATTGAGGAGAAGAGGGCACGGGGAGGACAGAGACAAGGGAAGTTTTGAGAACTATGAAAGATAGAAGTGCATGGAAATCCATCTTTGCCAATGTCGAGCCCCTGGATACGGCACTGCGGCATGGTAAAGTAAGATGAGAAGTAAGGTAAGGTAAGATAAGATAAGGTAACGTAAGGTAAAGTTGACAAAATGTTGGAAAGCATTCCGCTGGTATATATCCAGGCCACAGTTTGTTTGCACATATACATTAAAGCTCATTTTTGTTTTTCGTTATATAAGGAACACGGCGCCATTACGGATAGAAATTGATCTTGTTCATGGGATTCTTCCTACTTACAAAAATGACCAGTATTTTGATCAGTCTCATGGAAAATCCGGTCTGACTAATGTTTTGTACCCAAGATTGTCAAAGTATCAAACCTAATTGAGCTTGGGAATGAATCAGTTTATGCACTCTGATTTGAGATGAAAACCTAATGGATGTACAAGCCTTCGTAAATGAAGTAATTTCAATTCACTTTCGATTTTTAACACTTAATCAGTCTGCGATGACCGATAACTGGAAAAATATGTCAAACAAAACTTCGACTGTGCAGAAATGTAATGAAATCTAGTCATGATCTGATACAGCAAACTTCGGGTTTCATAAAGAAACTTCTATCTTAAGGATACACGATTACAAACTATCTAAATCATCTAATTCTACATTATCACAGATTCAAAATGTCAAATTTCATTCAACTATTACATGCAGTACTGTTAAATGTTTCTTTAAAAGAAACAAACCCTCTCCATTCAGACTGGATGTTTCTTAAAATTTTGTAAAATGCAGCCTTAAATGATTCTTAAGTGTTACTTAAAATTCTCGAATTTTCCTAAAACAACAAGGCAACTGTGAGAAGGGAAGTAGAATTTTTAGTTGAAAACATTTAAGGGACGGATGTTGTTTGTATTTTGTTTCCTGTTTGATGAAAAATTTTCGTGCAAAAGCTGAACTTTCAAGTTTACTTTTTGAAACTGACCCTGCTTGTGTTTCTTAGATATTTCTTAATTGTTACTTGATTAGTCTGTTGGTACTACAGAACTTTACTACAGCACGAAAAAGTGGTACCATGTTTTAGACATACTGAAAAGCTTATTTTCGTCCGACACTCGTCAGAGCATGAAACATCGGATAGCGACCGAAAGGTGAACCGAAATATATAGACAGATGCTGGTACACGTGATATGATGAATAATGTGTTCAGTTAGCCGCATAACTGGACACATTATTCATCATATCACATGTATCCACATCTGGCTATATGTTTCGGTTCACCTTTCGGTCGCTATCCGACGTTTCATGCTCTGACCAGTGTCGGATGAAAAAGCTTTCAGTGTGTCTAAAACATGGTGCCGCTTTCTCGTGCTGTAGTGATGTTACCTGATTTGGAGCCTCATGTTTCTAATAAGTTTGCTTCTCATAAAAAATCGTGTACTGCAACAAGCCAAAGATCATAGAAAAATGGCAATTTTCATGAATCTGTCCATGCAACAGTAAGTGTGCTGTATGTGAAAAAAGCGAAGCGAAGAGAAGAGAAGAGAAGAGAAGAGAAAAGAAAAGAAAATAAGAGAAGAGAAGAGAGGAGAGAAGATAACTTGTAATGGTTAGAATTATTAAAGGTTAAGTTATTTAAAAAGTATTTTGATTGTGTATAAATTGTACTGAAATGTTTGATATTCTCTGACCATTAACATGTTATTAATTAACGCGACTAAACGTTTAGCTCTAATAAATGAAAAACATGACTAAGTTAAAAAGATGTTCTATTTTGTTTGCATATATTGTGAATGATATTTCCGTGCCTTCTCTCCTAAGGGTGCAAGAATTGGTTTCTACTTTTCACTAAGTTCCATGTCCTTAGGGTCTCCAGCTACCTTTGGTGATCTAAAGAGCAATGACAAAAGATATAAAAAAGTTTATATACTAAAATTGACAAACATTTCTTTATCGAATGTAATATAGTCCTAAACCTAAGTTTTTATTCTGAAGAATTCTAGACAAGCAATATCTAATAAATGGATTAAGGAACAAGGAACAAAGAATGGAGTTATGGAATGTATTGCAATTTTGGTTGGAAGAATGTGTGTGGGAGGAAAATGGGGCTATCGTTGAATAATATGAATGCTCATTATATCTTTATCTTTTTCAGGTTCGAAAATATATTTATTTTTGCTTTCGTTATTCTGTGCCATTGACTTAACTCAGTTTTTCCCTTTGTTGGTGGCTTTACTATAGCTCACGGGGTATTTCCCAGCTCCAACATACTAAGAATAGAATTACAGCGCGGGGGCTAGAACTGGGATTACGTAATTGAAATTATAAAAAAAATGCTTCCTCTGTTATGTTCTTTTGTTCATGCTTGATTGGTGTAAGAAGCTTGAGATTTTTGCAACAAAACAAGAACGAAAATATACTTCCTTGACTCCCAATGCATCCATGTCTTCTCAATCCGCCGCATTGGAATTCAATTCAACTACCCACGTAACTGGCAACTACATGTGCATTTGATCATAATAATGTTCACTAGCATTATCACTACAAATAATGGCCTCGTTTACATACCTTGTTCTCGATCTCATGTGAAAAACGATTGAAATGAAGCCAGAGACCAAGCAGATCAACCCTGTTACTATGTAGGATACTCCCAAGAAATTATTCTTACCACCAAGCCAGTTTGACGTAGTCAGAACGAAGTACTTCTTCCCTTTAAAGCTTTTCACTGGAAAGTCTTTGCTAATTGTTTAGGAAATCAAATCTTGTTATAATGAATTTTTCGTTACTATACATCAGAGCATATTTTTAACACCATTGCCAGGGAGAACAAAAAACCCAACAATCTAAACTCAATTGATTTTGATCATTTTTACGTCTCTCTCAGCCCAGAAACTGCATCAGTCCAAACAAGCATTGGACCATATTTCTTTCATTGCACAGTGCAGCTTAAGTTGTTCTAAATTATCTTACCCTACTTAACAACTTAGATGAAAGGATACTGTACTGCAAATCCATTCGATAGTTCCCTTTTGGTAGACCTTTCTCAAAGTGTGGACCGGTGTGAACAATCTTCCTGTACAGCTTCCGAAATACTGGAAATGCAGCTGTCCGAAACCACACGATAAGATCACTGTTTAAGTTGGCATTGTTATCAGTTTCGTAAGGACTCAGATCATACAACGGCTTTTGCCAGTTTGGTGGGCTTGCATACTCTTTGAAGGCCCCCTTCAGAGTGTTATTTTCAACATTACTCAAGGATGGATTTCGGAATTTCCCATTCTTTTCTTTCGACCATGTTGTGTCCTTGTGTGACAGAGTGATGTCAAGATCCGTGCCAACTTGGACGTAAACAAGCTTAAATGTATCTGAGGATAAAAGCAGAGGTAGCAGTTGGAGGGATAAATTGAGAAAGGAACGAGCAGAAAAATGCTACGACATTATCGCAACAGGTAGTTTACACCCTTTTTCTTATATAGGAAACCTTGCTCAAGGGGTATTAGTAAAAGTCTCTTAATTTTTGGCCGCATTTTAGTTCTAAAAGCTTCTTGAAAGTTTTTAAATGTAATGAAAAAAACTGCGGTGATAACGAAAACAAAACATAAATCATTGTCTTTCGCAGTGTTCATATGGCCTAGCAGATGAAACATACAGTAGTGGAGACTTGCTAAATCAGTAGAGGAAAAAGGGCTTTCCGAAACTCTGAAAGGTGGCACACAAATATACATAGCGTATCTAGTACTAGGTTTCTTATAAACCCGTTTCTTATAAAAAAATCGTGTACTCCGAAGAGTCTGTGTGCAAACGTGGCCTTACCGTTAAACAAACTGTCTGCAATTGCACCACACGGGGCAATCTTTAAGGACCAACTATCGTTGCCCTGATGCATGGTTCTGGTCTTGTAAGGGTCCTTGCAGTTGGCAGACAGAGTTTTCTTTAGGTTCCCATAAAGCTGTTCATCATCTTTTGATCTGGCGTAAAACATGTGGTTCTGTAAAGAAGACAATGGGATTAAACATCAATTTTGATAATAATTGATACTACACAGTTTAATTTTGTTAATTTATGCGAAAAGTAACATCATGGCAAAGAAATACTTATCTGCGACAAAAAGCTCCAGAAAGTTGGAACTTGTGAAAGCTTAATGGAGTTCTATCAAACTGCTGACCTGTTGAATCAGTGAGTACTGGGGTGTTACTGGTGCCTTCCAATTAGCAATCAAGATCGCGATTCCAATTCGAGGTTACTGACACCCCGTAGCCACCAGTTATTGGGGCCTAATTGACATCCAGCAGCAGCATAGCACAAGCCCTGTCAACGTCGCTTTTGTCTTAGGGCTAATTGTGCAGTAATTCCGATTTGTTCAATCTGTGCTTTCCGTGTTTGTGGAATGGTGGTATGCTTTCCATTGCTTCAGTCTTAACGTACGCGTAAAGACAGGAGATTCATACTGTTTTATTGTTCCCATCAAACTACATTCGCCTTCTGTAGGAACGATCTTCTTTTCTTTATTTAAATACAAAAGAATACCTTACTCTAGTGCTCCATCAATGATAATATAATAGATAGTAACAGAGATTATGGCACAGGCTATAACGCAAGTCGTTTCAATGAAATTTTCCAATAATTCTAAGTAATTTCAATGAAATGATACAATACCTGGAAAAAATTATCGAGTTTGTAGTACATGTAAACTTGTCCTACGTATTCCACTCCAAGTGAGAAGTAGACATGGCAACATTTGGATTTTGATCCGCTTAACGGATTGTAGTTACTATCACAATCATATTGATTACAATCAGTGTAGTCGACGACCTTTTCAAGAACCTGGTAAATAATTTTCTACATTAGAATTGTTGCAAATTGATAAAAACAAATGTGTTCTTGCTTGGTGATAATTGCAATGATGGAGTACTGATTGCAGAGAAGAGATTTCAGTGAGGATTGAGTTGAAGTTTCAGAAGAAAGTGAATAGGAGCAAGGAGATGAATTAATGCCCATTTCAAGGAAACTTTCCACGATCACACATTGAGATAAATGCAAGAATGGGCGATGACTTTAAAGATGGTGATTGGTCATCATTATTAGTGATGATTAACGATGATTGATGATGCTTGATAATGCTGATGGAAGTGATTTTGTTGTTGAGGATGGTACTAATGTGATGTGCAGGTTGATTTCTGATTTTGATTGAATCGATAACTACAACAAAGAGGTGATCACTTGGCTTTGATTGCAGTGATAGGGATAAGCAATTCTTGTGACTACAATGACAACAAATGGCTCCTGACATTTAATACTGCTTCTAGATCAAATAGAAGTTAAAAATTAAGATATTCCAAATCTCATTACCTTGTTGTCTGCTGTAAGGAAGACGATACCCATTGGTATAAAAGCAATCGCGAGACAGAACAGCACAGGCAACATACTTGAAGCTGTGACCTCGAATTTTGAAGCAGACATATTCTGTTGCATGAAAGGAGAGGCTGAAACATGCAAAAATGATTCAAACAATTTGAATATTGTAATAGCTAGTTAGGTCAAGTTGCAACAGTTAAGATGATTCCAGCGTATAGAACGATTAATGAAGAACAGTATGAAGAATGCTAACATTCTTTTTACGGGGAAAGGAAAAGAAAACAACCTCCAAAGTAGCTGGACTAGTCGACTCTCCGTGTGGTATAGAAACCTCTCTTGTGGCCTAATGCAGTTAATTCAAGATTTGGGACAGCAAGGAAAACTACACTGAACGAATGAAGCAATGGTAAATGATGAAAGACGAAAGAAATAGTAGAATATGTAGTGTGCATTGGACGATATCCGATAAGATATTAAAATTGAAGCAGCCAAGAATAAAATAGTCTAGAGACACAATAACAGTTTCAAAGCTCCAGTCTCAATTTATTATCTGCTCAACAAAGGAGTTGGGTATTGCTTAGCAACGTAACAGGCCGCCCTGTTGCACAAGCAGCTTTTCTTGCAATAATCTTCATTGTCATGCCATTTGCAGCTGGATCCTTATATCCCATACAATATAAAGAATTAGGAGGATGGGAGACGAGGAGATAAAGGTTACAAGCCGATTCTCATAGTCCAGCTATTAAAAAGAAAATTTCAGCAGTTTATTGTATCAATTGTTACTTCTGAGCAACAACTAGATCGGATAAACTTGTCAGACACTCACTTACCATTTGGCTTATTCGGCTTCAGCGAGTCTGGGTTTTTCTTCTTTCTCAGCCAACTTAATAGACCCATGTTTCAAAGGTGGATTTTCGTTTTCTACCAGCGAACCCGGTGCCTGTTTCGTTCAAAATACATTCAACTGCTGTAGTAAGTATATAGCTGGAAAATATTCCGCTATTTTGCATTACAATTGGAGATATCCATCTCGATTCATTGGCTATGAATACCAATTCATTTCAAACCATGGAAACTCGATGTTTAACACGGTGCAAAAGCAGACTTCATTAATAATTTAAGACCATATAAATGTTTTTTCGAGGTCAGAATAAAAATCATACTCAGTGGGCATTAGCACTTCTTCACAGCAAAACAGTAGATATCGCTTGAAGGGACTTTCGTGGAAAAAGCTTTGCATTTTACTACAAAACTGGCGACTATATTCTGAAGACGGAAATTCTCATGGTATATCCTACTTGATAAGTTCATCATTTAGATTTGAAACAAATATCTGCAGGTGACAGAACCACAAAAATTTTGTCCGGAAAAGAGTTTGAAGTAAATTATCGATTTTTGAAGAAAAAGAAAGAACATAAGAAACACGAAAATGTTTGCACAAACAAAGTTTGATGATTGACGCCTTGGAATGACTGAACTAAAACTATAATCTTTCTTATAAGGACCAGATCATTTTGGCCGAGGTTCAATGTTCTCAATTTTTGACAATTTCAAACTCAGATGTTCCGATATTGTTCCAAGCTCAGTTGTGGATATATGAAAATATTTCAGAAACTAAATGCAGAATAAAGTTTCTAATGCATTTGACCGAACTAATGCTAACAATAAAGCAACGAATGGCAATGTTTGTGAACAACTTCATCAGGATTTGTTTGACAAAAGATCATAGATAGTTGAGTGCGTGCTAAGATCTCTTGTAATTTTTCATCTGAGGCTGACCATGTTCTAACCGTGCTCTAATATTTATGGCATATGGGGCCTCAGTATTCCTAAAAAGTGTGTCCATATAAAAAAGAGGGTAAAATGGTAACTATATCACGGTAATATCTCATATATCTACAATCCTACAATAAAGTTTTACAAATCTTTCTAACAGTTAAATAGCATAATGTTTTAAATAATTTGAATGATTACCCACGCCTTAAATAATTCAACATAAACACGTATATCTACTTTAAGCTCCATAGCAGGGCTGGGCACTCATTTCTTCAAGGGGGTCACATGAGAAACAGGAAATACGGTAATGCAAGTAGGCTTGCTGTCGACATGATATTTGATCTGGAATTGATTGTGGAAAATTTACAACAACTTTCTAACGAAAAAGGTTATGCAACAGTAGGATCATAATGGAGGCCAAAAGGTTTCCCTAACCTCATGGCCCTCACCAGAGTTTTGCCTGATTCTATGTGCTTTATGTGTTTCCAGTTTTCAAAATACTGTATGTCAATTTTATTTGTATGGCTTTAGGGAGATCTCTTCCAGAAATTATGTCCGTTTCATGCTCCTGTGAAAATCACTGTAATGAGGCCATCAATAAAGGATGTCCGTAACAGGAGGAGGGGGTAAAGGGAAAATGACCTGCTTTTCCAATAGAAAGTCCAGACAGAGAGAAGGGGGGCCAAAAATGGCCCAAAGTTCCGAACGTCCTTTATGGATGGCTCCGACCAAGACTAATGCCATCAGAACTGCAATGCATTTACAGTTAAATTCAAATATATATCACTCAGCGCAAATCCCAATATGACTGAGAAATCTGAAAATATGTTGTTTATGTCCACATTTCTGAAAAACATGTCTATCTTGTGTGTTTTTGTCGCTTATGTCTTCGGTGGGCTACCTGCACCCTACCACTTAACATCTTAGCGAAACAGAAATTGCATTAATTGTGGGAAAGGGATTATGGGAACAAACAAAAACAGATGGCTAAAATGAAAAAATGAGAACTAAGAACATTGGCAAAAAAGAATGGATATCATCATGCCTAAATATAAGGAATGTTCTTTAACCAAGCCCTCTGTTTTCGCTCTAGATGTGAGCGACAATAGTTTCTTAAAAAGCTAATTCAATCAACATTGATTAGTGATAGTTATTGATATCGCAATTTGTATCTAAATCAAAAGAACTTCTATTGTATATCAGTGCACAAACCCGTTTGTGGTGTTTGGATGGATGGTGTTGGATGTTTGCATAGTTAAAATATATTTACAATCAAAGTCCGAATTTATTCAATTATGAACAATTTGCTTCTTTGTACATTTGTAACACAGGACTGAGTATTTGGCCTAACTAAACCAAAACAGATAACTCCGAAGATTACATAAACTGGAAGCTATCTGAAGAGGGTAAACTGTACAAACAACTGTACGTTAAAAACAAGTTTAATAAAACTCAGTTATCCAAGTTAAGTAGTTCTTCGATAATCTCATCTGAAACTTCATCAAAACATTTTGTCTCAGAGACAGTTAGATGAGCCACAAATTTTTCAAATACTTCAATACGAGACTCCACCATCTGAATAAGAGGACTGTGCCCTATAGACTTTGCCAAAAGCTGTCCCTCTGTCTCTACTATTGACAAAGCACGTTTCGGCTGGCCCATGCGGCAAAAATAATCTGCTCGATGTACCGCAAAATGAAGTTTCGCGGCGGTTGAGGCACCCTCCCAGTACCTTAATTCAAAATCATCTATCAGAGATTTTGCTTTGTTGATATTTTCCCGTGAGACATCGAGATCATACATCGAAGCGGAATAAGTCCGTAACAATACGCTCACCTTCTTCAACGTGGCAAATTCAAGTTTTTTAGCGACAGCTGCATCATCTTTCTCCATCATGGCATGACCCATCTCTTCTTCAAAACAAGCGATCGCCTCTGATTCGAACGATTCAAGTGATCCAAGTGATTCAGAAAGTTCTATTAATTCCCCAGCCTTACGCATCAAGATACATCCACGAAGATATAGTAACAGCGAAGAGTCTTCGCCTGAAACGTAGAAAACCAAGAACGATCTTGCTCTTTCCAGATACACCATCGCTTCCTCATAATCCTTCTTGTACATTGAGACATGAGCGAGGTAAAGGAAACATTGTGCAGTAAGCAGTTGCCTATTTTCTGCTCTTTCTGCCAAATCCATCGCCTCTCTGAACTCTATTTCAGCGGTACTTAGGTTCATGTCATAGACAGAAAACACACCTTTCTGTATCTTGATGACAACTTGCAGGTCAATCTCTCCTTTGATACTGTACCCATGAAGTAGCCGTTGGCTGTAGCTTTCCATTTTCCTAAAGAGGCCGTTATCTTGGAAGTGGCGCATTTGACTGATAATTCTAGAATATCTTTGACCGCTGCAAGAACCGCTTCGCCGTAAAGCATTTGGGAACATATCTGCATTTCTCATTAATGGCATTTCAAAAACTCTCTCCCTGTCAAACAACGTATTTACGCCATCTGTCGAAGTTCCTTGCCCATAATTGATTTCATTCCCTGTACCACTTACCACTAAGCCTGCTTTATTTACCAAAATAGTCAAGTCACCATTTCTTTGCTTAAATTTACAAAAAACACTAGCTCCCCTTTGCTCCCCATAGTCCCTTTCTCTCTCATCTTCTTCAAGCGTCCCAACGACTTTTGGCTTCATGCCCTCAGGTCTGTTGTATTCTGTTTGGATGTTTTGGGAGATCAGGCCAGGTGTTGCCTTCATCACGTCAGCGAAATCTTGAATACGCAGACCTGCAGTATTTTGAGCGCCTCTCATATCTATCCTATCTGGGGCGATGTAGACTACTTCAGCGTCATCAATCACAACACATGTTGATTGCGATAGTGATTGCTGTAGTGATGAGGAAGACAACGGTAATTGTGGTGCAAGCGTTGACGATGATGATAGTGGTGAAAGCAAAGGTGATTCAAATGAGAATGATGATGTCGACAACGAAGGCGATGATGGTGGTGAGCATGATGATGATGATGTTGTTGTTGGTGTTATTGATGATGGTGGTGATGATGAGGGCGGTGATGATGGTGGTGGTAATTTCACTGGCGTTTGTGATGGTGATAAGTCATGAGACATATTCGAATCAATCAGCAATCTGTTCGCAAATATTCTGAATCATACGATCAGGAATACCCATATCCTTTACCAATCAATAGCAATCAGTCAAGATTCAAGGCAATCATCACCAATGATTTATCACTACTGCTCCCAATCGACTTATTGATTAATCAATTCATCAATCAATACCAATCAATTCATTTACCAATCAATAGCAATCAGTCAAGATTCAAAGCAATCATCACCAATGATTTATCACTACTGCTCCCAATCGACTTATTGATTAATCAATTCATCAATCAATCATTCAATCAGCCAATCATTCATGCAATCAGTCTGTCACTCCATCATTCAGCCAATCAATCAATTGCACCAATCTTTCAAGCAGCCAATCATTCAAGCAGTCAGCATATCATTCCATTATTCATAGGCTAAATCAATTAATCAATCAATCAATGTCAACCATTGAAGGATATTCTCATTTAAAATCTTGAGCTGTCATGGTGGTACAAACGATCACTGTAAGCACCAACCACTTGGAAATGTTTCCATCTCACTTCAGTCCAAGTTAATGAAACCTAAAACTGAGACAAAATTTGGATAGAAAATTTTATATAATTTACTACATTGAAGGGAATATGGCACGGTAAGCTTCTAAGTCCTAAATCCGTTCCAGCACATAGGTAAAATTGCGTCATAGGTAAAGTGACCGACTTTTACGGGTTTATATACTGATTTTTCTACGCTCAGTCCTCATAAGTATAAAGTTAATCTCATTAGTGTCCTTATTTTTCGTGCTTTTAATAATATCTGCTCATCTTACACCAATTTTCATAATGAACTTCTTAAAATTAAGCCTATTCTTGCTAAAAATTGCTATCCTTCTGCTCTAGTTGACAACGTGATAAGGAAATTTCTTAATGAACGTTTCTCTCCTTCTAAGAAACCCCCTGTTCCTGAACATAATAAACAACTTATTGTTTTTTTGCATTCCTTTTCTAGGCCATCTTAGCTTTAAGCTACGCAACAATATCACTAAGCTTATCAAAGCTCACCATCCTAATGTTAAATTACAATTTGTATACAAATCTCCTAAGCGGCTATCTTCAACCTTTAAATTTAAGGACCTCCTCCCACCCCTAGTGTGCTCTAACGTCATTTATAAGTACTCGTGTAGTGGCAGCAGTGCCACTTATTACGGTAAGACATCCAGAAATCTTAAGATTCTCTGTTATGAGCACCTGGGGACTAACAAAAGTTGAGGTAAACGTTCCTGCCCAAGTTCTTCATCGATTGGGGATCACATAAAACAACCCGGCCATGAGGGCACACTTGAGGATTTCTCCATCATCAGCAAAACTAGCATGACCTTCGATCTTCTTATTCATGAAAGTCTCCTTATTCAAAGGGATAGGCCCAACCTTAACTCCCAGCAATCTTCTATTTCCATGGTTTTATTCTGATCATTGTTCTACGTATTCCCATTTCTATACACTTTTGGTACTTATACTCTCCCTAGTGATTTGTCTTTTATTTGTTATTATGTTTGCTGTGTACCTCCAATATGTTCTTTACCACTATATATTTCTAGGTGCTTCCTAATACGTCCTTTTCTTCCGCATCTTTCCTATTCGTCCATTCCCACTACGTGGTTTTCGATCCACCCCCCCCCCACTATATATGTTTTCGGTCTTATCATAATACCCTCATACTGAAGATGACTCGAGCACGAGTCGAAACGTTTATAGTTACACTGGATTAGTCATAGAATAGTCATTTCAAGTAAAATATATCGAGGAATAGTCGTCAAATAATCAAAAATGTGATCTCTTTTTGTCGTCACTCTCGTCCTGTTATAGGTAAAATTATTGTCTACCAGAAGACCAAACCCGAATATGAGGGATGGGTGGGACAGAAATCTGTTGTTTTGCAGCACCCCTTTAAAAAGAACAACTGAAGACTTTGATATTGCCCATTCACATCCTACTGGCGAAGAATCAATCAAGTGTTCCCCGCCCTTTCACTTTCCAGTTCAGTTCAGTCACAACTAAAGCAGGCCCGTAGCCGGCGCCATTTTCTTTAAGGGGGTACAGATAATCTGAACGTAGAGATCATCAATCAGCTGGGTGGCCTGGTAGCCCCTAGTAGTGTTCAGAACACAGTTAAACGACTTGGGTTGAATGCCGTGAAATATTGCAAAATGATGTAAACATGAGTTCAAGTATTCTATTTCCAAGAGTGTACACTAAGTCACCTTTTGGGGTTCCAGAGGGGGGCTTGCCCCCTCCCAGGTCATCCCTGAACTAAAGAGTTGAAATCTCACCTTCTGAAAGATCTGCACTAGGGTGGTGGAGGGATTGGGCTAATATATTTTAAGCTATCATTGTAACTTTCATTTGACTTGTAAATTAAATAGTACTTTATCATTTTATATTTAATTTATAATTATAGTTTACCTTTTTGTTCTCGGATATTATTCAAAGCTGACTTTGTGTCATGCTTTAAGTATCGTTAAATGAATGACAAAATACATGCCGTCATGACGGCAATATCAACTGGAGCCGTCAATCTCCTTTGAAAAAGTCCATAACCAACAGTTATCTACCTGTATTTGGTAACCAAATTGTGTTCTTATGGAAAAGGGACCTATTATACAAAATAGTTGCTAAGAAAACTCTTTTGTCTATCCCACAAATTAGTCGCTCCAAGAGATCATTATCGTTGGTAATTGTCCTCCAGAAGACTTTCGTTTTAGTTCAATCTTCTGGCTAGGACTTGAAAAGTCAGAACTGGTTTGAAGACTTCACTTCAAAAACATAACAGGATTCGATGATTCCATGATAGAACGGGGGCCTGGCCTGGCCTGTGGGGAACTGATATTAGGGGTCTTATCTCTGGAAGTTCGATCTGAGGAATGCGATTCATGAGAGTTGACATAGATGTATGATCAGTACGAAAGAAGCGGAAAATTTGTTGATAACCAATAAACTACGGACCCAGAAAAACGTTCACTTCATACGATGCTGGGATGTTGGAGCTAGGAATATCCTTATATAATACATACATACATACATATATATATATATATATATATATATATATATATATATATATATATATATATATATATATATATATATATATATATATATATATATATATATATATATATATATATATATATATATATATATATATATATATATATATATATATATATATATATATATATATATATATATATATATATATATATATATATATATATATATATATATATATATATATATATATATATATATATATATATATATATATATATATATATATATATATATATATATATATATATATTTCATTATACTACTTCTCACCCTCTCTGTGGCGTTTCGTTATGATTCTTCTGAGATGGACAGTAATGCTGACTTTACCTTTCCTGACCTTTCTGCTTTTTCATACTACCCGTTTACGTTTTGCATTGTTCTTCTCATAAACCCGATAGGTATTTCTTTTGTAGCTTTTTGTTTCATGATGAAAATTTAGCTCCTTCTAACCTTGTAAAGTTTATTCTGATGAAGCGTAAGCGAAACGTCCACCAAGTTTTGTATTGGTTTGAATATATATATATATATATGTTTATATTTAAATATATTTATATAAGATAAGATAATGTTTTATTCGTATATATTT
Organism: Mastigias papua; assembly: GCA_964019165.1. Lineage (NCBI taxonomy): Eukaryota > Metazoa > Cnidaria > Scyphozoa > Rhizostomeae > Mastigiidae > Mastigias > Mastigias papua. The sequence goes on along the minus strand of OZ025283.1, from coordinate 13,189,966 downwards.
ATATATGCATATAAGTTAAGAAGTAATATTTGCAGTAATATAAGCCTGTTTCGTGGACATAATTGTTCCAAACAGTATTGTATTGCAGTGTATACATAACGACATAATGGTGCTTGCTCCATATCTGCCTTTACCTTCATAACGATTTTTCATTCTTTTCTTCGGATTAATGTTCTTGTATATTTATATACCTTTATATATCTATATATATATATATATATATATATATATATATATATATATTTACTGTAACTATACAACCACATTCCAGTTTTCCTTAACTACCGAGATGGCGGCACGTCTGGAGGCAGGAGTATCTAATAAAAGTGGCGCTTCTTGCTTGCAAAACACTTCCAAGTGTCACCAAGAGGAGCTTAACAAAGTGTATTTGAGAAGGCCTGCTCTGGAACAACAAAACTCTTGGTGGGGTTGCCTATAGTGCGAATCTTCGATTTCATTTTCTTAAAAACATAGTCACAATCAAAGAGAGCAGGTAATCTGCTATTGTCTTTTCCTACATCTACTTTCGTTCTTAGTATAACCGCAGGCTTTTGATTGGCTGGTGTATTTACTTGGAGAATGACCCTTCGGTGGTCATCACCCGCATGACTTAGCTAAGAATTTTCCGCCCAATAATAAAAGGGGCGGAGGTAAGGTGGAAAGAAATATGGGAATAAGTTCTCTATGGCAGTACAAAAAAAGGACGTTGATGAATTCCTAAACTTCAATCGGGATGACGTATTACTGAAGAGTGATTGACTCCCATCATATGCTTTTGGCTTCCTGCCACAAGTCCTGTCAAAACAAGATTACTCTGATTACTGTACACTACGAATGAAACGCTGACCACCACCAATTATCTATTCTGTGATATGGTCAAGAAGCGAACCAGTTTGATATACAAGCTAGGTATAATGTAGGGTGAACGTGTACTATTGTCAAAACAACTTGGCACTGAGTCGTTCTAATCATGGTTGGATTACATCTATTGGACTAAAATAAGACTTCAAATAAAATTATCTGATAAGTGTATTACTATTAGATGAAGTGACAAAACGTACCTTATAATCAACAAATCCTTCCATTTGTATGGGCGCCCTATCTACTTCGCCCTCTCTTTGTGAAGCTAACCTGTTGAGTATAGAGTACCATTACGTCATTGCAAATTCACGTGCCATTCGATACCCGTATACTAGATAACGATAGCGGCCGACTTTTCCCCTCAAGTTCTACATATGTACAGGGCGTATAGGCATGTTTGAAAAAGTCCATAAATCAATATACTTCATTATTCTTAACTCCCTAAAGAAGTATCTTGACGAAACTGCCTGTTTTTGAGCTGCATTTGACGATATGATTACATAGGACTATAGGATACTCCGGGGGTCGGCAATCTGTCTCGTCATGATAATGAGATGCAATCCTCAAAAACAAATGATGTAATTGCTATATCCAGACATGCCATCATAAGCAGCCCTTTCTGCATTCTGGAATACACATAACAATAGTCTTAGTTTCAATTCGCTCTTAGGCAATGAACGAAGATCTATTAAATATGGCACAAAACATCTGACTGCGGCTTAAGCTATGTATATATACAACCAGATATTTCTGACACAATCTATATGTCTATGTATAGAAGATAGATATTCATAGATATTACCATGATGTATTCTAGCCGCATCCCATGCTAACATATATATATATATATATATATATATATATATATATATATATATATATATATATATATATATATATATATATATATATATATATATATATATATATATATATATATATATATATATATATATATATATATATATATATATATATATATATATATATATATATATATATATATATATATATATATATATATATATATATATATAACGAAAAAGAATCAACCACAAATATACTTTTCTGTAAGTAGACGTTTCGATTAAAATCTTCATTAGTGCTGATGAAGATTCTGATCGAAACGTTTACTGAAAGGATAGTATATTTGTGGTCTATTCTATTTATGCAATCTATATACGTTGTGGATGCGGCTTAGGATTAGTTTGTATATATATATATATATATATATATGTATATATATATATATATAATTCAATGGCCTTTCCACTAAAAGTTTTTAAAAATTTATATAGACTCTCATAATAAAAACAACTGTTTAACGTTTCGCGTATAGCTTCATCAGAAAAATCTTTCTAGATATATATATAACTTATAGCTATATAACTTATTCTATTTCCCTTAAACGTTCACCCAATCAAAAAAGAACCATGCGCAGTGTACGTCTCATGACCAAACCAAAACAAACACACTCAATTACCTGTAAGTCACTTGAAGGTAGTGAATTACGCCGTAAATATTTTTGTGTATTGAACACATACCTATAGTAGTAGTTCTTTACTTATGATGAGATCTTATAGATTGTCCTTTCATCAGGGTGGTGACGGGGAATGGATGTAGGGGCGTGACATCCCCCACTTATCCAAAACCGTTGTTAATTTTTCCGTTCGTTACCACAACGATCGTGGTTTGACGGTCATAACAGTGCCTTGTTCGAACCTGTCGCTAAATTTCTTTTTCTACACCCCCACTCAAAAGTCCTTCGACATACCATTGCTTATAAATCACATGAGATAAAACCAAAGGCATTCCCGCGAGTAGTAAAGCTCAAACGGGACAGTAAACAAAAGAGAATATTAAAAAGTCACCTGAAAATTGCAGTTTATCGCTAGGTGTTATTCTCATTGGCAAGGATCTTCGAGACGGTTCAGATTTCTGACCATGAACGTTCCATCGACTTCTGATCCCTCCATTTCATTTCGATTATATATTCACTCCCAGCCCCATTGACTTGTGTCACATGATATTCTCTGAATTCATTCAGAAATAACACCACCAGCAACAACAGAATCAAAACACGACTATCGTCATAATAATGTTTGTTTTCACAAGCCTCTGTCATCGGCAATCCCTCCCATTGTTCCTATTGTTATTTCAAGTTCCTATCCCCCAATGTTCCTGACTGCCAAAAAATATTACCACAGGATTTACAACCGCAGACTGGATAAGTAAAAAGCGCAAACTGCCGTGAATTCAACATGTGGCATGCATGTGATAGTTCGCAGCGGGAAAGTACCAGTGCATACGTCATGGATGAAAAAGTGGTAATACAAGAACAGGTCGTCAGAAAAAATAACAAAACGATTTTCTAAAGTAACAAATTAGTGGAAAAAAATTTGAGGAGAGGCACTGTAGCGCATAAAAGAGGAGGGAAATGGAGGTAATAGCATCTTGGAATAAAGAAAATATTTATATACTGTGAGTTAAAGGAAACGCCTAGTAAACATTGCCGCCAGTTACTAATATAATGCTGCATAATAGGCAGATTACCCGCATTGTTTGATACAATGGTAAATAGGAGATACATGCAGGATAAAGAACCTGTGGAAGAGGTACACAAGCCGATACATCGTTGATAATACTGTGTAAGAGCAGTTTTGCAGTTCCTTCTCGGTGTATCTGAAAATCATATTCAAAGTCTAACGCTGTCCATTAACATTATCCCAAAGATGTTGTTTTCAATGTTGAAAGCAGAACAATTTGCAAAGCACGTGGTAGGATCTGAGCTCTTCCTCTTAAATAATTAATGCTAGAACTTCCAAGATAAATGATTGGCAACAGAATAACAGAGTGCACCAATAAACGTGCCTTCCTGCACACCAGCAAACGTGCCTCTTTGCCGAAATAATGATAGAAGAGAATAGGAAGTGGATTCTAGCAATATGCAGAGGATAATAAACAAACTCCAGAAAGATGCCAGTGGCGATGAAGAGGCAATCCCAGAGCAATCTGGAGTTATATCCACAGCGATTAATTCTACGGAGCCTTGTTATGATATAATGGTTTTCATTAATGAGGCTGATATAGTTATTGCTGGTAAAGACAACGTGATACGAGGCGCCACAACCGAAATTAAAAATGGATGTGGCCTACAAATCAAGAGTGGTGAGATTCTGTCATGCTTGATGAAGCCGGATCCAATGATGTTCCCGAACGCACTGAAAAGGACCGGACCCTGCGAAGGAAGAGCATATACACTTATTGTGACCAAATCAAGCCAGCTTACTGATGCTGGGTTGACGCAAAAATTCAGTGAATTTACAGATAAACTAACTGTCCATACGAAACAAAAGAAATGTAAAGATTTGTACGTGCTGGTGTTATTGCAAAAAGCGATACACCACATCTATGCCAAGGAAAATGAAGTCGCATTGAATGAGCTAATGACGGCAGAAGAACTATGTGGAAATTGTCTAAATCGAAATCTGCTACTAGGGGGATGTGTCACATACAAGGCGTACATTAAGTTGTATCAAGGGAAATTCGATGAAGCACTAAACTATATTGAAAAGGCCAAGTATCTCCTAGCCAACGTAATATCCGGCGTAGAAAAAGCAATGCTTTGCTATTTGACCGGATATGTATACATGAAAATGGCCGGAGCAGAACATAGGCCTAGCAACCAATTTGAAGATATGGCTATCGAGTACTTCCAACTGCATAGCAGACATGCAAACGAGGATACCGAGAGAGAGATTGCAATTAAAGAACTGCAGTATGGGATACTTAAACAAGCTACAGTGTATTTAAGAACATATACCAGTAATGGGTATAAATTTGGGACAAGTGAGCAGAGTGTTGAGAAGGCCAGAGAGTTGCTGGACTTTTTTGAGACAAATCTATGGCAAGATTCAACTCCCGCATCGAGAATTCATTTCATAACGCTTCGTGCTGATTACCTATACAGAAGGAACTGCCTGAAACGAGCACTATACATACTCACTACCTCTGGCATAAAACTTGCAAAAGAGGTTGGCCACAAACCCATGATCCAAATGGTCGAAGACAGAATCAAAATAATGAAGAATCTAATTGCTGGCAAAGAAACAAAATGAGAAATGTCTATTACACGTTGTAGTAAGACTACTAGTGAATCCTGTCTGGCTGAGCGTTGCACACATCAGGAAACAGTCAAAAAAATGTGATTTCTCAATTTCTTTTAGATATAATGCTAGCATAAATAAAGTACAGTTGAATCTACAAATAAATAAAAGTTCAAAAAAGAAACAAAAAGCCTACAATACTTTTTATAAATTTTGTGAGCGATAAAATTAGTTTGGAAATAGATAATATATTGGGATATTATTTTGAGAGATATTTTTTTTCAAGCAAGATTGCGCACAAAGACTGCTGACTGGCTGATTCTGTCGATTGACTAACTGAATAATGCAGTGATATGATCACTTAAAGTAACCGAATGTGAACCTATCACCAATCAATCAGTCAATCAGTCAATCAATCAATCAATCAATCAATCAATCAATCACAAATCAGTCAATTAACGACCAATCACTTACATCAAGATTATAATGGAAAGGCAATTTTGGACTAAGCTGATGACCCTGGGCCAAATACTTCTAAAGGGGGTCAGTTTTTTCATAAAAGATCAATTCACTCCTATAGAGGGAACTCTAAAGCATTCCTGCATGGTATTTTCCTCCAAACGTACGGGCATCCTCAAAAAACACGATACATCGTTGATAAAAAACCCATCCATCAAATATTCCTAATTTGCTACCACAGCTAACATGCCAATAAATTATGCCAAACCTTTGTTCGCAAGAAACTTATTATATCACACCCTTCTCTTTACCAACTTCAACAAATGCATTTATGCACTGTTCAACTTGTTCAATCGTATGGGCTGCTGACATCTGCACACGAATTCTTGCCTTACCTGAAAATTTGGTGTAATTTTGATTAGAGAGAGGAATAAGAACAAAAACAGCGTGATGAGAGAGAAGGGAAAACACTGGCAAGAGGAAAGGTGGAGAAATAAGGAAGAGAAAAGATCTACGACAAGGAATAGACAAGCAAAACTGTCAATTAAGGATAAAAGGAACTATCTCAATTTAGACAATAAAATATCTATACTATTACTAGGTGAATTTAGTCAATACTACAAATGCTGTTTTCATAAAAGGCCCAGTTTGAAAGCAACGCAAACAAAATCGCCAGCATACAGTTTAAAAAAGAAATAAATTCAAAATGTCCTAGTAACATTTGCTCAGTTCCACATGTCCTTCCTGGTGCAGTGGCTACTTTTGTGCAAGTTGTTCTTTCAGGTGATGTTTCAGAGTGGGAATAGAATCAGGCTTCCAATATTGAATGATAGCTCGGGTACAAACAACAAGACTAATATCAAAACATGAGATCTGTTTCAAATTGATATCACACCAAACAACCAGCCTGCATAACCTCTGAAGTTTTCAGCCTCAGTGTGAAAGAAACTGGTAAACTGCAACAGCAGCAAATATTAGGCGTGATAAAAGGATGTAACAATAAGTACCTCGTGGTACGACCGGGAAAGTGAAACCGATGACATAAATGCCTCGATCTAGAAAAAGTAGTGATAAGTAATTAAATTAGAATGTATATTACGTACGTAAAAATACTCTGATAAATAACAGTTTCGCTTGAGAATGAGGACGGGGGGAGATGCCTGGTGCAACAAATGATGCTAATGGGGCTCAAAGCAACCTCGTATGCTTGAGTTCATTACTTCGAGGCTAGATTAAACTGCTTCAAGGGTATCTAGCAGCGTTGAGGGACGCACGGAAAACAAATGCTGCGACAGATAAATCGCCCTATTTAGCTAACTTGCTGCGTGCCAAAGCTATTGACACAAAGTGAAATTACAACAAACGATGCGAAGGTGCTTGTGCAATACTTCACCTTGTGATGAGGGTCAGCAACGTCCAAAAGCAACAGAGGCTACGTCTGTAATTTTTGAATATTGAATTACGACATAATGTCGCAATAGTTAAGATAATTACATCACAATTGTGACGCAGCACCAGAGCAACTACGATACAACAAATACAAAACACACATGTCTACAATACTATCTTGTGAGAAAACACTCTTGAGGCAACGAACTATGCGGCGAAAGTACGCAAGAGATATCGACATGAAATTGAAATGAGAGACGCAAAAAGTACGCTACCGATCATAGCATCAGAGAATTCAATCGCAGTTCTTTCGTCAGGCATCATAACTGGACATATTGGATGGTTGTCTCCCTGAAACGAGATCAAAACTCAAGACAAAGGATTCATCGAAATGTCCATGAGATTTTTCGAACCACAAGGACAACCTCAGGAAAATGTTGATCAGCTGCAAACTTCAAAGACAGGTGTTATGGAATAGAGAATAAATTAAGCGATGATCGAGGAAGACAATAAAAAATCAAGCGATCAACTCACAATGACAGTGAAACCTGCTTTCAACATCTTCTCTCTAAAATACTTGGTATTTTCAGCAACTTTTAAAGTGAGAGGAGATCCGTCCATTAGCATATCAAAAACCTTGAATGAAGAGAATCAGCATAAATGTAAATATATATATATATATATATATATATATATATATATATATATATATATATATATATATATATATATATATATATATATATATATATATATATATATATATATATATATATATATATATATATATATATATATATATATATATATATATATATATATATATATATATATATATATAAATATGTACAAATACATTTATATATACCTATTTATTTCTATGTATATATGCATATTTAGCAAAGACAAAAATGGTGGAACTTTAAATGTTAGTTAATAAAGGTGACAAAAATAGCAGAAAAACCAAAGTCACATCTACGACCCCACCACGAAATGCAGTGCACTGAAGTTAGTCAAGGGTCTTCAAAGGTCAAGATGAGTGTTTTCAGAATATCTATTTGGCCTACATCTGTAATAGCAGTGATCAACAGAGAATGAGATATTATTCCGGTGTTGGTGAAACGGTAAACTCTTGAATTTTCATAAGTATACCTACCTTGCTTGCGCTAGCTACAACGGGAGGCGGACATGAATTCGAGAACAGATAAGGCCTTGATTTTTGTCTTAGAAGTTGAATAAGCTCCTCTGGTCCAGTCGTGTAACCACCTTCGAAAAACAAATTAGAAATAACTATAAGACCAAGCCATAAGACTGCGCATTACCCACTTGAAAGATATCGAAGAAAGAAAACATTCATATGATGTATCATTCTGAGGTAATTCTGTAACAACTAAAAATTATCCACTGACATCTTAGATTAACACATTTATCTGTAAAACTACGTCACTTACAGAGTAATAGTGCCTTCACAAAAAGTTAAGCATCGCAGTCTGTATCTCACCTGCAGCACCACCAAGGGCTTTGCCAAGGGTCGAGTTGATAATCGTGATGCGGCCGTCAAGTCCAAAATACTCTTCCGTTCCCCTGTTATTAGAAAAACAAAACAAATCAAATGATTGCAAAATCAGATCAACTGGGGGCTGGAAACCCATCCTTGAGTTTGTTTGCCCTATCCATGGTGGCTATCAGCAAACCAACGTAGAGCAATGTAGAGAATGATATTTATTCAAGCAAACTTGACATCGAAAACTAACCGTAAAACGTCCAACTTCGTCGGTAGCTTTTATACCCATATATTTCCAAACATTTAAAACAGATAGAGAGGTCTACTCGTGATATTTCCTACGATAAAAGGACTACAAAATTCTAAAACTTATCAGCCTATGTGAATATATCACAGATTTTTGCTTCTCATAGGACAGGCCATCTTCAAATTGGTAATTTTGCCAACAATCCAAGAGGCAAACAGAACCAACCTTCCAGTCTTGCCAAAGAAACCCGTGGCGTGGCATTCGTCAATAAAAGTCAGCGCATTGTACTTATCAGCAAGGTCGCAAATTTTACTGCAAAGCAAAATATCTAGGTAAAATATGCAAGGTTACCTGCGCGGAAATAACTGCAAAATATGTCAACTAACGTTTATAGACATGTGCATAAATCCGATCGATGATATTTTTGCAAATAGAAACATGTATATCAATTTTATGAATGGAGATAAAAATGGAAGTTGAAGCATTGAGATCTTTACAGCGACAGTTGACATAAACATGGAAAGTTTAAGATCAGACGAATCAGCGAAATACAAATATCTGTAAAGAATGATTCCCCTTTCAAAAACAATTCAAAGAGCTACTTTCAAACAAATCTTCCGCAAAAAAAGTTTTGATGGAATCTGATTCTTCACACGAGAGCCATAGTTCTGCCTTATGTTTGTAGCATCGATTATTCACCTTGCAACAAAATATCTCACCATTCAACAAACAACGACGCGATTTGATCAACTGACTCAAAGTAAAAAGATAAATGATTTTATGAAAGCAAGTTATGATGTCATGAGCCATTCGACTGAAGCTCATCTCGGATAGTTAGTTTAAAATCCTAGACTACTGAGTGATCAGTCCACTGAAAGAAAGGACGATTCAACTCACTTCAGTGGTGCAACATTTCCATCCATGCTAAACACGCCATCTGTTACAATCAATTTCATCCTAGCTCCAGCAGCATCTGCTTCTTTCAATTTTGCTTCAAGGTCTAAAGCGGAAAGGAGAACACAGATAATTGCAAACTACCAAAGATGGAACTTAGTGATTCGATAAAATATGTGATCATGAAAGCTAATATACTTTCTGACCAACCTATGCTCTGTCAATCGCATCTCATATCTATCAACTCCAGATGTCAACCTCCTTGTACATTTCTCAATTCTATCTTTTACAAAAGAAAACAAGTGCTCTTGCTATGCATGTACTAAGTCTCTCTGTTTTTATTTGCAATTTTCAAACTTTCCTATACCACAATTTCTTAACTAATCCTCATTACTTTTTACTTTATTTGATGGTGCATAATCAAAAAGAAGACCTATTTGAGGGGGGGGGGCTTATATACTATCTGACACATGCCACAATAAAAACTCATTTTCAAAAGAATTCTTCCCATAGAATTAGACATAGAAAAAATAGTTTAAACAAAAGCATCAGTTAATAACAATGATGTGTTCATCCTCCTCCGGAAAGGGGGCCTTTTGAAGGGGGCCAATTTATTTGAGGTTTTATGGTAGGAAAACAAAAACTGCCAATGGGAAAGTAATGACATCCTACAGAACACTAAACAACATGGTGTAATAGCAGCTATGTTATCAGCAGCATAGTGATATCAGTGATATCTCAAAAATCAACACACCAACGTATAGTTTGTACATTTTGTACAACTCTACTATATTTCAACTCCTCAGTAAATGTGTTCAACTTAGGCCAAAAGAATTGCCAAGACTTATATAAATGTTATCCTTCTTAGACATTTGAAAATGGCCACCCTAGTACTCAGGTATGAGAGATAAGCAGATGAGACATGTAGGCTAACAAACAGGAAACTTATGTGCAAACACACAAACGCACATTAGAACAAACAAAGCAAACCTTCCATATTCTTGTGTTTGTATCTGAACTTTTTTGCTTTGCACAATCTAATCCCATCAATGATTGATGCATGATTTAGTTCATCACTAAGAACAGCATCATCTGGGGTTAACAACACCTCAAAAAGTCCTGCATTTGCATCAAAGCAACTTATATACAGAATTGCATCCTGTCTGCCATGAAATTTTGCTATCTTTCTTTCAAGATCTTTATGGATATTCTACAGAAAAACAATGCATGAAATTTCACTAACACAAACACTGTGCTTATCTCTGAGAACATCTAGTATTTACAATAGACGTGTGAGTAAAAGCAGACTGTGTAAGGTGGCACTTTGATACATGAAAGGGATAACAATCCAAAAAACACATAAAAAGGAAACCTATAAATGCCATTGTGCCTGCCATTAAAAGACATGAATGGGGAATGGACTTGTGATCATATGGTATAACTCTTCATTTCCCATATGGTGAAAGTAAACTACACAGACACACAGACACACACAGGCACACACACACATATAAATATATATATATATATATATATATATATATATATATATATATACACATATATATTATAATACACACACACAGTTGAACCTCAATACGTCAACTACCACTTAAGTTGGGCTACCCCTATCTTGAACATATTTTCATGGATTCTGAATACAATGTCCTTTAAGTATGTCAAATATTTTCCATGACTTATTAATCCTTTATCCTTGCACCTATAATACCATCGCAATAAACATACATCTTGCAAAAATTGTTAAACAGACAAGTGAACAAATAGATATGACCTAAGAATTTTGACAATGATAAAAATTTTTACCTGAGTACCACAGATGAATCTCACTGAGCTTAATCCAGCCCCGTGGGATCCAAGAGCATCATTGCAAGCATTGACCACCTCTGGGTGTGCCTAAGATTGATATTAGTAAGGTACTAATGTGAAAATGCATAAGGGAAAAAATTTACAAACAAAATCAATAGAGGATAATAATGACTATTATCAAGTTGTGTTATTGAATGCTTAATAAGACAAAGAAAAAGAGTTGGTGCACATCTTTTTAGGCAAGATGGAACAGTTCTAAGTTGTTGCTCTGAGTTTCATGGTTTAATGGTGTTGCCATGGAACTCCTCCAAAACAATTACACATCTGCTTCTAGATTCAACCAAACTATCTATAATGGCACTTCAAGTGGTACTGGGGAGACATTCTATCTCCCCCCCCCCATTGTCTCTGGGAAAGAGAAAGATTTGGGGGATGGGAGACTTCTACAAGAATTAATTCACTGCTATGTCATATCATTGCTCTCTGTTACCCTTAAGTTGCATACTGGAGAGTGTGGTACCAAAGGGGCTCATCTGTTTAAAAGTATGGTCCACAAAGGCCTTCCCCAAGTATGTGGATGCTGGCACTGCCATTGTGCATTATGAGTAACAAAACTGGACTATATGCTAGAAACTAAATAGCATACAAACATTCAAAACATGACGAGGAGTGCTTGAAAAACAGAGGCATAAAAGAATGAACTGCAGGATATGTCTGTTTACTGTCATTAAATTCATTGTAGACATGGATACACAATAACAGTAATTTTTATCCATGGGAGATTGCAACAAGAGATTACTCACAGAGAGTCCCAAGTAATTATTTGCACAGAAATTCAAGACTTTTTTATTAGAATTTTCTATGCTAATGGCACCTTCCTGAGGTGATGTGATTACTCTCTCAGTTTTCCATGTTCCCCCTTCTTTTATTGACTGTAGTTGATTTGAAAGAATTTCCCTCATAGAGGATACTGCTGACATCCTCCTGAGATGTATTTGAAATAGGTTTTGACAATACATTCTGCCTGAAAAAGATTTTGCAAACTACATATTTAGCAAACCAGCTAATCTGAAACATAGATGGCAAAAATGTCCTCCTTTGCTTTGCGTCAAGAAAAGGTGAGATGGAAAGAGCACTACTAAGCCTATGTACAGTATATATAACTATCTTTGCAGGAATCAACTTAAAAAGTATTGGCAGTATAACCAAAGCAAAGGAGAAGGCTTATATCAGTGCAGTACATCCAGCGATGGAAAGACAGCAAACTGTGACCTTATGCATCTTTCGTCCAGGTAGTGAAGCACTCCGTGCCTAGCTATATTCCATATATCTTTCGCCGGAGGTGTTCTGTGTGGATCCTGATCTTTCTTCTACCTTGCTGTTGTATAACAGTGATTTACTCATTCCTAGAGGCCAGAGTAACGAGTTACAGTACCCAACTTGACAGCGCTTATCGCAAAAGAACAGCAGCTTACGGTACGGCTGTCCTCTCTCATACAAAAAGCAGTGTTTATGATTACTCTGAGAAAGATTTCATGGATTGTCGGTTAAGTATGATCCTAGCAAAGCTCTCCCTTGTAAAATTACGTTTCTACTATTCAATAACCCTTCGAGACGTACCTGACAGGTTCCTTAAAGCCGCCATTTTCTTTTACATACATGCAACCACTGATCATTTTTTAGATCAGTGCATGCAACAGCAGCAATTGCATCTTGGGGTATCTCCACCTCGGACCCTCCCACTTTTGCAGTCAAGTCAAAATTCATTAAAAGACAAGCTCGGAAGGTGAGTAGAACCAGTTTCTATATGAATAGACTATGTCGAAGTTGTTACAAGGACGTTCTTTCCAATAAGAGGCACCTTATCTTCGGCATGGGTTCCTACACTGGGGGGGGGAGTAGTGGCAACTGCGCCCTCTGCTCTGCCCTCGTCTGGGAGGGGCAAACAGTTCCTCTAAAATATGATTACTTGTACTGTATATGCTTAATCAAAATTTATCCTATTACAGAGAATCTGAAGGCTAAAATCGATCCCTATAGGAGCACATACAAACAATAAAAAATGTCAATTCGAGCAAGTTGCATGATTATAAATAGAATGACCAAGAGCTTCATGTTGTGGAGAAAGAAAGTAAGGGTGTCGCGCTTTCTTTAAAACTCTATATTCGATCACACTAACAAGCGATCATCATCAGAGTAAGCTAGTTATTTACAAGTGAGTATTTTACATACCCAAGGATTATACCTCTAGGATGCAAAACAATATCTATTGGCGTATTGTGATAGAAAGCTTCCACAATTTACATCGGTCAACACAGCCAGATCGCTGGAAAGGTCAATTGACTCTGCCAATCCCTTGAAACATCCCATCGCGATATTCCTGGACCAGTTAAGGTTATCTAGCAAGTATACACTAATTTTATAAGAATATAGTATATAAGAGTATCAAGACTAAAATATATGAATAATTTAAGAATATCCTTAGACTCAAAATAAAAAATTTTTAAGAATGTTAAGGTTCAGTGAAAAGTTAGGAATTCTTATGAAAAATTGCGTATTGCCAAATGTGAGAGTCGCAAAGTGTTCATGCGTATGTCATCTTGATGAAATAGGTTCTTAGCGTAGGGCGGAAGGTGGAGGGAATACAGTGTGCTGCTGAATCATATTGCCCAATTTAAGGTTTGCTCGTCCTTCGTAGCGAGAAGAATGTAGCTGCGAAAGTTGATAAGCAACAGAAATCTTAAAGCAATTTTAAGGCCTGTTTCATTTAGACCTTATATTTATATTATTATGTGCTATCAATCCATGGTCTTGTAATGTAGATATGACACTCTATGGACCAAGCTTCTTATCAGCCCAGAAATTTCATATCTTGAAGTATTTTCTTCTGGAGATTGGCATTATGTCTGATTACAGCTAAACAAGCGATGCGATGCTCGCATTGGCCAATAAATGTGTTTGCCAAGCCAGAGTTTTCATAGCACAATTCACTGATAAAATTGAATTCGACGTAATTGAAATTGTTTCAACAAAGAAATGTACTCTCAGGTCGGTGATGTTGCCATGCACTAAATGACAAGTGACAGGCCCTAATGCCTATGCTGTCTATAAACCACAGGAGAACACCAGTGGCAAGCTATTTGGTCCCCAGCCCCCTTCCCTTATAACTAATGTCAAATATGGAGAGTTCATATTGAATTGTATACATAATAAGAACTTACTGACAACTAGTCTTTGCCCATCATGGGTGGTATCAGAATGTGCCTAAAAACTTTCTTTAAGGAGCCTTTTGGAAGAAAGTGACCAGCTATATTATTTTTGGAAAACATTATTTCATAGAACACAAGGGCAACAAAATACTTGTAGCTAGCAACAGCAGATTATTTCCAATGTCACAAGAAGAGAGTTGACTATGGCCAACCGTCACCAACAGAACAAAATATATAGGTGTCTGGTCAAACTTCTCAATACACGTTAAATGTCCTGGTGCATGACCAAACTTTTTACATTTTCTTACAGATTGGGGGGGGCATACCACCCTAAGTTCTATTATACTCTTTAAAACTGAGTTCCAAGTCGAAATGAGAGAATGGAATTAACAGTTTCCTTTGCATTAAAAGCTATAGTTGGCTGACGAGAAGACTAATGAGCAGATAGCCATGTTAAAAAGAAGACAGATGTTGCCTTGATTAATAGTTACAATTATCAAGTCAGTTACTCTAGCACTACAATTTGATAATCAAGGAATTAATGAAATTGCATTTCACATGCATTCCACATTAGTTATTTATTTACTTTTGTTTGTCTTTGTTTAATGAAACAAGACATATAAACGCCAAGCATCGTGTACCGATACCAAAAGCAACAAGCACGCTCAAACATATCCAGAATCGATTCAAAGTATAATTTCGTTTGTATGCGAGGGCGTTGATAATTCTTGTATGGACAGCGTCGAAGTGTTTGACCTCGGATTCAAACAGAGCTTCTACATACCATCGTGCATATGAAAGGCTGTAGGACACGGGACCGAGAGCTTTAAACTCTTTCATTGTACATATCGACGGAGTTGTGCCTAGAAAATTAGATTGATAACATAATGATAAGAGGAACCACTCTCGTCTATTAAAATCCAAGGTTTGGGGATAACAGTTCAAAACAAATAGACTACAATTGTGACACATCAAACTCCGGCTGAAAAAATGCAAAGTCCTTAATGGGAGCTGGTTAGGACAATCTTCATATAATCTATTAGGCTAAGAACTTAACCCGTAGCGCCTTCACAATTCTCCATTGAAAGTCCAATTGCTATTGCAAGACATAATTTAAATAGAAGGGAAAGCACATGTAGAAGATTTTTCTAAAACTTTCTAGGTTTCCGTACGAATATATTGTATACATAGTGGCATTTGAGCAAATCATAAAAGAATTGGTTGCTCTACGTATTCATAGTCATAGTCAGGAGCGAAACAACATTATTTTCATTAGGGAACATGTGACGCGCTGCGTAAGGGAAACTCATAAGGGTTCCTTATATTTGTAACCCCTTGGCCTTACGTGGCTCTCGATGTGCCTGGGTCTGCCTTGTATTGCAGGGACTAATTCAATAAGGATGGTATCGACGGGAAATGATTCTCTGTCCAACAATCATCTTAGTGAACTCAAATGGTGATGGAAACAGCATCTACCCAACAATTTGTCAGGTTGACAAAGACTTACTTAGTCCTCACCATCAAAATGACTCTAATGTTACATGACTCAAATTGAACTGCAGTTCCAAGTATAAAGACAGAAAGTGCAAAAAATCATTGGGGGCTACCAACCAACTTGCCCCGAGGTACTCGACGAAAGGGCGTGGCTTCTTTGATGACAAGACATGCCTTGCCTGCATGAAACTAAGCCAAAAAGATGAGGGCAGAAACTGTGAAGCACTTAATTTTGTTCATTTTCCATAAACGTAATAACATTCTGGTGCAAAACACAGCACTGAAAGAGTGAGTTAAATGAAAACCAAAAATTTATGAGGGGTGCTCCATCCTTCACCAAAACCCCTACTAGTTTTGCCCCCGGTCCTCCTGGAGGTATATCATATCAGGGAAATTCGGGTTTAAAGTCAAAGGTTTAACTGCTCTACTGTCTACCTGAGAGTAATGATGATATTAAGACAAATAAGACTGCTGCCATCTGAGCATTTCTTGGATTAAAAATACACGATAAAAGGTAGGCACAACCAGATACTGCAAACCAACCAAGAGAACATAGAATGTAATAGTCACTGAAACGGCCTGCGAAGAAACAAGACTAGATTATTCACAACAAACATCAATGCATGTGATTTCAAAATGAGCTGGCTTAAAAGCAATGATGCACGTGACCTCCGCACGAAAACAGTTTCCTTGGATAACGTGCGAAGTATTATTCACATTTGAGGGACATAAATTTTGGGAGTGGCAAATACAGTCTATATTTGAAGGCAGTGCACCTTGCAAAATTGAAAGCACCCGTTCCATCTAAGTGCATCTGGCAAAATTTTGGCAAAGGCATTAGTTACATTTAAGATTTTTAAACGTAGTCATGCGTAGTTTTATACACTGTGAACAATTGCAAAATAAAACTGAAAATAACAGGAACATTGCTAAATCTGATATTCTAATGAAAACTAACAGTATCAAGCATAGATAAAGACTAATGACGGGAAATACCTCGTGGGGCTGTGAAAGTGTATTGAAGTGACAAGTAGATTAGCGGCATGGCGAACATTTGTGGCAACTGGGAGATGTTCCCTGCCAAAAAGTAACTGAATCGATTCACTCCAGCACCAGCCTCTCTAGGTTGAAAAAGCGACAGTTAGCTAACCTCAAATGATCACCAAGTTAGGAAAGATTTCGTTTAAAGCTAAAGCTACTGCAATCCGAGCCAAAATAGTTGGAACGCTTTGCAGATTTGTCACAATTTTCCTTCTGCTTTGCTTCCCCATCACTATGATGTACCTGTTGTACAGGTCATTCGCTCTACAGTCCAGCAGTGCCCATCCTACAAAACTCATGGGTTATTTGAAGGGAGAGGTGTAGGGTTTTATTCAAAATCTCTTCACTTTGGCCACCTTTTAAGTAAATAGATTGCAGTTCAAGAGCAGAAATATGTGATGTTCCAATTATTCGTGCTAACAATTGCGGTTAAGTTTCAATCTTTGGTGTTTCATGCAAAAGATATACAAATGAGCTAGATGAGTGGCTTTCTCTTTATAGAACTAAAGAAAACTTATATCCTTGTAGAGTGATAACTGAAAAGCTAAAAAAGCAATATATCATGCAAATAGTTGCAAAGAAGGTACTGAAAACGAGATGAATTTCGATAGTACTGTAAACTGCTATTCTAAAGATGCAAAGTTTAAACAAATAGGCTGTTGCTGCCTTGAAGGAAAAAGAATGAATACCTCCAATAAACCGTACGATATTGTCCGAAAACGCGAAGTGCAGGAACGCTTGATATTAGGCCAATTCCCATTGCACTCATTGTTGCCATGGGGAGGAACTGATTAAGTTGTACCTGAAATGATCACAGAGACGTTGTTGTTGTTGTAACAGCAATCAAACAACTCTAACTACGTTGGAGTAGATACGGTCCTCATAATGGTGAGAGACAGAGAGACAGAGAGACAGAGAGACAGAGAGACAGAGAGACAGAGAGACAGAGAGACAGAGAGACAGAGAGACAGTGGTGATTTTCAAGGTGCCAGCAGCATGTTGCGCTATAGAAAAGATTATTATTCACAAAAATGTTGTTTAACGAAAGTATGCTTCTAATTGAAATAAACTCCATGTTCAGATTGTGCGATACATTTATAATTCGGCGATTAGACCATCTGGCCTACTGAGAAATGTATGAAGCCACCTGGACATCTCACAGAATAACAAGACAATTCAGTTTACAATGCAAAGGTCCTGCATCTAAGCTCCCCTTCGGCCGGGTAGCTCAAACGGCATTGCAATTTAAACAGCCATGCAGTTCTAATATCATTTAGAGAAGATTATGAATATAGTATATAATATCGAGTGTCGTCAAATTCTCTTAACGTGGGGGTAAATGATGTTTTCTATAAGGAATTGATCTCTGATTTAACTCTGAGTAAATCAAACCTCTTTGAATAGGCCACCAAGTACTCCACTTGCGAGTAATGCAAGAAATACATCTAATAAGGTTGTCTTCATCTGACGGAATTGCAGGGTGAATTCCCGTTTCAGGAAAGTGAAGAACTGGCTGAAAACACCTGGCGGCAAACGATCCCATCTACAAACTGCAAAGAAAATAATAACGAATGTTGGTGTACATTTAATAAGACTGTTACACTCTGATAAGGTAAGATGAAAATAAAATCTATTTCTAATCCGAGGTAATTTATGGCACAGACTATTAAAAACAAAGTGACAGCAAGAGAAGATTGAAAGCTACCCAAATTGCGTCGAAGATATATCAGCCCACGAAATGAATTTTGCATAGACACGTTTGCTACAATAAAGCTCTTTTTCTGTCCAGTACTGATACTTTCTCAGCTGTTGCTCATGATTTCAGTACTAAGACTTTCTTAATAACTTCTTAGCAAGCACGTTTGAGTTTGTGTACTATTGAAGTTTTACACAGACAGACAGGACAGAAGAAGGATTTCCGTGAAAATGTCAGCTTTGAATGCAGATGAAAACTTTTCAACTCTCATAGGCCTTAAAAATCCAGTGTTGAGCTTCAATACTTGCTTATAAACGATTTTCTTAGAAAACAATACTTGTACTAGTTAAATATAGCCAATTGGTTGCTAAAAAAAGTACGTATATCTCTTGGACATTTTATTACTAACTGAGGACGAGAGGCACATTTGTCTTATAATGTCCGTTAACTATATACATAAGCAAAGCCTTTATCAAATGGATTGGCATAATATCTTTATTGAATGTATCATTAGTCTATTAGACAAATTACAGTATTGAATTACACGTAAATGGGAAATGAGTGTCAGGGCTTTTTAACGTGCAGTTCTACACAAAATGTACAGTTCTGAAAACTCTGCGAATATTCCTAGAGAGAGGTCGCTGCAGATTACATTGTATATCTATTAAGAGAGATTCTAGTTAAAGTAGAGTGTTGTCTTTACATTGTCATCCCCAACAGGTATGGACACAGCACATGCATACTTTCAGTGCTTGCACATCAGGTGCATGTTGTTTATGCTAATATGAATCAAGGGCTATTCCTCAATCTATTTGCCACGAGACAGTGTGCAGTTCAAAATTTTTCTGACTCAGGACAGTATACTGTTGGCGTTCTGATAATCAAGATTTATCATTATTTTAAAAAGCTATATATACAGACCCTATAAGCTGAAACGATATTTCATGTAGAGAGAGAGATACCTTAGTCAAAGAAGAAATGGTCTTCAACACAAAATATTAAGATTGATGAAGCAGAAAAGAAACATACCTTGAATGCCTATGCTTTGGTACTTTGGGAGATTGACTTTTTTCTTTACTGCATTTCGGTATACTGCCGACTCACGATAACGACGCCAATACTCTGGAAGTTTCTCTGGGTCATGGGTGAAATCGCCATAAGTAGCACATGTAATAACATCCAGAAAGTAATCGGCCGGATTGGCTTGTAGTGGCACGTGGAAACCCAGTGATCCAAAATACATCTCAGCCCATGTTACTGGACCTTGGTAAACTGCTTTACCACCAGGACCCAGTAAAAATACATTGTGGAACAATTCTAAATACAAGAATTGCAAATGAAACAGCATGGCACTGTATTGATACGTGATTTGGCTTACTGCATTGCTGCAGTGCACCATGATGCATGGTGTAGCACTGCGATACATGCATAGTAGAAGCAGGGACCGCGGAGCAGTCTGAAAGTGGGGAGGGGGGGGCTAAAATTTAGCAAAGCGAGAAAGAACTGGGGACTTGGGCTTGCCTTAGCATTTAAACTACGCCCCTTTAAACATCAAAGGAATGGTT
Organism: Mastigias papua; assembly: GCA_964019165.1. Classification (NCBI taxonomy): domain Eukaryota; kingdom Metazoa; phylum Cnidaria; class Scyphozoa; order Rhizostomeae; family Mastigiidae; genus Mastigias; species Mastigias papua. Next base: position 13,169,674 of record OZ025283.1, on the reverse strand, counting down.
ATCTTTAAAAAACTACAGTAATCAATCATTAGCAAATTCTTTTGACCTCTTTGAAACATTATTGTTTATTTTCGAAAAAAGTGGGGGCTATAGCCCCCCAGCCCCCCTGTTCCGCGGTGCCTGAGAAGACGATCGAGTCAAAATAGTCAAATTATCCCCTACGTTTTTTAAATGGCATCAACCTTCCAGAACAGTGCATTGTTCACTGAAGTGATCGCACCGGATGTGATGTGCAGACAGAATAGCTATTTCTGTCTCTGCATCAAAGCTTTGGAACTCTCTCTCACTGGCATTTAAAGCATTGAGACGCTTTAAAATTTTTCAAACAGTTTCTTAAAACGTTCTATTTGAAAACTGCATTTAATTCTTCTTGACAATTTTAGACTATAAAATCACTGGTAGACGCTAAACTGACGTTTGAATTCGGGGGAGCTGATTATTATCAATGATCAAAGATTTCTCGTTTTGTTCTTACTCAGTACTCTAATACTTTCATTAATATCCTGGCTGTCCCTAATAAGGTGATTTTCTGTATAAAGTGGATCTCTAACTCTATTCCAATCTGTTCCATAAATGTCTTGAAATTATGTGCTACACTTTCAAGAGCTCCTACGATAACATATATTAAAGAACTTTTCAAAGACTCCAAAGGTTTTGAACTTCCCAGTTGATGTCTTCTCAGCCAAAAACAGATTACCTTTCTGCAAGATTTGTATTTGTAGACTGCTAGACAATGTAATATATGTAACTTTTTCTGGAGTATTGAAATCTGTGCATATCAGTATTCAAATGATCTAAGTAATGAACCAAGGATCAGAAATAACTCACTGAATATTTCATATCTTGGCTGATGAATCACACACGCGACTGTCAGTCCGCCATTTTGGGCCACTTTCCGCAGCGCATTCAGGATTGTCAAACTTGAACTGCTGTCCAACCCACTATAGAAGCGACATCATTTTATTTAGCTAGACCCGCTTCACTAATAGGACAAACACTAACTTACGCAGCCAACTATTGCGTAGATCAATTGCAAGCTGTTTGGCGTGCAACCTCTCATTTAATTGCCAAATTTTACTACAAAATCCTCTGCAGTATGATGGTTGTACGCTTGTCTCCTCACTTAGGCCCATCACAGTTAATTCATTGTTGATTGTATGTTGTTTAAATTAAAAAGAGATCTAAATCGGAATTAATTCATACTGGCCTCGCTATTTCATTCGCTAATGAACACGATGCTCGTGTGAGTGTTTTGAAAAAAGTTGTGTACTTGAATGTGAAGAAGTGGTACGCAAGAAGACAAAAATGAGAAGATTACCTTGTTGGCTCATCAAGGAACAACAATGTCGGATCCGCGACTAGCTCCATGCCAATGTTCACTCTCTTCCTCTGACCACCTGAGATCCCTCTTTGTTCCTTGTAACAGGGGAATATAATGCAGTTGAAGCAAGAAACAGAAATAACGAAGTATTCAAAAAAATAGCCAGAAAATTAGAATGAGACATACAGATAGAATCGGTTCCTATACACTTTATGTGAGAATACACAAACATAGTCTTTTACTTCTATAACCTGATATTAGGAAGATCAAAGCGGCTGAGATGTGGTTCCTGAGGAGAATGGAAAAAGTGAAATGGACAGAAAAGATCACCAATGAAGAAGTACTGAATAAGACTATTCAAAACAGCAACATCATGTCAGACATTTCGAAAAGACAAATTTCTTTCTTTGGGCACATAATGAGGAAAGATAAACTGGAATACCTTGTAGTTACTGGTAAAATTGTAGGAAAAAGAACACGTGGGAGAAGAAGAATGCTATTCACAAACCAACTTGTAAAGTGGACGAATTGTGACAACACGATAGAACTTGTAAGAAAAGCATCACAAAGAGAACTCGTTGCTGCCAACGTCTTTTGACACGGCACTCGAAGAAGAAGAAGATATTCTAAATGCAAAGGTAATGCTCTGTAAGAGAGATAATGAAAAATACCAATGGCACGTTTGTTAGATCTAATCGTATACAACGATAACAAAACGCTGTAAGTTAAATTTCTTGACCAATATGAGTCTATAAACATAAATTCATTTAAAATTGCATACTGTTGTTATTGTCGAGTCCACTTATTATCGAGATAGGAAATGTGAACTTATGAATGTAATGGTACGCCTAGAATTTGAGTAGACTTGTAGAAAATCATTGGAAGAAACACCATCAGAGTAACATTACAACTGAAAACGTGAGAGATGCCAATGAAAATCAAGTATCCTTTCAACTATTCAGTACGCAGGTACATCAAACTCATGTGAATAAGTTCATTAAATTGTATACGAAGCACTTAAGATAATTTACTTAATGATACGCTGCAAGAAAGATCAAGATTCAACGAGCATTCTCCTTTCTAGTAACGGTACTTATTAGTTCCTTATGTGGATATAATCTAGCCCTTTTCCATGCCTATTGATGACTGTTAGTGCTTAAAATGGAGTTATATGTTCCTCTACAATAGCACACAATTAGGCCACTGAAGGGAGTTCCAGCACAGTAATCCTGCTCTTCTGTGGATCCACCTCAAGTGTGGACCTCATTTCTTGGGCTCTTCTTTGGCTAGGTCTGCCACAACAACTTTTTGGCACGAAATGCGATGAAATGTATGCTCTACATCGATTATTACCACGGGCAATGATCACGGCATTGATCCATGAGTTAGAAATGAACATCAGTGCCGAAATGTACAGGCCGAAACGAACTTCAAGAGGTGGATAACTCTTCGACTCAAAAGCCATATATGCAAAGACAATGTTCATGACATCAATAGGAACGAAAAGTATTGTCAGTGATATAAGCAGGTGTTTTATCGTGTTTACTGCTTGGAATTGTCGTTTTACGGGCTCATTCCGTTGACGATTCGCTCTTGTACCTTCGATTTTGACAGCACTGACGCCATGGCTGAAAGTGGCGCTCGGTGTGCAAGATAACTTGTCTACCATTCTGGCGTTATGAGAATTGAGTGAACGTTTCATGGACCAGTTGAGGAGAGCCATTATGATTATGATGCAGACTGACAATATACATGAGATTAAAACGGCAAGAAAAGATGGAAGCATGCCAAGGGCGACGATGTTGATTGAAGCAACGAAAAAGGCAAACCCAATGATCGCGATGAGGCGAGGATTTGTCATTAGATCGTGGTATTGATTGGCTCTCTTGATGTGTAAGTATCTGTCCACGGTTATGCAGCACGAGATGTTGAACGAGAAGTACAAGCTTATCAAACATATGAATTCAACTGCCCTCTTCAAGCCACAAGGTCCGATTTCGTATGCGAGGAAGATGTAATATGGAGGCAGGAAGAGTCCAGTCGTAAGATCCGACGTGTTCAATACGATTAGAAGTTTATTTGACACCGTGCTGCACTGTCCAGTTTTATAAAACGTATATATCAAGGTGCTGTTAATGGCCACTATTAATAAAGATACCACACATGGTATAATACCATACAACAGCAAATGGTACTGAGGCAATCCAATAGAAGGAAACGATAGTGGACAAGGATCGGACATGACTACTGAATTATATGCACATAAGTCAGGCTGTCACACGAATGCGTGTATCTCCTCTCAGAGAGTGCAAACACAAATGATAGTGCTCTAGCACAGGTAGTGAGACTGTTCAAAGGAGACACTGTTTGTCTATGCCAAACAATAGCATATGAAATAAAAGCTAGATCATTGCACAAACAGCGAAAGTGCTATCATAGCAAACAGATGGATAGTCGAGTGGCCATTGAATCTATACAAATCTCTTGCAGTTGCGCTGAATGCTCTATTTTAATTGCTTCGTACAGGTACCGTGCTTTTTAAGGAAATGTGGAGATCTAAAATCAAATTGCATTGCACCATGGAAGAGGTGCAGCGCTTACGACATTCATTCATAACAAAGTAGATATATGAAACTCTGTGAAGCTGATAAGGATGTGAAATGAAAAACACCTACTGGACGATACAATAAAACTCAATCTTACAGCATATGTGTATGATTTAACATTGAAATAACAATCACGTTATTTCACAATCCACATGAAATTTGACTTCAATTACATAAATTCATTTCAAACATGATTGAAAGTGTAGAAGACTATGAATAATTAATTGTAACAAGGGGCACAATATTGAAATATAGAGAATGCTTGATTTGCGAGGTCACCTGTGACAGGGTAGACGTTTCATGATATGAGAGCGTCGATGATCAAACAGCTTTAATTTCTCCCTCACGCTATTTCGCTTTGATAAATAAACAGCCTCTTTGGCAAATCTAGTTTAATACAATTGATTTGTTTTATACTGAACACAAATTTGCTGTAGAGCTTGCATGTGAATTGTAATAAGCACTATTACAGAAGTGAATACAGCTGCACTTTTATTTAGGAAATTTGAGAGAAGAAAAGCCTTTTTATTGTTGCTTCGAAATGCACGTTATTAAAGACGGTTCTAATTACTATCGAGATCTACTTCATCGGTGCTGATTTCCTCAACGGCTTACATCTTTTTATATACCACTAGACCTAAGGTGATTCTACTTGCTGTCATCTCTGAAAATCCCTCAATATTTACCTTGCAAGTACTGAATTCAGTTACATATAGTAAGCTTTACCTCATCACCAATGTAAGACTTCCTGATGTGAGATATCTCCAAGAGTTTTAATATCTAAAAAATAAGAAAGAGGATGAATGCATAGATCTGTTGGACTAGACCTACACTGCTGGTCTTTTCATTTGAGTGAATATTGACTTTTCACGGATATCTTGGACACAGAGCCTAAAATAATGAATGTATGCGGACACATTCATTCAGAAAAGTGGGTGTCGTCTCTCCTTGGAACTACACAAGGGGCGGGACAGAAAATGAAAACTAGCAAGTTATCTAAAAAGCAAAAATAACATAGCTTAATGCTATCTAAAAGTCAACAAATGTTAATTTATAAGATTAGTAAATGTGCCACTTTGTGCATTATGTCCTAAATGCAATTCACAGATTGCCTAAGTAAAGATACACAGCCTAGATTTACAATTTCACATTGCGAATCAGTTGCACACTTATCTCAGGTCTTGTTTGAAAAGGTGGAATAGAGGTTGGTTTCACAAAATGTGGCTGACTGGTACAGTCTACGAATACATTTCTTATAAGGAACTTGGCTCAAGGCCTACTTCTAAAAGTTCGCTATTTTTAGACCTCTTTTTGACCAGATTTCAGTACCAAAAGTCCCTTAATTTCAGCTGGATATTTTATTCTTAAGACATTCTAAGTGTTAACTATTACACCAGAGCATTATGATATTATAGCTTTCAACGGAATCTCCACGTATAAAGCATTTGCCACAGGGACAGCACACAATTCACCCAAATTTGGCTACTGAATTCTCTACGGTTTGCAGTGATACAAAGTGGAAATTGAAAACTTCCCTACGGGTTTTGCCTTTAGTGGCGTAAATCTTCTGGCCTTCTACATGCATGTTCCTTATGGAGTGGTTCCTAATAAAAAATCTTCATAGACCGTAACAATGCACCAACATTACCTACAAGCCTTTTTCTACAAGGAACCTAGTTCAAGGTCTAGATTTGAAAAGTTCCTTATATTTGGAGCTCCAACAGTCAAACTGTAGTACTAGAAGTTTCTAATAGTTCCTTGACTTTGACTCACTCCACACATCTAGTGCCATACATATGGTACAGACACGAGTAAACATCGAAGTTTCGAATTTTGCTTTTAAATTTTAGTTATAACTTAAGATAAATGAAACATGAAACAATTGAAACGAGTCTAGGAACCAATTTATGCAGGTTTTGGCTGCATATGAATGGAGCTGGCTTCTTAATTCTTGATTTTTTGCTGTTATAAAAAGTTCCTTAGGGAATTTTCCTTTAGTAGTATAAGTTCTTCTAAATATTTTGGAATTCTACATGCAGGCTCCTTATAAAGTGGTTGCTTATAAAAAAGCGTGTATGTGAGAATTTCCTGGTTATAGGAACTTTAGAAATTAGGAAAATACCTGCTTGACCCTCCTGTTAACTTCATCTCTTGAGAACCTGGCGGGCAGGCGAATACAAGCTTGATAGTTCAAGACTTCTTCAACAGTTAATGTCCTGTGCATTATGTCCTCTTGTGGAACGAACCCGATAACATTTCTGTATCGTCCCAAAGTGTCAACCAGTTGGCCATTAGCTCGCAATTCACCTTCAATATACTACGAGACAAATAGATAATAGACAAGATCTAACTGCCGATTCGATTAACACACATATACATAAACGTGTACCCACATTTTTTTCTGGAATGATTTCTCAAAATTACGCCTTTAGCAATGCACCATGGATTGCACAGCGCTATTGTAGTATAAATATATGAGGGGAACTATGTTTCATGTCTGGCTTAATTTATTGCTTAACTTATTGCTTAATTTATTGCTTAATTTATTGCAGGATATTCTTATTCCAACCCCCCCGGCTATTAAATTTTGGGGAAAATTCCACCCAAGATTTCATGTAATTACAAAACTATTGCATTGCTGATTCGAAGTTTCAAATTCTAACTGACAAATCATAATATTTTGTAGAAATTCCATTTTTGGAGTACTTTATTTTCCACTCGATTTATTCATTCATTCCGTGTTTTTTCTACAACTTATTGCCATCACTTCCTCTATGCTAGCACTTAGCTAACATTTTTCTTTTTCTTCGTTTTTTTGAATTTGCTATTATTGGATTCAGAAATAGTTGCACTGCTTAGAAGCTTTTTCAATACCCCCCTTCTATTAAATTTAAGGCAATTTTCCAACCCCCCTGTTTATTCCAACCCCCCTGCTAATTAGGTTTTGGATATTTTTCCAAACCCCCCGACTATTCCAACCCCCCTTCTATAAGGCACCAAAGAGTACCTGGGATAGAAAACGATGGAGGATCTTATTCAAATTACGGTCTTTACATCTAGAAATGGTCTTCCCGTCCAATACCTATTTGATCTATTTGCTACAAACTCATCTGATTCTTGGTATATCCTACGAAATACTGCTACTGATCTTAAACTAGGAAAGAAAATTTCCTCTAATTGGCAGAACAGTCTTTCCTACAAAGCACGAAGCTGTGTAACAGCCTACAACCAGATTCGAAGCTATCACCTAATCTTCTCTTGTTTAAAAATCGTTGCTGTGCCAATAACGTTTTATTTCATGTGTTCACTACCGAGAAATTTATTTTACTACTCTGACTATTTGTGCATTTGCATTGTTGACAGATTATTTTTAAGAATATATATTCCATCTTAATCTTAAGTAGAAATATTAATTAAGTATTTAAAAAATTTAGTGATGTACTTTCCAGATAGATGGAAGGCCCCTTGAGAACCAGCTACGGCTGAAAGGCTACCCTTCTGACACATTTCTAATGAAAATAATGACAATATATATCTAAATATAGATAAATAAAGATATAAATATATAAATATATTTACAAAATAAACAGCATAGCTAAGAAATGCCTTCTACACACCCCATAAGAGGCCTTGTTACTAAGGAGATTTAAGAGTGAGGTCTTTCCAGCTCCACTTGGTCCCATGATTGCAGTCACTTCTTTACTTCGAATTTCGCCAGAGACCCCCTGCAATATTAGCTTATTACCCTGTAAAATTCCAACGATTGAAGGCATCAAATTACATTTACGACATAGAAAAGGTATAAAAACATAAACAAGAGAACACACTAATGATATACAATTCTTGAATATAAACGCTTTGGATAATATTTTCATATTTTAATGTAACCTTAACATTCCACAGCCATTCATTTGTGCCTGGATGGCACAATTGATTAAAACAAGAGTCTTCTGATCTGAACAGTGTGAGTTCAAGATACATAACTTTATATGAATATATATATATATATATATATATATATATATATATATATATATATATATATATATATATATATATATATATATATATATATATATATATATATATATATATATATATATATATATATATATATATATATATATATATCTGTGTGTGTGTGTGTGTGTGTGTGTGTGTGTGTTTTGTGTGTATCAACACTTGGGCCAAAAGCATATGTTCCAGTTGTAGAACAGCCAACACTATTCCTCTTTTCAGCTGCATACATTTTGACGTAAATCTTCGTCGGCGCTCATCTATACATTTATATGCATTTATAGGAATTTTGTATTAATTCTTTATCTTCCGCACGGTGTTCATAAAATGATCATACTCATCTTTCAATCTTAAGGAGAGGTTTTTAAAGCTGAGGTCAATTGGTGAAGCTTTCATTTCCATTTGAAAATCAGTGCAACTGGCAAAATCCTCCATAGATATGACAAGGTATTTTATCCCATCAGCTATTGTGTAGTGCAGGTCACCAGTACAAGCTCTCCAATAATGATTCACGAAAAACTTCAACGTGCGGAAGTTGATGACCATTGCATACGTTCCAAGCATCAGTAAAATAACGCAGATGGCGGCCAATGGAAAGATTGCACTCTGTATTGGAGCAGATTCCCCTTCCTTGCACATTGAGAATGGCTTTGGAACGAAAGGAGTAAAATCGATGTTATCTAGGTAGCAGAGTACGTACTGTATAGAGGTACTTTAATAAGACCGGTAAAGATATAAAGGTGAGGCTAATGAAACTGAAATAAGTCGAAATAAACTTATTTTTGTTTATGCCATAATAACTCAGCAATTGCCTGTCAGTTAGGCAAAGTAGTTTTTAATCCTCTTGGCATTGCCTTCAATTGGTCTTTGCTCATCACACAGTAATAGGGCGAATGCAAGAATCTAAACTTCTCATTTTAGCTTAAATAGAAACAGGCTCTAATGTAAATGGTACTTAAAGCAAATTTAGGCTACCAAGGTTCCTGGAATAGGTTCTTATATTTTCATGCGACTTTCACCCAAGATTATTTATCATAAACATCATCTGATAATATAGAGTAATACAATATATCATAGGGGAATATCCGTGGTACAAATAGATCAGTCATATTAAGAGATGATAAGTATAACACAGATCTTAATTCAACAGTTTCTACCTATACACTTTTACAGCAACTCCACAGATTAGAACCTGACTTGAAATCTTGGCCTAAATTAAGTTCTTGTGTGGGGGGTCGGCAAGTATATATATGCATTTGTGAATGTAGAGTGTTCAAGAACAGTCTGCGATTATCAAAATTAGACCCCGGTTATCCTGAATCCAACACAGCAGAGATACTTGGCAGCTTTATATATAAGCTACATTTAGAATATAACGACAAAATTCTTAAGGAACTTCTTAATTTTCAGTACTTGTATCATTGCAAAAAAATGAGAGCTAAGAAGTCAAATTTGCATAAACAGAGTGTAAACCTTGAAGCAAATGGCTTATTAGGCGAAACTTGCAGTTTCCATAGTGCCCCATCTTACAATGAATACCCACAATGTCTGTAGCACGAAATGAGCAGTTGAAAATGAGGAACTATAAAAGAACTTGTAATACGAAAATGTGATCGAAAGAGGTCCAAAAATAAGCAGGTTAGAACTAGGGTTTGTGCTGGGTTCCTTATAAAAGACATGTACAACAAACTCACTGGACATCTTTCGGGATATGTCGTTCCCTCTCTGCAATAGAATCCTTTGGGACACCTGGATTTCTCAGTAGATTTCTTGCAAAAATGACCCTTGGGGCATGGCTTAGCAGTGATTGGTCCGGGACATACGTATTTCTTGGTGATATCGAGGAGAGGTGGAACTAATTGTCCAGACGAATCTTTACAACATCTACCAAGTCGACCACACATTGACTTGTAGTTTCGCTGTATAAGGGAAAACAAAGTGAACAAAAAAGATAAAAGATTTTTGATAACTAGGATTTCAAGGAACTTTACGAAGTTGTAGTGCAGTTTCTCTATTTCAGAAGTTTAACAATGCAGCAGAAGTGGGATAAATAGAGACCCTGCTTACTTAACTGAGAACACCAGGGGGTCGAGTAGCAATGGAACACTACTCAATAACATACCTGATACACTTCATGCTTCTTACAGGAATGAACTTTGATGGGGAAGCACTTAGCAATTATGTATACCAAAACTCCGTAGTTTGAACCATACCAATGAGCTCTCGCTTACTATTCATCAAGCAGCGAACTTTGAACAAAGAAAAGGTATAGGTGATGAAGGAAAGTACAGATTACCCTTGCCTCGGGAGCTGCTTGACAAGGTAAGTGTCAACATGTATTTCATGCATTGTTATCACTTTTTAGACTAACGCGTACTTGTAAACGCTAGATTATTATATATTCGCATATGTATACATATGTGTGTGTATATATATATATATATATATATATATATATATATATATATATATATATATATATATATATATATATATATATATATATATATATATATATATATATATATATATATATATATATATATATATACGATATATATATATATACCCTTACACCCTTACAATAACTGTCGAGTGAATTAAAAAAATCCCCCAGTAAAATTTGGACAATTCACTGCATACCTTTTTTATGTGTATTAGTGTAAATGGCACACAATAAGAGCCAAGAGGACACGGTGTAATGCAAGTTTCGTCTTTAGGGCAAAAGAACCCTGAAAAGATAAGATGCACGTATGAAATGCTAGAGTTTTGACTGATTATCATCGCTTCGTACTTCACTCAGTAGTGGATCTTTCAACATACAAACAAGTGGAGAAATTTCTCATCAGGACGTTAAGATTCCCCACTAATTGGTCCATAATTCAAATTACCATTTTAAAAATCTGTAACCAAACTGACACCAAACTCCTTTCATAGCATATACCGAAAATTACAGTACGTATTATTTTGATACAAACCGCCTTTTTATATCATACACTTAATATATAATCAGATTCTTGTTGTGAAAGGAACTCTAGTCAATAACAACACTTAAATGCATTAAAGGATTGACTTCCTTCCAGAAAAATGATTGCATCGATTGAGAACAGGTCTTTGAAACAAGCTCGAAGCAATTCTTCCACTTGATAGGTGAAGGAAACACAATTTCCATACAGCCATCTTTGGAAGCCGTCATTGTCAAACTAAGCAAGGAAATTGATTTCATGTGACGGCAGATCAATACTATCACATTTTGCGACATCATTATCGACTGATAAATTGTTCTCTAAAGAACCCTCATTATGTTAATGGAAACATACCTGGTGGACAAGGCTTGGATTGAGCATGCGCATCCAAGTAGAATCCAGCCAGGCATGCAGTTGTGTTTACCGGATCAGAGCATAGAGCTTTGTACAAGAGTGGGCCATACAATTCGGTAAATGGTCGACTTACGATACGTGAGCCATCGCATGGGCTAATCGATGGACAGCATTCTTTGAGGAAACGGTTCGGACAGCAAGCGAACTTGCCTGGTTTCGGTGTTTCTAGTAAACAATCAGTCAGAAAAAGACATAGAATCAAAAATATAAACCGTAGGTGCTCAGTACAAAATGATTAAAGGTTTCATTGAATGCAAAAAAATTTTCCAACTTTATTGATGAATCTGTGACACTAACCTTCCCAAAATCGCATGCATGACATCTTGAAAATACACGAGCTACATTACCTTTTAGTGTCATGCTTGTTTGGTAGACAATTACCATACAATTTTCTAGACTCGAATGTTGAAGTGTATGCAAAATTATATGATCATCGAATGTAGCACAAGAACAAGCTATGGCAATTACAAGCTGCAGTGCTAGCGAGATTTATCACAACAATTGCAAAACTGACATAAAAGTACTGGCGAGAAAATGGTGGAAACTTTTCTGATATAAAATCAAATTTTACTCACTTTTACATAAGTTTGCTTTTACATATCCCACTGAAATAATGACTAAGGTGAACACCGGTAGTATCTTAACAGGGACCTTCATCTGGTTGTTCAGTTACATTCCTTTATTACCTACAAGGAAAAGACAACTATTGTAAACAGTGAATAGCACTTTCATCCCACATAGACTAATCACTATTATCTGCAATATCCATACAACAATCGAAGCCTCACGTTCACAGTTTCTTTCGATATACTTGCTATTAATAAAGTTCTTTCTTCCTTCTGTTTCTATTGAATCACTAGATTTATCAAAGCATCATTTCTGCAGACTGTTACAGGTTTCCTCTTCTGCAAGAAAACATGAAAAATTCTCTAAATATTATCATAATTCTTCAAAACAAACAGGAAAAGTTTTCGAATAAGAGCATACTTCACAGCTTTGATTTTCTGAAATAACGTGAAAGCAGAGCACGATATTCTCATCGGCACTCACCTTTCTTCAACATTCACTTTATCCGATTTCTAGGCCATATAAACAAAAAACTGCCATTTTAAAAGTTCAAACTGACATTATCGGTTAATTTGTAACAGAAACTGCTGACGCCATTAGAATTTTCTTAACTGCAATGATAGCGAGGTTAATCTCGTTCATATGAATTCCTGAATGTGTCTCTGAGTGTGTAAACTTGTCCATTTTCTCTCTGTAGAACTACCAACATGTTTCATTGAGACAAGATTGATAAAGAGCCCAGCTTCAGGTTTGAAATTATATACATTACGAGTCTAAAATCTGACAGCGGGAGTGATCTTGAAATACATAATGGCATATGGATTAGTGGCCACATTAGATGCGAAAGTGTGATGCAAGAGAAAGATAGATAAACTTTATTGTACAAGAGCGTGGAAGTGGCACCGAAAATGTTTCTTGTAGGAAATTGGCGAAACCCAGGAAATATTTCCTTTGAGCATTGTCTGCTAAATAGCCATCTTGTAAATTTCCCTTACGTTAGGCCTGGAAGTGTAGGTTGATAGCCTATTTTCTATAGGCGTCACGAGAACTTTTGGCGAATATTATAGAATAGAAGCTGACAAACAGTTACTGGCAGTAGCCTACAGAAATTCATCCACCTTGTGTCGAAATGTAATCCGTAACTTGAACAACACTCTGCACTGTGCTGAAATGACAAAGGGGAGATATTTTACAAAGAGCAAAACTTGATGTTCGGTTTTCTGTACTTCCAGCTAGTTCAAACTGAGTGCAGTTTGCCTCTCTTTCAATTAAATTAAGGAAGAATTGAGAACTTAATTCAACTACAGGTTTTAGGTCTCCACGGGTGATAAACCACACAATATAAATGATCAAGTAAAATTGGCAGGTAAGGCCTAAGTTTGTTCGAACTGCAACCAGCAATAGCAATAAATACGGATTGAATACTCTATGCCATCAATACATTACCAGCTGAAACTTGTTTATAGAATGTAGGCCTAGTAACAACAGATGACTAATCCGTCCAAACTGACAACAATGCACTGACGAACCCTGTTGCTGGTAGCCTACGTTGCAAATGGTACTTAAGAAACATCCAACGTAACCTGAGCACTAATAAATAAACCAGATCGATATCAAGGATTAAAAAGAGTTGACTTCACTTCGAGGATAGTCGTTTTGTGAAATGATATGCTGTCGGACAATGACAAATGGATACGGGGACCTGTTCTACAAACTTCACTGAACATATAGTGGGGTGTGGTAAGCAAAAGAATTCCAAAGAAAACAGTGGAGGTGCCTGAAGCTTATCGGAGAAGATTACGATCTGCCTGGAACAAAGGAAAGCGCTGCTTGTGGTCTGGTAAGTTCCCTACCAACAAAGAATTTCGTATGTGTACAAAATCGATTCGTTTTCATATGTACCAGATGCTCCATGCAATTACTTGAATTCGAGAGAATAAAAAGTGAAATATGGGTTGTTAGAAAAGTGATACTCTTCATTGTAAAAAATCACTACTTATCAAATTCAATATAGATTATAAGATATAATTTATGTAAAATATGGGTATAAGAATATGGCTGAAATCTGTAACATCGATGCTTTCAGGGGTCTTGGATTCAAACAATGCGATCCCTTGAAACGACAGCCGGCGTCCGATAAGATCTCCGTGAATCTTCAATAGAGTCTGTTAGCATAATCTATGAACTGTCATAATGTTTCAAATGGCAAACAGGGCCAAATATGTTCAAAACCCGAGGATACGATAGCTGGTAAGATCGAGCCTGTTATGGTTCAAGTCAATGCCATACCTGTATTTCATCAGCCAATAATTAATCAATCTATTCATTTAATGATTCATACATGTAGTCATTCATTCACTAAATCACTAGTTCACTAATTTTATTCACTTCAGAACCAAAAGAGTTTGGCCCATGGAGCCTTGATCATTATACACACTATATTTGTCTAGAGCAAATAAGAAGCTTAACCTCAATTTCGTTTGGGAGAGAGAGGGAACAAGTGATAAAATCTTCGTAACCAAGTTTTTTTGCAAAGTAAATTTATTCACCATTATATAACAGAAATAGTACCATTACAAGCATTTACTAAACATTTCGAAACAAAGTTATAAAGCCAGTACATTTTTATGAGAAAGTTCTCGATCCAAATAATTTCAGTCCTCTTATCCAAGCTTGGAATTTATGCATGTTTCCTCTCTTTTCAGTTAAATCCAACCACCAAGGAAGGAGATGTGATTCAACTAAGTGAGACCTGAATCAAACTGGAAGGATGGCTTTCTTCGGGCTATTTGAGTATAGCACAAAGGCGTAATCGTTGCGCAAGTAGGCATCATAGAGAAAATAATCAAATGACTTTGCGAGGACAGAAAATATCAAAATAATCATCACGGAAGTTTTGGGATATACATCAAATCAACACACAGGTTTCCGGCCATTTCAAGCACAAACCTAAGTCATGACGACGATATATAACAAACTCCGTAAAGCCGGGGCAGTTTTCTTGGATGTAATGCAACGAGAAACCTACGATCTCTCCGAAAACGCGACTTACGGCCTAAATGCAGAACAACACTCAAAGCACTCAAAACAGACCCTGGTATTGCCAGATACAGTGAGCCTTCACGGTCGTCCATGTTTGAACATGAGCGTGGCTGAGTTGCAAGAAATTCCACAGCAAGCCTTTAAAGATACAAATCTAAGGATTCTGAAAATAAACGGGAATTTTCTTCGATCGTTGCCCTTTGAGCTATCGAAGCTCCGGAACTTAGAAGAGCTGTATGCACAGAATAACAAACTTGAATTCCTGCCTGCGCAAGTTTGTGCTTTAACAAAACTGCAGGTACTTGATATAAGTTACAACGAAATAAACATGCTACCATACTCGATATCTCATTTAAAGTACCTTCGAGTGTTAGATATTGCGTACAATAGCATCAAATTACTACCTGAAAGCCTGCATTTCTTGCAAGCTCTTGAGGTCTTGAACATAGATGGAAATAAGACTGGTCAACTGAACGATGCGATTTTCAGCTTGCACAATCTGATAACTTTGAAGACAAGATCAAACAACCTCGCAGCAATACCAAAGCAAATAACAAAACTTAAAAATCTACGAGAGCTTTATATTTCTGACAACCAAATAACAAAAATCCCAGAATCTGTCAAGGGCTTTCTACGAAAACTCGATTCCTTAGATATCGACAGAGATGTTCGTATACGTGAACTAACTACAACTTCTGTTTCGCCCTTACTTAATTGCTTAAAAGGCGAAAGCAAGGACACACGGGCTATTGAAAGATACATCGAAGCGGGGCAAAAGGAAGACAATCCTGTTCATAACAGACAGTTGAAAGATATCAGCTATGATGATGATGATGACGAGAATCCTGTCTACCATTTCAAATCATATGCATTTCCTGGAGCTGTGCAGCCGCCAGAAAAAGAAACAGTTATCTGATAGTTGCAAATGCCAATCACTTATACAAACAATAGTTCATTTATGCAAGGAGTTTCATAATCATTTACTCATAATTACTTGTCCTATATTTCTTTATGAAATGGTCTAGATTCACATACAACGTTTCTACTTGATAAGAAAGTGTTTGAAACTTTCATAGCTCTTTCATGATTTCAGCACCAAATCTACTTTTATACGTCCTTAGCAAAATAGCTGAGTACTCAAAATAGTAAAGTCCGTTGTACGACAATACAGAGCAAAACAAACAGACAAGCATAATAGAAACATGACATGCAAATGTGTGGATAAACATGGGGATATATAAGAATTAAATAAAAGAGATGATGGATTTACTTGAAAATTAAATCGACTTTCTTCTTTCTCAAAATCCGGTATTGAAATTTCCTAACTTTTTTTCAACAATCGGACCATAGCTTCTTATAGACTACTTTTGTATAAAAACATGCATAGTACGAATTGTCGCGTAAATATTTCTTTCTACTCAATAAAAAATTCTTACAAGGATGAATTACTTCTGACACTACTTACAAAACATTTTACCACACTACAACCACGATATATTCAAGGAACAAAATATCCTGATTACCCCAGGACCATCCAATAAAAGACGTAGAACTAGACTTATATTAAAGAAACGATTGCATACGAAAGCACTAGAACTATGTAAAGAGCCCTCCTTCGCAGATGTCAAACTCACAGATCGAAATTGTTACCCCAAAAATATCCCAATACAAATGCAAAAAGAACAACAAGCATTTCCCAAGATCTTCATCTTGTGTGACAAAGAATTCCCATAATAAATCATACATATATATTGCAACTAGTCTTCACTACATTTTCTACATAAATTATTATATTCTGATTACATTACGAAAACAGGCCATGCCATGCTAGGTAACAAAGTATATCAATATTTCTGTCTGATTTTTACTTGAGAGTACACTGTCTTCAAAACCTCATAACACTATTTCTCCCCGAATTGTCAACCTAACCTGCCCTCTCATGGCTTACTAAGACGCAAGAACTGCCGTCTGCGGCTTGCAGTTCAGATGAGGGCCTACTTTGCAAAGGCACAGTGGTGGAGTAATTGAATTAAATACCTTTAAATCTTTTGCTTTTTATTCCTGCTATGCAAAGTCAGTGATATTCCATTAGTACTATTGAAAAGCACTATTTTGTCATTATCATAACTTGCACAATACAGTGATCGGCTGTCAGCAAAGCTAAAGAGAAAATAAAATATACGTTTTAAGAAACACGATTCTTGCTAACATAACTGATATAAGTAACCAGGTATTTTTAAAGAAAAAACTGCACAATATTCTCGCAGATACTAAATTGAGGAATAGCCTTTGATTCTCATAAACATAAACAAATTGCACCTTACAAGCAGGCACTTAAGCTATGTATGTTTCATTGCCATCCATACGGGAAATAACATCTATACACAATACTTAACAGTAATAAGGACCTTTTTAATAGATGTAGAATATAATATGTATTGATTATTTACAAGAAATGCACAAAAATTCTTAGAACCGCGCATTTTGTAAAGAACTGTAAGTTGAAAAAGCCTCGTAAGTAAGTGAAAGAGTAACCAGTAGCTCAGCACTAAATGGAGTTCTTTCAATGTCTTTCAATGGCTAACTAGTAAGAAATAGCAGTTTTATTCTGGTGATCAGGTTTACGCTGGCAATTAAACGAAAAAGGGTGATACCATTGGCTATAGAGTGGAGAGAAGATTATAGAAGATTAATCAGGGCAAAAGAATAAATACCTCTTGACCTGAGGAAATCAGTCAGCTACCACTCAGCTGTTGAAGCGGTATCTAGAATAATTTTGAACTGGAACGTGCCTAAACAAGCTTCTGTCCGCTAATGGTAGGACAGAACTGGGAAACATTTGTCTGTGTGACATTTTTGTTGCATCAGATATTTTGACGACCGTGAAACGTTTGACGAGACAAATATCGCAGAAATTTGCTGTATGATATGGTAGCTAAACTACGAAACAGTTGTAAAACACCAGTGAAATTTGACGTGTTGCATGACAAATTTTCCTAGTATGGCCTAGCTTAAAAATGCGAAAAAGTCATAAGATAGACTAAGTCATGTGATAGGTTAAGTCACATGATAGGTGATAGGAGGTTAGTATGACTGTTGTTTTGAACTACACACCTTACACTGGAAGGTCCCTTGAGGCCATCACTTGAAGCAAACACATCCATAAACTGCCCTTTAATAAGAAAGGAACTGCATTTGAGCATTACTGCAGGTAAACTGTAACACTTCTGGTTAAAAAAACTATGTTCTATACAGAGACATAGTCGGGAAAGATGGAGGATTTATGGGAAGGAAAGATTAGCCCCCTACAAAGAGGGCCTTCTCTACAGTTGTTTCTTGGAAAATTCCTCATTATCACAAAAACAGAGTGGAAATAAATAGGAACTTAACGGTAAATGGAAACACAAAATCAAATGCACGGGTTCGAATAACTCTGAGAGCCTGTGATCGGCATAACATTCGCCTGGGAGTTACGCCTTAATGTTCCCAATCAACACTCTTCTCCGTGTAACGACTCTGCCTCTTAATTCACGTCTGGATTGTTCAGAAATTAAGTGTTTTCTTTTCTTAGACGAATGGAAAATCATCAAAGAACAAATATTCAATGTCTCAATAGATAACTATAAGGGGGTTCACCTTGCATACCTGTTTTTCCATTGAATCGCAATACACTATTGGTGACATAACTTGTAACATAAACATGACTGCGAAGAGAAACGAAAGGATTTATTTTTAAGTACGAATTCAAATTGACATTAAATCAAATCAAAGGATCCTGAATATCAACCTTTGTAAGAAGGACCTCGTTTATGTCTGTTGACATATCACATCTCTACTTTCGATGGCTTGTCTAGCAAGGGTAAATACTGCTCTAATAGCAATACAGTCTTATATGGACGGAAATCCTGGATAAAATGAGTTTATGTCTGTACAAGTCGCAGCATATAACTACATTTTGGGAATTTTGCTATAGTTTACGATTAAGGGTGGCTGATAAAGACGAAGAAGTGCATATCAAGCTTCTTCAGTTCTTGCATCCGTCATTTTAGCCAAGTATCTCTACCCTTAGTTTGTTGTTGTCGGTTACAGTCAACTGCGGCGTTATTATGAAACTCGCTTGCTGCGGCATATAATCGAGAGAGGCTTATAAAAAAAGGGCGACTTATAAATCAGGGTGACTTATAAATCAGGATGACTTATAAATCAAGGTGACTTGTAAATCAGGGTGACTTGTAAATCAGGGTGACGTATAAATCAGGGTGACGTATAAATCAGGGCGACTTATAAATCAGGGTGACTTGTAAATCAGGGTGACTTGTAAATCAGGGTGACTTATAAATCAGGGCTTATAGCTGAAAGCACAAAGCCATAACATCAGACAATCCCTTTGAAAGACTTTGTTGTCGTGTACCTAATGGCGTACAAAAGGTGCAATAAACACAACATGGGTGCCCTGAATGAATATACTATTGCTAAAACCAACAAGGTCGTGCACTGTGGGAAAAAGTCTGAGAAGATTGCTTGCGTAATTTACCCATCTATGCCGACAACGATTCCAACTGGTTTGTTCACATGAGCAAAAATACCATGGTAGTCCCCTGCAAAATATAAGGAAAAATGTTCCAGTTTACTTTACCTCATCCTCAAACCAAAATAAGATCGTAATGCAAAGGTTTTAAGTTTCGTTGTATAAAGGTTCGGATTTGGAAGGATTTACGAGAGTCTGGTTTGATTTATTCAGGCTATGCTTTAACTCATACAACAGTTATCTTATCTATCTACAAACCATTTTTGAAGTATACCAGACTCTCGAACTTCAGCAACCCAAGAAAAAAGAAACAGAATACACCACAGAGAACTTCAACACAATCAGAGCTCTCCGCAAAATTAAATCCCAGGGTGCATTCCATGCAAACAGTAAAACGAAGATGCTCCAGGAAACAAGTGTTTTTCCACACCGAATGCTGAATAAACCTTAATGAACATCAAAATATTAATGGGCCTAAGTACATGGAATACGCTTCAGCCTGAGACTTAATAACTGTAGATCCAGACATATTTTAAAGTTCAAAAGGGGTTCCAAGGAAGGGAGGTAAGTACTACCTCGATAATACAAATAAGTGGATATTTATATAGATGAAAGAAAGAATGAAAGTACCTACCACTTTTGTAATGAAACATTAAGATATTATCGGTGTAGTGACTTGTTACAAGTAAAGTCCCATTCCTAAGGAAAGCTACTCCTTCTGGTCTGCAAAGGAAGAATGCGACAGAATTAATGTGTCAGAATGCCTAGTTTACAAACTAACTGGCGACAACACGAAAAGGGACAGAAACTTAAGTTAGAATACAATACGTGAAGTTAGAATCTGCTTTTAAAACTGCAATGTACAGCGTACACAAAAAAGAACTATTCGTGGCATCTTTTCAAGAGCTAAATATTCAAGAATTTTGAAAACTTAGGCACTACCCTGGTTTAAGAAGGTACCTTCTCCCTACTTGGAGAGCTTCAGGAAAGAAATATACTGTGGGGAATGGAGCATCTTATCTTTAATTTTGTCGTATCAGGGAAAACCGTGAGGCCTATAGCAAAACACTAGTAAAGGAAGAAAGCGAAAGATATAAAGTAGAGAGGTAGGTAAGATAATGTTTACTGATTCTAGGTTTGAACAAAGACATGTCGTAGGATTCTAGAAAGTAAAATGAAGGTTAGACCTTCCATAGATTACAAAACTTGGAATATCTTACAGGTAGTATGATACAGCTGAATTGAAGAGATTAAAGAGAAAACAAAAGTTGCATAGAAAAAATCAACTAAGATTCACCCCTTTAATCCTTTTGTATGATCCACTATCTGTAATGGAAAAGATACAAATACGTCACGGGAAAATGGCTTGCTTAATCCATGAAAGGTTCTTCATCAGAGATTTGCAGCTTACCTTGGACAAGAGTTAGATTCTATCACCGCCAAATTGTTCAAATAGTATTTTTGGTCCAATGAATCAAACTGGCAAATGTTTTAGTATCAAATGGTCTCAGATCATAATTGTGTACCCTTCCATACACTTTGACATGGTGGTTTTACAATTAGCTTGATGACTATGCTAGCCAGTAGCGGCAAGAGCAGCAAGAGCGGCAAGAGCAGCAAGAGCAGCAAGAGGGGCAAGGGCGGTAAGAGCGGCAAGAGCGGCAAGAGCAGCAAGAGCGGCAAGAGCAGCAAGAGCGGCAAGAGCGGCAAGAGCAGCAAGAGCGGCAAGAGCAGCAAGAGCGGCAAGAGCGGCAAGAGCGGCAAGAGCAGCAAGAGCAGCAAGAGGGGCAAGAGCGGCAAGAGCGGCTGGCTATGATGTTAACGGCAATAGTTTGATAAAAAATAATTTTCTGACTTCATGATTCTACTTGCATTTGAGACCAGCCATATTGTGTAGCCAGTGACGTATGCTATCTTTCAACTTTCAATTTCTAGCAACGCGCTCTAATCTCTGCTATACAAGCGGCCTGTAACTGCTGTAGGATTTAGCAAAAAGGTCAAAAGTCACACTTGGTTTAGTGATAGATAATGTAACTCTGTGTACGAAGTGCATGCTTGAAGTCTTAACATATTTCTCTCGATACCCTATATTGAAGGCATCCAACAATTCAACAATCGGTCCAATAGATCGTTGAATAGATCGAAAACCCTTGATATGTGTGTTTCTAGGGATTGGGCATAGCAAGGTATGAATATCACTAACTTCCTTTGTTTGTCCGCCCTGATGCTAGAGTTTTAGAGAAAAATAGAGACTAGATCATTACTTGACAAAATAAATAAAAAATTTGGTACTAGCTTACAACTCCAAGATACTCTCCATCTTTTGAGTACTTGACAACCTGATCATTGAGGAAACTTGCCACATACAAATGACCATCAGGACCAAAAATCATCCCCTCTAATCAGAAAAACAAATAAAATTCGCAAGCAAGTACAAATTTAAATGCAGTTCCTACTTTTTGCATATGTTAATGACAGGATTCCCACATTATTTCTTCCATCATATTTTCTACAATACTTTTCCGAGTTGGCATGAATATCTGAGTGATTTTTAAGCTGAATATTCAATAGATTCATATGCTATGAAAGTATATCAATGGTCTTTCATTAGTGATATCAGAGAATCCATTGCTTCATAGATAGTATACAATGCCATATTGATAGCAACATGTTCCTGGGAGAAGGGGGGGGGGGTGAAGAGAAATAATAAGCCATTTCTTCACAAAGAATTCAGCTATATGCCCCTATAATTTTTTTCTGAACACATGTTATGTTAGGTAAATATTGGGTGGGCCCTAGGTTCTAATATTGAAGTTTCATTTCCAGTTGATTGGAGGGACATGAAAAAAATGGGAAATCCAACTATATACAATGTGAATACAGAGTAGAAACAATCTGCTTTTTATGAAATCATTTTATCATTTTGTAGAGAATCAAATGTGATAATTTCAATTAACCATTCACATTCCCAATCACGTTTTATGAATAGAATCTTTCACAGACAAACTGACAGCTAATAGTACAACAAATATTCCAAAACAAAGCAATCAAGGCATACATAGTATCTTTTAAGATACAAGCAATAAATCATCTTACCTGGACAATCAAGTTCATTTTCATTTCCAAATGTGGCTAAAAATCTTTTGAGGCAAAAAGGGAGTTTATTTAATACAATTCTACTGTAAGACACGATAAAGATAGATGACTGCCTACTGCAAGACAATGCATAAAGATGTAGATGTTGCTTAAGTCTATAGTATATTTATGGTTCTGAATGACTGTAATGACTATAATAAATGAATGAATGAATGAATGAATGAATGAATGAATCAACGAATGACTGAATGAATGAATGAATGAATGAATGAATGAATGAACAAATGAATGAATGAATGGCTTGACTAACAATGAGCTACTGTTTGAATTTAAACACTTAAATCATTTGTTCAAAAATCAGATCACAGTTAATTGAGCTGTTCAGTAGTTGTTGCAGTGCTTGAATAAAATAAAGAAAATAGTGATATATAGAAGTTGAATAGGCATCCAGAGTCTCCTGTCATCTTGTTAAATAATTTGCATTAATTATCATTTTCATCAATTTGCATTAACTTTCTTTGACTTTGCAGTAACATATCAAATTGATCATTTCAGGAACATTGAAAGCACTTCATTACAGTACCTCCCTGATGTCTTATCATATTTATGGATCTCATCTGTTGTGAAACTTGCAATGTACACATGGTCTGAATCTAAGAAAAAATAAAGAAAACCTTCGTAGTAAATCAAAGAACATTGCTAAGCTTGAAAAAAAGATACCAGCCCCTTTAAAACACCATTTTATTTTATAGGAACTAATCAAAGTATGAATTTTAAAAAAAATGACAAACAATACCAACTGCAATTCCCCATGGGCCATCCAAACCATGACCTTTTGCAAATGTGACAACTGGTGCTGCTGGATCTCTGCTATTTTCAACAAATAAAACCTGCAAAGAAACATAACAGAAAATTTGACAAACAAGATATTGCATAGTGGATAGGCCTAGTAAAATGCCACTTCATGTATTATATTTTTTCCCAGCACAGTGCAAACAACATAAAGCAATACATCGTTATCAAAGATATTGACTTATCTCACTGCAAAAAAAGAAAAAAGATTGAAAAATGATTTCCTGAAACTGCTAGGCCAGTTTTCTTTGAATAAAAGACAAGTATACTTACTTCATCTGTCATGAAGCTAAAGGAAGAGAGACAGAGGTTTATCACAAAGTTACAAGAATGTAAGGCAAGGTGCTCAATTCTCTTATGCTCATATTCAAGAGGAGACAGAGGCAGTGCTAGTCACCACAGACTGGGGGAGGTGGGTATCATGGACCATGTACCCTTTGAAACCATGCTGCTTAGTACACCATACAATAAAATATGAAACATAAGGGTGACAAACAGCAATGATATGTAATAACACAGAATTAAGCCTTGGCAGGGATCTTGGAGGAAACTAGTCCTCCGATGGTCCTACAACTGACTGAGGTAACCTGTTGATCTAAGAGCAATAAGACAAAGGGAACACTTATCACCTATATGGGTATTATAAATATATGATTCATGTAATGTCAAAAATGTTAATACTTTAATAAACTACCCCTTGAAGGCAGATTTTCCTTTTTGTCCTGATCACAAAAAAGAATATTCTTTAAGCTAAGTCAGCAAAAAAGAACCATGATACCTTGATATGTATAAACTGTGTGCTGGGGTAGAGTATACATATGATGGCTTTCTAACATCACTAAATTCCCTTATTTGTCTTTTGGTAACACCATCCCTAAAACAGGTACAAACAGAAAGTAAAAATCTTCAATTCAATTCAATGATATTTCAATGAAAAGCCAAAAAGAATGACCAGCTATTAAGTAATTTTACCAACATTTTGGGGTATCTCAACTTTGAAGACAATGCTAATGGTGGGAATTCTGCAAACTGTATACAATGAAGTAACACAATATAAGGTCATGTACAGCTTTGGCTACATAAAAATTAAAGAGTTATTTTATACAAGTATCATAACTCAAGACTAATATGGACATAGTGCCTTTAATTTTGACTACAGTTTCAGTTTTTGGTGTAAATCTATTTTATCCTTTTAATTTAAGCAGGACTTTTACTATAACAGTGTATGACCAATATAACTGAGGAACTATCCTGTTAAAACATTTGAGTATAATAACATACCGAAAATTCCTGAGTGACTCAAAAGCTAATGAGAACAGCATTAGTCTATATTCCATTACAAAATACCTCTATATAAGTATTCTATTGCCAATTGGCGCACATACCAAAGAAACTGGGCAGCTTCAACTTCAGGGTTAATGAAAGAAGATGGCAGTGGAAGGTCTTGTAGGTTGATCAAAAGTATCCTGCGTATATGAAGTGCTGGCGAAGAGTAAAAATATCATTCCAACTTGAAAATTATTAAATGATGTTTCATTTCAGCTTCAGTTTCGAATAATTTCAAAATTCCACTACAAGAATGAAAACGTGCTCAAATTGTTATTATGCACCAAATACCAAACAATTGATTCTGTATATTAACGCATAGATAGATAAACAAGATTTTACATATTCACTCTTCCAAAGACCCAAATGACTGTTCCTTTACTTACAGATTTATGCAACTGTTACAACAGCTAGCATTATTTAACTTCAAGCAATGGCTGCTGCTTCACTCTGATATTCTAGAGGCTTAAGGATAGCAAAAATATATTTGGGATTAAGCACAAAGTAATGAAAAAGGCGCTTACAAATTAAAGATGAAGATGAGAGACAGTACCAGTCTGTTGGCCAGGCCGGCCATAATTTTGCTTTTAATTAGCCTCGTTGTCGTTGAGCCCTCGCATCTCTTACATGAAGAGCAGCATTGCATTTGAAAATGGCGGGCTTCTACGATGAGGTCCAGGTCTGCTCAAGTTGTGATGCCGGGAGGTTACTGACAGTCGATGTGCAATCTGCCACAAATATTACAGCAAGTATTGAAGACCAGGTCTTTCAAGACAAGGGTGGGGGATTCTCATACAAGCACAATCAAGGATTTAGCAGAGCAACTAGGAATCGACATATCTTTTGGTGGGGATACTTTTTTATGACAATATTTTATCAAGTCTTTTTACTTTACTATGATGCTTTGATTTTGATTTTTGACACTAAGCCACCGCAGAAGAGGTAGATAACGAGAGAAGTATAAGTATAATATGTGTAGTCTCGCTGTATTCTATAGGCGCCTATGCTGGCATATAGAAATTATATGACAGCCTAGGCTAGCATATAGAAATTTTGGAGGGCGATACTATACTGAAAGTAGGCTGCATAAAAATGTAAACAATTCTTAATATCAAGCTACACCCAAAAAGCAAGCAAAGAACTACTCATTCAAAATGATGGATTCAAAAACAGATGGAAACCTGACTGTGCACTTAAACTTGATGAGCCTGCCTTGATTATATTCCACACTACCATTGCAGAGCATGCCAAAGACATTTGTGGACATAGCCCTATGATTAATTGAATATTAATGCCATACAGACAAGTTTTATCATATTAGAAATTCTGTCAATTTTGTAGGAAAGTTTCACAGAATTGCATCTTCCTGACTGAGATATCTCAAGACTTGCATTTGTTTGGAAATCAGCTCAGACTCGTATTGAAGAATGTTACAATATTACCAAATGTTAGCATCCATGAAACTGAAAATGCCATTTTTATCATCATTGCAACAGCACTTTCTGTACACCGACTTAGTTGGCCTCATCCAGTCAAAGAAAGTCAGGTATATGTCTTTGTGAGATTCATGTAGCTAAAGAAAAACAATCTTATTTTTCTGGACCACTTAATGCTGTATGAATTTCGAAGGTGGCACATTTGTTTACAAGTGCCTTGTTAAGACTACTTATGTTGAACTTATCTCAAATGCAACCACAATATGTGGTACAGGAGCATAGGAACCAGGGGGCCAGAGGGGCCATGACCCCCCACTTTTTAGCAAACTATGCAATAGTGCCCCTTTGAGGCCCAAACTGGGTGTGGTAATGTACCCCTTTTAGGATTTGGCCCCCCACTTTTTAGATGCTTCCTACCTCCCTGAAGTGGTAGCTATAGAACAACAAAAAGAGAAGATGGAACAGTTAAAGTATGCCAAGATATAGCCAATCTTATGCTTTAACTTAGGGTTAATAGAATGATATCTGTGGTGCTACACAGAAATCAGACTTGCTTGAAATTCTTTATAGTTTTCATGCTTGCATTACCAGAATGCCACCAGATTATGTATTTAAGCTATTGAATGCCTCATGTGAAAGAATCTCTCTGTGATTTCTGAACAAATCCACGAGGACATGGAAAACTTGGTTTTTTAAAGGAAAGACTATATTTACATTGTGATTAACATATTTCTTTGTTTGTTTCAGGGCAGCTTTATCTCATCAAGCATTGATGCATCATCAGAATCAATTTTTTGCAACAATCCTACTGGCATGACATCAGATTCATGGTGCTTTTCTTCACTACCAAAGAAGTGCCAGTCTTTCTCTGCATATCAGCTGGATTCTGGAGAGTGCTTAGTGCCTCTTGTTGGTTTTGATGGCTCTCTCATTTATGTCACTCTCCCATCACCTAAAAGTCAAGGTATAGATATGCATTTTGACATACTGATTGTTTTCATTTCTTTCTTTCCTTCAATAAGTACTGTAAATCCTCAAATCCCCCAAAAAATTCTTTCCATGAATAAGCCCCCATGCTAGAATGTCATATTTTTGATATGCCATCCTCAAATGAATCCTCTTAAAAAGCCCTCATCCAAATAGTATATTATAAGGAATAAATACACCCCCAAGGGGGCTAATTTGAGAATTTATGGTACTGCCCACTTCCTTATCTCTCTTTCTCTTGCTCTCTTTCATCTTTTCACTCTATTTACATACGCAGCATCTTCTTTCATCTCAGAACTCACCATACCCCCAAACCTACCTTCTTTTCTTTCATTTGTCTTGCTTTGGTTTTCATTGTTTACCAATCATTCTTCTAGAATAATTACTTTTTAGCCTTGTCAATCTTTACAATCTCTTCTTACAAACTTGTGGTTTACAGGAATCTTGAATGCTAAAATCAAACAATGTGCATTTACCTTTCAGAAGCTCCACAGATTCATGAGCTGAAGCAAAAGAGTATAATGCAAAGGCTATGGACTGGACTTATTCCAACTGTTTTAAGGTATCTATTCTCATGATTTATCATGTATGTAATAACTCTGTTGTGTTTTGAATGTACCATAAATTTTTACAAATGTCTACTTACCCTCAAACAAGGCACTACTGTACAACAGTTTACCTAACAAGCCTCATGATTCTAGGCTGTATTTTGCTTTGCAATGAGCTTCCATGGCTTTTTTCATGTAGGAGTGATGATGTAGCCCATGATGGAGCACGTTTCTGTGAAATTCATTCAATTGGTGGGAAGAGATTTATATTCACCCTTTGCAAAGACTTGAAGATAAGGATTTGGTCTTGCCAGGTAAAATTGTGCTCTTTGTACAGTCTTTTCCAATTTTTGTCTCCATACCACTTCCACATCCCTGTTTCTCCCTATCTTTCCCTTCCTCTCCTCCTTTCTTCCCTTTCTGCTCTGCCCATCATTCCCTATCTCTCCCAGTCCCTCTCTACCCTCTCTATCTATCCTATGTCACCTATCTCTCACACTCTTCCATTTTCAGAAACAATATTTTGTAATCTCCACAGATGACTAAGCTATATTATCAATTCGATTTTCAGTCATTGGAATGTATAAGGGAGTTTGATCTCACTCCATTGCTTCCCTATGTCTTGGATGCTCAATCCGGAATAGGTTTGTTGCTGCTTTTATGATCTTTGTGTGCTTTTTTGCCCAAAGATGTTTGATTTAAGACACATATTTCTAATGTTCAATACATCATATAGATAGTACATAGTATGAAAATAATATAGATTTACTATTGCTGAGAGACTTTGTCTTTTTTCAGTGCTTTTGGAATATATTTAAATTGGCATATTTCTGAAGTGTTTTCTATAAAGAGATGTCTACAAAAATACGATTTGAGTTCTTCATAGTTTTCCGGCATTTACGACAAAATTTTCTTAAAATATTCCACAAAGAAAGTTCAGTTTCGTTAGCACACTGCCAGTTTCCTCTTATGAAATGTCCATAAATTGGTTATTGAAAATCGACTTGGCTTATTTTTGAGATTGACCTTGTTGGCCTATTTGGATTGTCGACCTATTTTGCAGGAAATATGGTATTCTATGTTGGTCTGGATTCAAATATTAGTCATTAAAGCTTTTCATCGCTACCGTGTTGTCGGCGATAAATCTTGATTGTTTCTTATGTCATGCCTGCATTCATAGTTTTAGTCCGTTTGCTCCTCGATTCGTGTATTCTTTCGTTCAATATTACAAGCCTGATTTATTTCTTTTGCTCTTTTGTCTTCAGCTCAATCTTACTTGATTAGAAAGACTGTGGATGAGGAAACTGACAGCCACTACTTGTGGGTTTTTCTGAATTTCCAGTTTCAATCTCAGGTATCAAAAGCCTTACAAGTCAATATATCTTACCTTTTATCCCACCGGACATGACACTGCAGACTCTTTTGAATTTAAACTGTTGCACAATGTTTTTACCTATTTGTTCTAATGATCAACGCAGAGCAACTGACATTGTGTCCCAGTACCTCTGTCTAGCTACTTAATTCTTAAATATTGGACCCATTTACATTTAACTTATACCAACCACCTTGAGAAGGATTCACCCAGATATATTTAGTTGTTCTTGCATGTAATTGCCACTTCGTTGCTTCAATTTGTCCAGAAAACACCAGACACTCGAACAATAAAACAACTGCCGATTCTCCAATCTTCATTTGTCAAAGTTATAAGTCTGTAAACTTGCCTAAATGATATTAAGTCATGAAATGTAATCCCTGATATTTATCTTTATCCTCTTTTGTAGTTTTTTGCATTTGAATTGTTTGAAGATGATGGTGAAATAGATCTCTCTTTCTTTTCCTCGCATTTCTCGAAGTTGGTATGTATTTAGCGTGTAGATAGGTTTCTTATATAAGAGATGTGAATATGGTAAGCATATTCCCCTAATGTTTGAGACCTCTGATCAAGTCTGTTTTCTCCCATCATAGCTGACCAACCAGCATGCAAAGTGGGCCTAAATGTAGCCGTGGAACTCAAGTGTGGTGAGGATTCTGCATGATGATTGGTCAATTAGGTTGGGAGAACATACGTCTGATCAGATTCTTAAACATTTGGCGGCCATTCTGAATGTAGTTTGTTCTCTTAAATATATCAGACTGATCTATTGAAGTATTGACACAAGAGGAGGCTAGTTTGTGGCACGTGCAATTAAAAAACATCATCATATTTGGTTGAGAAACATCGTGTAATTGTCAGGATGACTTTTGAATTCTGTTGTGTTATATTTTCGTTTAGATATCTTGTTAATTGGTTTCACTTTAGATTTTTTCATTGTCATTGATGGTGTTAATACTAAAAATATAATCGATATTTGCAGACAACCTTGGTGGATTTTTGTTTAACAAGCAGCCATATATGGGCATTGTGGACAAGTGGAACCGGAGGGAATATTGTGCAATTTACGTGTATTGAACAGTAAGTTAGCATTGCATTCGAGGTCTCATTTTTACGATGATAACGTTCATGATTATAAAATAGATATAGATTCACTTCTGTTTGTCGATCTTTTTGTTTTGTCAGTAAATGTAGTCACTGTGCGCAGCGATTGTATAGTGGCTTGTACCTCTGCTGAACAGCCAGGGAGTGCGTGGTTCCAATGCCACTTCGATAGGTTTTCAAAGTAGCGTATTAGCCTCTTGGAACTATCGACTAATTTCACGATAACCTGGGTACCAGACTAGCAAGGTAGAGCAATGCTATAAGCCACTCTAGCGGTAAGTGAACTCAATCGGTGGATAAGGAATAGCCATCCATTAAGATGGAGTGCCAATGGACAATAAACTCCCGTTGTTTACTTACTTACTTACTTAGCGAAGTAGAAAGAAGTAAAAAGCATTACAAGAAAATTACAGACTATATCGCATCGGTCTCAGGAACTGTGAAAATCATGAAAATTTGTATGGGATTCAAAATGTAAAATCGAATCTAGAACTGATGGATGTTTCTTATCTTCTGTAGCCTTACTTTTTACTCTTTAATTTGGAAACATTTATTTGCTCTGTCCTTGTTCTATTGTTTGGAACCGGACTATTTTTATTGTACATACTATTGTAATAATGGAATATATTTAATGAAACTTACTTAATTGCCGTTAGTAGATTCCATCCTTATTTTATGAGAATTTCTTTTTATTCTGTAATTTACTGCATAGTATTATTCCTTCATGTTAATTCAAGTGGCTTTAGTGGCTTTAGTGGCCTTTGAGTTTATCTGGTATTATTCATCCATTTCCATCACTCTTACATCTCCATACATTCTTCAATAGTATTGATATGCCATTTTTAAGTCAGTTGACCCCTTTGTGGTCATAATTACCGCATCTTCTTTCTCTGTTGAGTAGAATATAGACATCTATGACCTGAAATCTGTTTGTATTCTAGTGTACATTTGGTATTGGGGATTTTTTGACATTTCGTGGCTTTGTACAAATGGAATTAACTTACTGGAGATTGTTTTGGGTGTTTTTAGGAGCGATGGAAATAATACAACTTGGCAAGATGTAACTCTGCAGCCTAATGATAGCACTCAAGTATTCGTCCACCATTCCACAGAGCCAAAGGTTGCAACAGTTTTGATATTACTGAAGTTACAGGATACTTTCTTACGCAAGAGTCGATCAGTCGACATGCTGTGGTCATTTGAATGATATCAGCATGCATCATAGATATTTTCTCTTTGTTTATTTCACAACCTCTTTGTTTATTTCACAACCTCTTTGTTTATTTCTCAACCTCTTTGTTTATTTCACAGTATTTTTGTTTATTTACTGAAACTAGACCACAGGAATCTGGGGCGAAGCGGTACCTCTGTTTACTCTCTGAATTTCATTTCAGACATTTTGACCAGATTTTCTATTTATGCATCTTAGACTCATTCTGAGTTTTTTTAATTTTGCAGGAAATTTACTTGAGCAACCTATTCATGCCTGGAAGATTCTCAAGAAATGTCCTTCTCAAAACTATTCAAGTATGCCCTGATATGCCAAGTGTAAATTTGGTCCAATCCTTGTTATAAAATGTCAGTTAGACACACGATCCGTTCACCTTTAAGTCCAGTTGAAAAACTACTAAAAGGCCCAATCTCTTCCTCTATGATTGTTTGTCTTTGGCCTATCGTTTATTATAATGAAACCTTCCTTCGTTTCATTATAATGAAATCTCTTGATAGCAGCTATATTTATAGCTGATTGAATTACCCTGTGAAAAAAAATATGGTGTTTAGTTGTTTCCTTTATTCATGAGGACATTTTATGTTCAGTATCCGAAAATTGTTTTTGCATGTTATCTGATTGTGTTATTCTCTGGAAAATAGTTATTAATATTCAGTTTATCATTGTCTTAGATAACTGCTGAATCTTTTGATGAAAATATCGAGCTGAAAGTGTCAGCTAATTCATCAGTAGAGGAAATGCAGGCGGCTGTGGAATATTTGGTCGATTGTGAGGTTAGAATGACATCGAGATCTTATAATGCTCGTGGGGGATGAGTTTGCGATCTCAATTTATCAGGTGCTCAGAATTCGCACAATACGAGGCAAAGATTGATTTCTGGTATAGTATGAGTCAGAACCACCATGAGATGTTTGGGGGTGCTGGGGAAATTGAAATAACAAGGGCCCTAGTGAATTTATTTTGAAACTTGAAAGTTATTCCAATCACCGAAAACTCATTTTGTAACTTTTGGAAACCTTGTATAGCTCGTATCCTATATTACTCCCCTATAAAGTGTCTATTTGGGAGTCTTCTTTCAAATTTTTGTACTAGATTTGTCAACTGAATCTATCCTCTGTATTCCATTGTCAATTTTCTGTTTGGTGTGCAGTCGTTGCATTATGAAATCATTTGGCCGCACTGCCCCTCTCTTAGTCAATTTACACGTGGGAGCCATCGCAGCTCCATCACAATGTGCACTAGACCTGCTGGTGAGAGAGGGCTGCTCACATCACAGGGGCCATCGCAGCCCCATCGACTGGATAGAGCTGAAGAGAAGTAGAGCACTTGTCGTACAAAACCAGGGGTCGCGAGTTCGAATCCCGCTCGGGTCAGCTATTTTCTCGCATTTTCACTTTTCATTTCTCCCGAATCCTGTTACCTTAACCTATGAATGATTATAAGTGGATATCTTTTTAGTTAAAAAGTATCTTCATCTGTATTTGATATCAAGACTTCATTTCTCTTAGTTAAGTGATCTCACATCAGATAGTGAACTGGATCAAGAAGAATACTACGGTTTACAAACTCAATGCTGGGCCAAGTTTTATGCCTCGGCCACCCAGTACAATCAGGTAGCCTGCATGTTTATTTTCTTTGAGTTGTGAATTGGATTTCTGTTGCATAGCCAAGGCCATTCTCGGGGAGAAATGATTATTGGATCTGGTAGACATTGCTGTAGATGGCAATTTAGCAACCTAAAATCTCAATTGAACCTTACTTTTCACACAGATTTGTCCACACAGTGTTGTCTTGTTTGAGTTCCCTGTATAGTATTGAGCACTTTGTAGAAATAATTAGACGATGTTGAAACTCCTGAATTTACCAAAGGATTTATTAAGATATGCTATATTATTTTTTGAAATTACATCACCAGGTCGAACGAAAACCAATCGGTCTATATTCAGACAGAGATACTGGATTGGTTACAGTAATCCGGCAGGTAAGTGCCTCTATTTGCAGCCCATTGGGTATGCTCTGTATGAATTTATATTGTGTATACCGCAACATTGATCAACTCGTTACACATGTACTTGCTTTGTGTATTTGTTTAAGAAGGTTTCGCAATTGGGAAACAACATTGGTACGGATCTGTTATTTGATAATATATCAGGGAATTTTTACAATATTCAAACAAATCCAGTCTCAAGGAAGTTTGACTTACATCTTATATATACATTGTTGAAAACCCCTAATTTATGAAAATTGGCAGATTTATTTTTTAAATGGATTTTAGCGTCTAATTTTTACCCGATGATGCTCATGAGTATTGTAAAGTACTCCTATATTACTTGACTGTAGAACGTCTCGTTTATAGAACTATTGGGGATATATGACACCAAGCACGTGGGTTCAGTGGTTGTATCAACAAGAAGACTCTTTGGAGGAGCAGAATTTGAAGCACCTGCACAACCAGGCAGGCATTGTTGGTAAGGGTTTATGCTAATATCTTGAATTTTGAATTCTTGAGATTATACTGCTCTATGCTTAAGTATATTTTGTTTCTTCACCAGTGTGCCATTTCACGTTCTCTTTGAGCAAATTCCTTGGACATTAAATTCTTTTATGTTAGTTCCCATGTTTTAATAGTCACTTTCTTTAAGTATATTTTTGTAAATTTTCGTCTATTCATGTGCTCTTATATTCATATCTCACATGATCATTCTCATTTGCATGTTTGCTTGCATCCCGTTCTTCATCTATGGATACCACTGTATTCGTACAGAACTTGTTTCGTGGAAATGCATGGTCACTCAAATATGCGAATATGAGATTCTTCTTCATACAATACGGCCATAATCTGCTTCATGAATACGCAATACCTTTTATAGGTTGGCTTGTTCCCTTAGTAGGTTCGTTCATTTTTTCTGACCAGTTTGACAACCCCATTTGAAGTGGATTTGTCATCATAATTTATCTTTAACTTATTGACATGTTACCTTAGTAAACAATCCATTAATATTCTAATGGCAAATTGTTTTTATTCAGATCAAGAAATTGCTAATGATGTTTTGGAATTAATTAAATGCATGAAAATGACCTCAATGCAGGTATATCGGTTTAAATGTTGTTACATGGTATTGTTGAGTAAATGTTAGTCTGTCCAGGTACTAAAAGCCTCATTGGGATGTCGTCATTTTGTCGGTAATAGAGATATCACTAGATCAGAATTATCCCAGGCACATACACACATCCCTGTTCCTAAATTACCTTTATTGCATCAGCATTTTAGTATTTTTATCACCACCACGCATGTATAAATAGCTCCTAACTTAGAAATGGAAGAACCGTGATTTCAGGATTTGTGCATCAACTTATTATACATATTTCTTTCATCTTTCCTGTATGGAATGAGTTTTTGCAATGAGGACAATATTTCTTTCAGTTCACTCAAAGCACTTTCAGTAACTTGGAATATAGCATTGCCAGTAATGATGACGTCATGGAAATCTGTTCCGCGCTTGCCAGGGACCTTTTCACAGATTCAAGGTCTGTTTAATGGATTTGGTTTTTGTCAGTGATTGAAAGAATTCAATTGTTGATATTTTTTATTTTCTGGTTTATTGTTTCTTGAACAAGTTATAAATTATCCGTGCGTCTATCAAAACATTGACTGCTACGAGAAAATGATACGGTAGCTTTGTGTACGGCTTTCCCAGAATGCTATTTGCCTATAGTTGTATACCTATACTTGGCTGATGTGCAATGATGAGCAACTAGCACAAGAGGTATTTGAACTAAGAGCGTTTACCATGCAATTTCCAACATTAAAACTGCGTGCACATGTTTCCTTGCATTTACGTATACAATATTTGTTTGTCTTTATATCAGCGATTCTGTGGATGTTATTGGAGATGTAGCTTTCACTGCCAATTTTATAAGAAGCATTCAGTTGAAGTAAGTGCTTTCTGAGTCAATAAATCAGAGCTAATTATCAAATTCAATTTTTTGTTTACAGGTCCAGTTTCATAGACCACTGTGTATTCAATGTTATAAAACCCAGTCATGGTTTATCGTTCTGTTTTTAAACTTATAGATTAAAGGATCATCCTAATCTTCTAAGCGCCCTTCAAATTTTGATCGATGCTGTTGATCCATTAAAATGGTTGCCTGTAGATTTTGAAAATGCTGATCAAGGTATGTACTTAGTACTGTGTTTTGATTATGAACTTTGCTACAATTTATCGTGTCCCCAACGAGTATGCATTTGGCCATACTGTCTATTTTCGTTTTTGCATTTCATTTTGTTAATATTCAAAACGTGCGATGCAACTTCTAGCTTATCTACAACTTGTTTTTAAAAAACGAAAGAAAAAAGCAAAACCACAAAAAAATAGACGGAAAATTTTTATATCTCTGCTTTACCAATGGGACGTATTTGGGCCCTTTGAGCTCAAAGATGCTCTTTAGTACCTGACTTGAAACTCACTGAATTGTTAAACTGTAATTGAAATAGTGCCAGCTCATTTGAAATACTGGTTACTTGTTTTGTTTCGTAGGAATGCAGTTGTATTCTACAAATGCAAGTCATTCATACAGCAGTAAAGAGGGCAGAGCAATTATCACTGAGTCTATATACAATACAGCTCGTTCACACATGGAAATATGCCGCGATTGTCTGTTACTTGTAAATGTTTTGCTCTGCATGCAGGCACCTGTGAGTGAGATGTTCATTTTCCTTTGTTGCTGCAGTACTGTGTTAGGCCCTAAGTTTTAAATTTTTGGTTCAAATTTCGAATGGAGTTCCAGATCTTAAGTCTTGAACCCTAATCCTTCAATATGGATTCTGGGATTGCCACTCCCAACCATCTGATCTTTAGTCTTGAAGTCGCCAGCCCAAACTACTGTTTGCTGCTTCATAAGTTGGAAGTTATCAAATCGTACCTTCAGATTCTGATTTTTCAGACCATGCTTTTTAAATCGAAGATTTTTATATCCTTGTTTTTAGAGTCAGCCCTCTTTGTTGGTCGAACAGCGAGGTTAACACACCTTTTTAATCATTTGGCTTTTCCTTCTGCCATAATGATACGAAGCAAGGGGAGTGGTCACGGATCCAGTAATCTGCTCTTCGTGTTTTCATTCGATTTTATGAAACAAAGAGAGAATTTGAATTCATCTTCTATTTACAGTAGAACAGCACTTTGCATGACATTCTAACGATAAATAGACATTAAACGGCAAAAATGTTTTCTCGGGAGCAAGTTCGTGCAAACCTTTTTGCTTTGTTTCTCCCAACGCAAGTTGAACCTGGAAGTTCTCTTTGTTTGCTGATGCATCTCATTACCGATAACAATATTTGTTTACATCACTGCTTCTCAAATGATTTCTTTTTTTCTTTCTCTATCAACTTACTTTCATTTCTGGTTGACATTTAGGCCGGTAACTTTGACGAGACAAAAGCAGCTCTAGAATCAAGATTTATCCCAAAGCTGCACGCGTTAATGCGGTCATTTTTCACTGTTGTATGGCTACGGAGGAGCACATTCCGGAACGATGATGTAGATATTATGTGAGTCGCTTCGTTTTTTCACTCCTACATTGTTGTGTAGCTGATTCTTACTCCCTTTCTAGCCGTAAAATGCAGCATTTCAAAAATTTTGTAATTTTTATTTATTTCATCGCAACCTTCTACATTTTAATGTGTTCAGTGTGATTTTGTCGACCTAAATTAAATTCATCATTCATAACAGATGGCAGTTTCTAATAAGCTTTCAAAGAAGTCTCCTGATTTTTTGCATACTGAGACCTTTAGAAGTTTTGCTGCATACAGGATTATTTAGAAGTTTCAAATGTTTTACTTGAATATTTAGAGTTAGCTGGTTTCAAAGTATGGATTTTTCCTTCACCTGCGATTGATGAATATTTGCCATCTTCCATTTATTTACAACAGGGAAAAAAGCCTAAAAAAATTTGCCGCACTAGAGCTCATAGACGGTGGTGGTGCATTTAAGAAATCGAGATGGGATGGTAAGAGATCGTTTGATCTTTTTAGAGATCCGAACAGAGGCTGTTTTCTCCAAACAAATGATTATCTCCCATTTTTAACTTGAAAGATGCTGCGTTTAGGATGGCACAACACTCCGCAGAATTATTGCTGCGCAACACTGATGAAGGGAGGGATCCTGGGCCCTTCTTGTGGAGACCCACAATCCCATCTATTCATTAGTGTAATGCCTTTTTAATTTAAAGTGCAAATGAAGCACGCTTTGTATCCGTGTCTGTCTGGTTTTTTTCATTCTACCAAACTATTCGATCATTCACTTCCTGTTGTTCAGCTTTCACCTTTTGATCTGCCGATTTATGCACATAAATATAATTACAATATTTCATCGCCTAAATGGAACTTCGGAAATTTGCTATTGCACAAGTTTCCACTTTTAACTGCCATGCCATTTATATTTTATTTCTAAAACAAGTTGGAAGGACGAGTGGCCGGTCGATTTTTTATTATTTATTAGTAAAGATTAAATGCTAAATGCTAAATAATTATTAGTAAAAATGCTAAATGAAATATATCTTCTATTTCTTTTTCATCGCAGATTTGGCCAACAAATCGATATTAGGCTGTTTTGTCAACCAAGTTGGGATCAGAAGGAGCCTCAACATATTTGCAAGACTTCCTGCCGAGTCGCAGAAAGATGAGACGAACGCTTATCGACCGTGGAATTATGACTTCAAGTTGATTTCTGATATGATTTTCAGATCATTGTATCCTTTTGATTACAGAAGAATTCAAATATCGTATACGCTCTACTAAGCCCCCCTCTCTAATATGCTCCCTTATTGTTAAGCCCTTCTCTAGGACTGCAAGCAATAAGAAAGTCCCCCGGGACTTAATAGAGCTTTTTCAGTAATGCCATTCTGCCGAAGTATGTTACGCAGTTTGTATTCTGCATATGCTGCCTTTGTCCATAATTTCCTAAAAGTTTCACTACCCCTCTAGCCATTTATTCTCTATTTCTTCAGCATGTTCATTTTTCTTCTGTTTTGTTCTTCAGTTGTATCTTGTCCATCTGTTCGTTGGCTTATTTCCTTGTTCGTTTCTTTATTGGTTCATTCTTTGTTGTTATTGGTTGATATATTACTTATTCTATCTATTTGTTTTCACCATTATATCCTTATTTAGTTTCACCTATGGATCCTTTTCCAAAAAATATTAGTTTAGTTATCCATGAAATTTAATTTCCCTCGTTTTTATCGGTACAGCACCTTTTCAATTCACCAGTATTATAACTTCGAATTGCAATCATTTTTTTTTATTTCTTTAATAACATTAATCAGATGGCCTTGTCGTGATGGAACAGAGCTGCCGGAGTTTATTCTCTCCCAAGGTCAGGCATCGTTGCTGTCCGAGTACTTGTTTGTATGCAGCGACTGGTGTGAGAATAATTGCGGCTCTAGAGAATTCCTCATGGCTCAGGCTTTCTTGCAAAATGGTGACGACGAGAAAGCAAGGCAACATTTCTTTAAAGCTGCAAAATTTATTGGTACGCAAAATTAGATATTAGTTTTAAACTATACATTAGAATAAACATAATTCTGAGAGCCATGGTGGTCAGAATTGTAAAAAGTTTATTACCTGTCTGTTTTTGAATATATTGCTAAACCATTAAGATTATTTTGACGAGCCTACATCCCATATTTAAATAAATGGAGCTTGCCTCTTTCTAGGAAACGGTGAGAGTTTTTTGTCGCGACTGATTCCGAACGAGGAACCGGGGAAGTTAAAGATGATAATCTCATATTTTGTGATGGTAAAATTTTGCTTCTTAATTTATTTACTTTTTCATTGTTTACTTAATTTCAGCAAGTTTATTTTTTACTACATAATATGATCTTTTCTATCTTTTTTGATCATTTGTGAAGATAGATACATCTTGGTCGTTTCAGTTGCTCTCTTTGAAAAAATAATTTTGGCTTTTGGAGTCCAGAGACACAAGTCCTTATCTTTTATGTTATTCACTCAATCTTTTTATAACTTTCAACTAGACTCGAAAATAGCAAATGATCATGAATATACTTTTGCACTTCTTTTTGTACAATGTAGATGTTCATTTCACAAATTCACAAAGCATCTGTAGATATTATTAACACCTAAGTTATTTAGCAGAATTATTTTACCAGCCGTATTCATTTCTGTTAGCTAGATATATACTTGTTTTTTGGAGCAGTGTCTATGGAACAGTTTATATTCAAGCATTATGCTAAATATATGCTTTATGAATTTTCAAGCTTAAATTTCAGGTCATTTGGTGCACGACATCAAGCTCTTTTAGCCCTTTCTAGGGATGCACAAAAGCTATTCTTGATGCGGGTAGCTATCCATAAATCATCATGAATTATCATAAATTATCTTAATTTATAATAAGGAATAATTTCAGCGTTTGCATTTGTAGATTATGCGTCTGTTTGAACAGTTTGATAATCCGGAGATGATGATTGTAGTAGCCACTGCAGCGATTTTCATTGCAAAGAACTCAAAGTTCACCGAAGTGGTAAGATTTAAATGTTATCAGATTGCATCGTTTACACTTTTACAAGTGTTTTGCAAAGATCTCTTACTTCTTATTTGTCACAAATACCTCTGTTTGTTATAATCTTTTCTTATCACTTTACTTCTTCGACAATTTAGAGTCTTAATCATTTCATTCTTAAGTCGATAATCATCTTTTTCCTATACCTTCTTCCTATCCTGATTCGCGACCAGACTTCAAGAAAATAAATAACGGTAGAATCAAAGTCTACGTTCTGTCAATCATCTTAATATTTTTTGTCTTTTTGTGCAATATTTATCATTTATTTATAATCAAACACCCCTATTGTCACCTTCCCAGCATCGCGAGTTCGAGCCTCGTTTGTGTCAGTTATTTTCTTGTTCTCTCAAATTTTGAATTTTAATCGTTAGCTTCCTTCAAATCTGTTTTACCTAATGATACAGGCTATGCTGTGGTCCAACATTTTCAAATGTCACCTTCAACTTGGACATATGAAAGAAGCCTACCAAGCAATTGTCCGTAACCCTGACAACCAAAGGTATGTCAAATATCCTGCTAGAAGTCAGATTTGCCCAAAGAAACTTTTTTTGCTGTGAAATCAGTCACTTGGGCTTATTTTCGGAACAGGCTATGTATTTCTATTGATGTCGTATGATATCTCAATTTGTGAACTCTATTCAGGGACGTAGGAAGCATCTAAAAAGTGGGGGGCCAAGTCCTAAAGGGGGCACATTACCACGTCCATTCTGGGCTTCAAAGGGGCACTTTTGCATAGTTTGCTAAAAAGGGGGCCATGGCCCCTCTGGCCCCCCGGTTCCTACGTCCCTGACTGTATTGCTAAATCTCTCTCCCTCTGTGATCATCTTCAGTAATTATTTTCTGTTTCTATAAAATCTGTAAAGCTTTCTCTACTATTTTTTTTAAGTATAGCTATGGGATAAGATGTTTCTTGTTGTAAGATCTTCGCAGGACAATAATGCAAGAAGGAACTGCAAAGTTATCATACCATAAAATATGCTTCTTCATAAACAAGGTGCACGAGCTATCATTAATAAACGGAGTACAACAGTACGATAAAACATGGAAGATTTACGTACACCAGCGTACGGAAAAGCCGAAAGTCTTATCTTCTAGATATAGTCATTAGTAGTTTGCACACTTTTTTGTTTATAAGCAGCCACTTTCTAGGGAACCTATAGACAGAGGGCTAAAAAATCTAAGCATTTTATACTGCTTGAGACGAAATACCCAAGGAACTTTGGAATTTCGATTGTTGTCATCTCTGCAAAAAATCATGAATTAAGAAAGCAACTTCGCACAAATGGTATGTAGTTGTTATAGCAGGTCATTCACAGGCGGGTTCCCGTTGAAATTTACGGTGCCCATAGTGCCCTGTTACAGCACTGATCATTTACAATGTCTAGCAATATGCAGTTGTAACTAAGGAAATATTAAGGGACTTTTTGTACTAAAATGTGGTCAAGAGAGTCCAGAAATAATTGTTCTATGTTCCTTCGTAAAGAAGAGGCATGTTATATTTGTAAATTTTGTGTTCATTTTTACATTTTCTCATTTACTTATGCCTATAATTCAGTATGTTGAGAGTGGCTTTCTTATCAAAAACAGACGCAGAAATTGTTTGCATAATTTCGTCGTCACGTTGTGCGAGCGGAAGCAGTTCCACGAGCTTTGCACGTTTTCATATTCATCGTTGGAGGATGAGGTACGATTTCCTCAATGTCAATTTGTCTTGATAGTAGCTATCAGCAATAATTATAGGTTAAGAACCCATTTCTATTGTAACTAGTGGTGATCGTCCCCTAATCTTTTAAGGAAATCCTAATTGTTATCTCGTCACAATCTCTTGTATTTCCAAGCACTCTTTTTTAAGCATGTTAGTATTTTGAAGCTTTTTGAGGTCAGAACTTAAGAGGATTTTCCATGATAGCCTGTATTTGTCAGGCTTCTTGATGTTTGCAGAAATTGACTGCCATTTTCAAGTTTTAAATAGACTGAATACTGTGAGAGAATATGATATAGAATAGAAAATAGATTTAAATAAAGAACGTTAGTACTTTTTCAATTTAGTATTTAGTTTACTTTAACCATCTTTTCTATTTCTGTTTCTTGTTTATTTTCTCATATTTTGCTAAGTTTGCTTCTGTAATTGAGTGACGAATTGATTGACTGATTGATTCATTCATTCATTCATTCATTCATTCATTGATTATAGGAGAAATTGATTTCTTGTTTAGCTGTCCATTTTAGTTACTTATTGACTGATGTATTGGTTGACCAGCTGAACAACGCGTTGGGTTGACTAGGTCACTAACTGACTCACTGACTCACTGATTGATTGATTAATTGATTGATCGTGTGATTAATTGATAGTCTCATCGGCCCCATCTTGCTTTTAAATTGAATAGTCGAGCATGAAATGCCAGATTGATATGAGTTTTTTGTTTGCATAGGTCGTAAAAATTATTGAGACACGTGCAAGAACTGTGGATATCACTGTGAATGATTATTATGATATTCTGTATGCATTTCATTCCTTCCGAGGAGATATGAGAAGAGGTTTGGTTTTCTTGTTTAATTTATACTCCTCCTTTTCTGCTCATTTCCCATTTCTTGTGTCTTTTCCTCAATTTTTCAAGTCTATCCAGTCCTCTCTCCAAAAGAACGGACTGAAAGGACCCGAAAATCTTGGATAGTTGCCGTTAATGTCTACTTGGCACCTTTTAGTGTAAACATCTCTTGGTTTTTGACAGTGTAAATACGAACTACCTTGGACTGACCTAAGATTGAATCTAGGCTAGGTTTGTGGGAGTGTAATGCAATCTACTACAAATTCTGCTAGTTTTAGCCTTAGACGAACCATGTTTGTTTGTATAGTGTAAACAAGACATACATGCATAGGGCAAAGTCAGTACCAGTAAGCCCTTTGAGGTTCTTATAGGGTAAGCGGTGGTTAGATAACTCTGACGTACCCTTTCTTTCTTAGCTGCCACGGTAATGTATGAATATGCGTGCAGATTACGCACGGAGATGCATGGACTGGCTTCATTGCAGCAGCAGGTATATTCCTAAGTGTGTATTCAGTGAATATTGTTACTGTCATATCACAAAACAGTAGCGAAACACTGTGGTTTCTCTTTGGAACGACCAATGATTCTTATTTATTTAGCGTTCCCTGTATGAGTTTATTGTTTACAAAGCACTTTGATTTCACAGGCTAAATGCTACTTGGCTGCGATCAACAGTCTTCGAATTTGTGATGAAAAATACGCATGGATTGCCCGACCTTCGGAGACAGTGATAGAAACTCATGAGGAGGTAAAATGATAAAAATAGAAGGAATAAGTTAAGCATAAAAAGACTTAAAGAATAAATTGAGATTTATATGATCGAATG
This sequence comes from Mastigias papua, assembly GCA_964019165.1. Lineage (NCBI taxonomy): Eukaryota > Metazoa > Cnidaria > Scyphozoa > Rhizostomeae > Mastigiidae > Mastigias > Mastigias papua. Next base: position 13,126,313 of record OZ025283.1, on the reverse strand, counting down.
ATTTGCTATGATCAAAATTAATGATCATTATATAGTCTCTATAGAGAGTGGATCTCATTATGGATATTTCTGATTGCCATAATTCTTGTAAGAATTAAAGTAAGCTATAATCATAATCATTTCTTTTGAATTCAGGTAGAGTCTTTCTCCCAAGGACGATCTCCAAAGCGGAGGGAAAATGGCGAAGAAATCAGTTTGGAAGTTGTCGATCGCAAGAAGGGAACAAAAAGGACAGTTTTGGTTGAGTTACCTGATCTTGAGAAAGAATACTTGCTTATTGTTGCAAGGCTGAATTTACTTCAATTTGAAAAAAATCCATCTTCTGTAGTAGGTATGACCCAAAGTTTCATTTTTTATTTTTATTTTTCCTTCTTTTTTCTTTTCTTCCTTTGGGAATTTATTGCATAAATTGTCCGTACGCTCATTACATTAATTAATTATTTAGTTTTATTCTGTTTGATTTATATTTACATTGTTGCACTGCTTTCTCTTTGGGCCGTCATATCCGATCTTTAATTTTTTCATCCTTTTGTTTCTTTGTATCTTTGGCTTGTATTTCCATCTTTTGTTTCTGTTTCCATCTGTACATACATCAAACCTCCAATTTTAGCTCTATGTTTTCCTCTAAGAACTTTCCAAATTCTTCCCTATTTTCGTGCAATGTCCAAATTCTTGTCTGTTTGTCGCTTTCTCTCTAGCATTTTGATATCATCTCTCAAAGAAGAAATCATAATTTTGCTTTGGCTTCGAATTTTTCACAGCTGCCAACCTGTCACCGTCGGAAATTGTTCCCTTATTGTGTCAAGCTGGCTTATTCGATAGAGCCTTCGCAGTGGCAATGACCTTCAAGATCAATCTCAGCTCAATTTTTGAGGGAATTGTATCCAAGTATGTATGGCAGGCTTTTGAAAGTCATTTACCGTAAATAGTACATGATATATTCTGACTTTAGGAATCGCAGTCGTGATATAAATTGTACGATGAGGACGACGACAATGGATTGAAAATGTCTTTTTTGTCATCGTCCTTATCGTGCAGTGCACGATATGAGCTTTGGTTTGTCAGTATAGATACTCAACACACCCGAAGGGCAACCCTCTTTGCATATTATTTTTGGAGAGAGTTGAATTCTCATGAATGAATTTAATTGGTTTCCCCATTTTACCATTGAACGGTACCTTCATTCTAGTTTCGCAGGAAATGTATCTTTAAAGAATATAAGAAAATAGTGAATTATTGGGTGAAAGGTAGGACGAAAGAAGTGGAGAAAGGAGAGTGCAAGTGGTGAGATGGAAATGACCATGGGGAATACAGATACCAATGGCAGCATTTATATGAAAGGAGATATATAGATAATTATGTCCAAAGTTGCGATTGCTTTTTGTATACACCATTCTAAAATACACATTATAGCATAGTTAAGGACAATGCCAGTTATTTTTAAAGCATTCATTGTATATTGATCAGAGATGGAGTTTGCTCTTACGGTATGTTTATCATTTCCATCATTTATTAATCACCGTTCTTAAATCATCTGATTGTACTGTATTTTAAAGCCCCTTGTCATACAAAGTCTGAGATCTAGCTCTAGCTAAGTCTAAAAATTGCTTGTAAATTTGCTGGTACAAACCACCCACCCTCTCAATTTTATTAATGCTTTTTATAGAACTACTTGCCGTGTGTCTTCGTAGACTTCGAATTTCACATTTATATAACATCTGCTCATATTGTTTTTTTAGATGTGTTCGACTTGCAAGTGACGTTGCACAGGGGTAAACATTGTTTGAGTATTCAAATTCCTCTTCCTTGAAGAGCTCCGTTTCAATCAAATTGCTTCTAATCATTTATTGAAACTGATTCAGCAAACATACTTGTAGCTTCTGCATGATTTGAGGATTGACACTTCGTTAGTCAGACAGAAACGTTTTTTATTAAAAATAAATTTGTTGGAAAATAGTATTCGACTACTCAAAGTGATTAAGAAAGTTCAGTACTGGATTCTTGAGACCGAAGAAAGTCGATAGGTCGTTTACCTTTAAATTTTCAATATTTTCTCAAGATAAACATCGCTTTTACTTGATTTCTATGAATTTCTTGTTTTGATTTATGCATTCGAGTGTTGTATTTGTATAGTGTCTGTTTGTCTGTGTAACACTGCAGTGTCACGCCAACTCAGCTAAGAAAGTTTTAGCACTGAAATCATGAAAAAACTAAGACGGTTTCTGTACTGGGCCACAAAATCGCTTTTAAAAACATTTATTTTTTGTATTACGTTGTTTTTCCAGCTGTGAATTCAGTCTTTGGATCTTTGCTCGTTTATTGTAGTTGAGAATCTTTTCACAAAAGTTTGGTAATTTACAATTATAACAAATAAAGAAATGATTATGCTGTTCAATTGTGGGATTTGTCAATTTGGTCTTTTCGTTTTCGAATTTCGTAAAAATTGAAATTTTTTTGCTAGTCTACATGGAAAGGTTATGAGCCATTGAATAGGCACTGTTTTTTAAGTGTGTGTAAACTTGTATTCCAGGGTGTTAAACAACGATGCCTTCAACTGGTTGACTGTAAATGATCTAGGAACGTCAGCTTCAATCAATGACATAAGGTAAAAAGTTATATGATTTTCTGTAAATGTGAACATGGGAGATTTTGATCACTGATGGTAAATTTGCCTGTTATATTTGCAATACACTAAGAATTTCTCATTGCTCAGTTATTTTAAGTATGGAAACGAGCTGCTAGACCTTGTTAGCATCTTCTTGCCGACCCAAGCATTCAGTGCAATACGTGGCATTCCCCTGAATCTCAGTTTATGACAAATTGTGTTTTGAAAAACAGAACCACCAAATGTTTAAGAGTCTAATTAGATCTGTTTTCTCTAAACCTATTTGACCAATCATCATGCAGGATCAGACAGCAACATTTAGGCCCATTTTGCATGCTGATTGGTCGGTTAGGTTGGGAGAAAACAGACCTGATCAGGGATATTAAATTAGACTTAGCATAGAAGTATATCTTCAATCAAGACATATGTAAACGGATATCCTTCTTTAACGACCATATAGCCTCAGAATAAGACTAGATATAGCTATTGTTCCTTAACGGCCTCTTTTGCGCGCGTCGAACACTAGGTTCTACGTTTTGATTGACATATGCATGCCCAGGAATTATAAAGTATGATCTCATTTTTCCTCTTTCAGTGCGGTGGAGCAAGCTTGGAGACTGTTAAGGAGCTATTTAGCGAAATTCACAAGCATGAATGGACCAATCTACCACAAGGCAATTGCAGCAAAACTGTTATCACTTAGCTGCAACCTTCCGACCTGGTTTGTTAACGATTACAAACAGAAGAATGCGGCGGAGCTCCTGCGTGTTTACATCGATTTTGACATGCTGGAGGCAGCAGGGGAACTGGCTGTTGAGTACATAAACGCTGTCTTAGGGATCGGCAAAGAGAGTTTTGGCATTGAGGTATGTGGTTGGTAGAGCCGCTTGATATCATTCTATTCAGTCATAATAGAAATAGTGAAAGTGGCAGATAAGGCAATTGATATCGGGCAGTACCTATTAGGCTCTACCCTTATAGAACCAGGATTCCTGTTAGCACCTCTGGTATATTTTACCTTAACGAATACAACAAATAACAACAGAGGCGTAGGATCAACGCTTGATATCTGCCTTCTTCTTCTTCTTCTTCTTTCGGCTGTTTATACGTATTGCCTGTCTCAATTCCCCAGTACCCTCATCCTCCATTCCCACGTCTGTGGTGTCCTTTTTGATGCTGTCCATCCTTCTCTTTCCTGGAATCTCCATATCGAGGAAAGAGAGAAAGGGTTATTCGTCATATCTTCCTTTCGACTGAGAATATCGACTTTATGAGATCAAATTTCCTGCTTATTACATGGGCTTTTTCTTGAAATAGTAAAGGTTTGAAGTAAGACGTTCTTTCATTTTTTGGGATTCTAAATATATGTGTGTATTTTGTAGCATGCGGTTCATGCAACCTCCCCAGCTGTTTGGCTACCGTACACAGCACTGGACCAATTGATTGCGTTACTTAAGGATTATAAAACGAAGCCGAATTTGAGTGAGGTATGCCCACATTTTTTTTATTAAAGTAACAAAGTTTGTGCTATATGTCCAATCGGTAATACTTGCCAAAGCCCAGGTTTTGGGGGTTAGTGATTGGAGCTAAATGAAACAAAAAAGCTTGTTTTGCTTATATGCGTTTATCCGCTAAGTCGATGAAGAGGTTTTCAGGAAATATCCAGGAAGCATAATTGTTGGAATTAATTATTATAGTTTTAAAATTTTGAGTAGAAGATAGTTGGGACTCGCTTACTAGGTTTCAATTTATTTTCACTTGTTAGCTTTATTTTCAATTTATTTCGATCAGGTGCATCAAGATTTGACTGAAAAGTTAGAGCAGTATTTCGACATCGTTGAAAAAGCATCAAATGATAAAATCAACCTTGCATACAAAAGAATGGCTGTGATCAAATCATGAACTGAGTAAAAACCAGACAGAATGATTTTATTTGAGGCTTGTTGATGGCCTTCTGAGATGGCTCTGCTTGCCGGAAAGTACCAAGGGCGGAAAGTACGAGACAGGAGCTAGATGCTTTTTCGATGTTGTGGCATACAGAATTGAATACAAGTGACACTACAAGGACATATCGATAATAGCTATTGTTATGTAAAGACGACAAATATTTGTATATTGAATGAGATATCCTCATTGGTTCTTAGAATACTAAGTTTTCATACGTGGAGAATGTTGGTAGCATTGCCAATCTCTCTTGTTTAGCTGCAGTTATGGCAAAATATTTCAGCGAGTCGTTTGTACTTATACACTGCACACACAAGCACACCACAACACACCACATGACACCACACAAAATATACAAAGGCGACACATTTGATTATGACATGTACACACCCCACATTCACATATAACAATAACAACTTGCAGACATGGCACATATGCACACATGAAACGGCCTACCAGACCCATGCTATTGTGTGTACTTATAGAAAAATTTCCCCTTTATAATTTCGTGTTTAAAGGCTTACCAGGTCTCTCTAGTATACCCTGCATTGATAGATAACCGGCTTTCTCTTAAACACCGGTTATAAAGGCCTGCTGGGTGTCTATTCTTTCGTGTCTATATAACCAACAGACTCACTCTATAACATAGGACCTATATGGTCTACCAGTTGTCTCTATCCTGTCATTCAAATATAGACAACTGGGCTGCTCTATAGCCTCATATATACAGTTTACTAGGTCGTTCTGCTATATCATGTATAAGTAGATAACCGGCATAGATTGCCAAACCGGTCTCTGCACTCTTGCGTCAGTATTAACAATAGACAAGATGATACGAACACCATACAAACTCCTCTCCTCTCTGTGTGCCCCTAAAACCGTAGTGCTTAGGAAAACTGCGCTAAGCTGTATCAAAAGAGTAACTTCAACAGTAGTAGGGAAAACACCAAAAATAATTCTTATGTAGCTACTCTATAATTTTACAGAAGCTCAAGCTTCGATTTCATTGCCACTTATTCCTAATCGCTTGTAGATATTTAACAGTCTCTTTAGTCCCGATTCGTGGAGTTCCGCAAGCACCGTTGTAACCATTCCTTCTTTTCCTAATCTGCCGACTCTTCCTGCTAAATGCAGGTAGTCATCTGCTGTTCTTGGCACATCGAAAATGAAGACATGCTGCAAGTCTTTAAAATCCAGACCACGAACTTCCTCTTCCGACGCGACGACGACAGAGATCTTGCCTACAAAAAGTAAGTGTATCAGATCTACCTATAAGTTATTTAAATATATAAAAGGATATTGTTTTATAATCCAAGAAACACACAGGGATATCAGGATACTTCTGGAAAAATTTCCTTAACGTTTCCAGGCTCTCTAGACCAAATTTCTAAAAATCCTTTGACTTTATTCATACTTTCCAGCAGTTTTTGACGGACAATGGAGGATCAAGACGAATGAAAATGTACACAAGTTGCTTGACCGGAAAAAATTCCAAGAGTTTTCCAGATTTTCCAGACTCCTGAGAACCCCGACACAACAATGTATCATCTCTTTAACATATTCATCTTCCATTATGTCTTATCTTTACCGAGTTATGTTCTCAGACACTTTTTAACCACATTTTTGATAATTTCCAGCAAACGAATTAGGGGGAAATGTCAAATTGTCAACATGGAATGTTAGCGAAGCTTGAAACTTGTGCAGATCCCTCGACAAAGAGAGTACAATCTCCATACAGGCAGTACAGTCGAGGCAGATATCACAAGGCACATGGAAATGCAAGGCGTATAAATCTGTTTTCCTTCTGAGGACTGCGCTTTCCTATCGATTCACTGTGGCCCTTTGCTTCATGGTCATTGACCACGAAAGAGAAGGACATTGTCACAGGAAATACCAGCAATATTAAGGGAAAAGTTGTTTGCTCAGGAAGACTCTCCAAAGAATGATTTAATAATGCTTTCACCAGCTCCCAAGGGGACTTTCAAATCTCAGGAGTATGAGAGCTTTATACTGTTGAGATTTGGGAGGAAGTGAAATTGGTAGATAGTTGAAATCAATGCCTACACAAGGGATTTGCAATACCTTCAAGTGAGGAATGGATGACGAAGTATCAGACTATAGTCTGGCATGGATAATGTTCTGACATGCCCAAAGGGCCAAGAGGAAGATATTTCAATACACTGTCATAACACACAGAAAATTTGGGGAATGAGATGGAAGCAGTAATGGACATTCTCTGATATGCAAGGATATACACATGGTATGTTAGAATTCTTACTATTAACGTAAAGAGAAGAGTAGTGTTTTCTATTTATTGTAGGTCCCCTTTCCGCACTGCTTTTTAAGATTCTTTCCTGACCATATCTAATTCTTGTGACTGCAATTTGAGTCATATTTCTCAAAGAAGACTGTCCATCATTGAAAATGTCACTATCATCCGTAGTTAATTACTGAATTGTACTTGTCAAATATTACACATGATGTCATCCACTTGCAGTTGAATGACTAAAATGTACATGGGAGGAGAGGGAATCAATAATTCTGCGAAATCTATGCCATTACTAATAGTTGCTTGACACATTGTGCAACACCGTCACATACTGGTATAAACTTAGACCATATTAGGCAGGGATGTAGGAAGCATCTAAAAAGTGGGGGGCCAAGTCCTACAAGGGGCACATTACCACACCTATTTTGGGCTTCAAAGGGGCTCTTTTGCATAGTTTGCTAAATAGCAGGGGGCCATGGCTCCTCTGGCCCCCCGGTTCCTACGTCCCTGATACTAGGATAATAAGTACTTGTGGGTGTGGCTAGGTGGGTCTGATTATGTGGGTGTGGCTAGGTGGGCGTGGCATATACAAGGGGAATTTCAAACAAAGATCATACTGTCCCAACCTGTTCTGAAATCATCCAAGAATTTTTGAATATCATTCACAGCTCCTCCAAGAACCTGTTTGTAGTATGAGACTGCATTTATGTTTAGATCAGTAAGCTCCTTCACATATTCATTTGATGAATGGTCCCTGTGCACAAAAACCAGAACTGGCTTCTTGCCTGTATGTATGAAAATTCTAAAACAAGAGAGAATTGTATCATTTTTTGAATAACATTATATTGAATATAAAAATAGATCATTTGATATCTTCACTACATCATTATTGCTTGGCTAACAAGTCAAATATTCTACTGATATGGGAATGATCACAAAATATGGAACAGACCAGGGTGGAAGGGATTTAAAACTGCACTTTGAGATTTATATTGCCCTATGGAAGGAGGAAGAAAGGAAGGAGGCTACCAGGCCCCAGTGCAAAAGTGTTGGTGACCTTGTTTGATCACTTCTGTCCCCATCATCTCCATAATTTGTGGCAGCTGCCTGATGGTGATACAAAAGCTGGGCCATATCAAGTTTAGATGGAGCTGTAGAAGGCAGGTGTCTGAAATCAATTGCCAGGCCACTAGATAGCATAGACCCCACTCACTTCCATGCTAATGCATGTAGGTTAGTTCACATATAGGGAGGAGGTAACCTCAATTTTGTATTAGGGGGCCTTCCTATTGTCAAGGGAATGTTGATTTTGAAATAAAAAAGTCGATGATGCAAGACCCTTGATACTGCCTCAAAATTTTCAAAGGCATCTGTTTCCTATTGCAACCAATTCTATTAGTCCAATTCATGTATTATAATTGCTTGGAAAAAAGAAGGGCAGCCAGCCCCCTCTGGCACTGGAAAGGGGTGATACCACTAGCCCCCCTCTTCTATAGTTCTGCATAAAGGTACAAAGACCTACTTGGAGAGAACAGCTGCTTTTGAATCAATGCTGAAATCTGGAATAAAAACATAATTGTGTTTTATGGCACTTGGAACTGCACCAGACTTCTGATTGCATTTGTCAGATGTAATGAGCCTCATTCTTTGGCCCCACTGTAAATCTTTCAAATTCTCTACCATCTGGTCATTTATTGTAGCTGAGCATGCAATATATTGAACTGGCCTCTGAAATGAGAAAATTTCAGCCTTAACATGAAAAAGGTCATAAGTACTAGCCCAATCTCAGGTGCACAACTGAAAATTCTTGAGGTTAGGATCTAATCCACAAAAATGGCAAATTAAAAAATCCTTGTAAGATGATATAACCTGGAATAATACTTTTCAGAATCAGAAACAGAAAAACATTACAGGATTTTTCATAATGTGTCACTTTCAAGTTTAATAATGATTATAAGCAAATTTACTTAATAAAAATGCAATATGACAGTGACATACTGTTTCAAGGAAGATCCCCAGGACCCCCCCCCCCCATAGCTGCATAACTGAATCTATGGTTATTGTTCATACTCTCAAACAGGTTCCTACAGTAGAAATGTAGCAGAATGCTATTAATACCACCTCTCCTCAAAAGCAAATCTAGCCAAATGTGACAGTAGATGATGGGATATCCTAGTCTTCTCATTTTGACTCAGTCCATTGCAAACATAGAATTGCCAGATGAATACCTGACATCAAGTTGAAATAAAGAAAGTTCCTAATCAAAGCAGATTGCCAAATCCACACCTGTGTATGTATAGGTTGAATGTAGACTAAGAGACCCCAAAAACCAAAACAATCACCTTTGCTATTCCTTCTATTACAGCAAGTAAAAGAGTAAGTGGCTTTGGGAACCTCTCTCTCTTTTTAATTAAGTCCCTCATTCCAGTAGGGATTGGAGGCAACATTTTATCAACTTCATCTGCAACAATTCTCCTCACATTTGAAAATAGGAACTCATGATCTCTAATGATAGACAGTAGCATCTTTGGGGTTCCTATGATGATTTTTGGTGGCTTTTCTTTCAGCCTTTGAAACTCTGTCTCCACACCTGGTCTTGATACCTGAACATGAAAACCATTATGTTATGCAATGGAGTACCTGTCAGTGCTATCAATGATGGTCAATACCCCAAATTTATCAAATTAGCAAACTTTAGAATCAAAATCATCTCATTACTTTTAACAAGTAATACTGGGACACCACAACAGTCATAACTAGGAGGGGGAGGGCAGGAAACATTGTTTGGTGATGTAGGAGGTCCCACTATGGTTGTGTTTGATGTGGCAGAGATTTCAATAGAGCTTTACCCTCTAGAATAACTAAAAAAGAGTTCCCCAGACTGAAAAGTTTAATACTACAATGAGGATCCTAGAAAAATCTACAATGAAGATAATAAAATAGGATGGAAAGCAACTTTGTTGGGAAATTGAGGGCTATAGCCCCTCACCCCCCAGTGGCAGTGTGACTGTATCATGCCCATTAATTCTAGTAGCCAACATAATAAGCCCATTCCAATGACATGATGAGCAAAAAATAGCATGCTAACTATTAATAAACTATGTTCCTTAGCACTTACATAGCATGCCAGATCTTTCTTGTGTGCCAGTTTTCTTGCTTCTATGTAAATTTGATATGCAAGCTCTCTTGTTGGCACCACTACAATTGTATGGCATCTGTGCTTTGCCTGCTGTACTACAGGTAGCAAGTAAGCCAAAGTTTTCCCAGAGCCTGTCTCTGAATGTATCACTAGATTTCTGCTTGATAAAATTGGTTTTATTGCTAATGACTGAATCTCAACTGGCTTCTGTATTCCGAAATTTTCATTCAATCTCACAGATAACTGCCTTGAAACACCTAATGATAAAAATGGAAACTCTCTTAGATCATCTGCTGTTACCGCTCGATGGCTATGCTCCACCAAACCAGTCTCTGAGCATGTTTCCTCCACTCTTGCACCCTTTCCGGGACGTGTACTAGCCACTTTCTTACTAACAGGACGTTCTACATGTGACTTTTTTGGCTTCACCTGGTCTGTTTGCCTCGCTAATTCTGCACGCTGTCCTAAGTGCTTACTTTTTGCTGTTCTAAGGCTTCGCCGCACTACTTGATCTAGCAACATGTTTGGTGAGTGTGCTACACTTTGTCCAGCAACCCGTAAATGTCTATTAGCCACCACCACAACTGTTAGTGTTTTCCTAGCAGAAATCCTACGCCCAAAGAAACAAAACATATCTACGTCTCCTTTACTGGGTCTACAATGTGACAGATTGTAGCAGAACTGGAAAACGATTCAAGTCTTTCTTTCAGAGAATGTCCTCTAGAAAAGTATACCAGAGAGATAATTTGACTGGATGAAACCTGCTCAAGAGCATAGTCAATGTTCCATCATTAATTCTGAGTCGAAGTCTTACAGATCATAGGAAAATATGAGTATGAAAGTTGCAATATTCACGTGCATAAACCTCGTTTCACCATGCACTTTGCAGTTTTGATATCGCCGCCATTAACGTGCCTCTTTCTGAGGAATCAGTCTCTCTTCCCCCATTACATTAGTTTTAAGCAATGATTTTCATTGTTATTCATGTTTGTCATAACCAAAATGCGTACCACACACACACCACTAGGAGCGAAAATACCGGGTATATGTGGGGGCGTGACATCCCCAACAGATGAAACTGCACAGTTTGCAGGGCAGGCACATCCTCTAGCATTTGACAAATATCACCACTACATTTCTGTTGTGTCAAATATGTTTTGTTACAGATATTACTTTTCGCTGGGCAACATCCAGTTTCACATGGCAGAGCCTCTCACACACCCCCAAAAAGTATGCTAGTTATGCTCCTGCACACCATAGAAACACCCAGTAGTGGATCCAGGGGGCAGAACCCCCAAGCAGTATTAAGAAGTCACCATGATTTTACAATACTTTTTAAAGTCAGTATATGGTTTTACCCAAATGACCTTACTATGGTTTTGAAAATCTACTCATTGCAGCCAAATTTATACCAAGCCATTCAGACATTCTCCATAATAAAAATGGGTTACATTCTTCTTCTGCAGTAATAGATTGCAGATGCACTTTATTGCCTGAGGACTTGACTGATTAAAATTAGAATATGGTATATTTGGGACAATCACAATCACCCCCTCTTCAAAACATAAATATTTCATTCCTTCAATAAACTTAATCATTCTATTTTCACAAAATTTTTCCCACTCCTTGATCTCATACCAACTTCTAAAACTCACTGAAATAGTAGTTATTCTACCTCATTTCTTCTGACTTTGTGGGCCTCTGCAAACTCTATTCACAGTGCTCAGTAAAATTTAACACAGAAGCAATGAACTTGATAAAAACATTTGAATTTATTTTCTTCCTTTTGTATATCAGTCCAAAAAAATAGTAAGCCAGTTTCTCAGAGTTCTAACAACAGAGACTAACAAGGTCTTTTTTCCTCAACACATTTGATAGTATAACTTGTTTCAACATTTGGGTTACTCTAATTTCTTGAATGAAAAGTTGTTTTCTTCCTTCAATATGACATCCATCACCTTTTGAGCTTCTCCCTCATCCTTTGCAATGATGAATCCATTCCTTCCCAGAAGTTTCACCCATGGCTCATTAAGGGGCTTACCTGCCACCACTAGTACATCACAGATACCACTGTTTCCACTGTTGTCCAATAGCAAGCCCCCACCTTTGCCAAACATAACTAAGCCCCCGTCTTTGGCAAGCTCTTCCTTTTCAGTGCCAACTTTGCAACTTCCATCTATTACTATTACAAATCCTGCTTCAAGATCTTCATCTAGAGGGATCGTCATCGATTTTCCTTCGTGGACAAGCGCCCGAAGCATTACAGCTCTCGGGAAGGCCTGTAGCTTGGCAGGCGATTCCACACCCCCATGCTTCCCAATGTTCACGCGTACCGTACCTCCCTCCAAGTCCAAAACTGGAATCTTGTCCTTATCTACCCTTACTAGTTCTGGGGGTAGATGCAGTTTATCTTGGGGAATCTTGAAGATGGTCTGAATAGCGCAATGATGCCCCTCTCTCGCGGTTTTCTCTTCATGACAAACTCCTCTCCCGGCTGATACAGCGTAAATTCCATATGCTTCATTTATGTGATCTGATTTCTCAGTGAGATTGTCTGCATCTTCAAATGCCCCTTCCAATACGGTTGTTACAGCTATCAAGCCGTAATGAGGGTGCATGCCGAACGGGGGCAAACCTTTTCCGTTTATAACACCAATATCGCACAGCACAACAGGATCGACATCTGCAAGTTCATGTTTCGTCCCCTTTCCTTTAAAATCGACTGTTCCGACTAGTCGCAAAAGTGGGCCTGCCTTACATGGAAGTACTCGTCTGGTTGCTGCACGTAAAGCTGCCATGATTACACCACAAGTATATAAAACAACAACAAAACTCGTCGGGGGCCTAACCTCTCTCACTTACTTTGACAACGCGCTGGAACAATGTTGTGCTGATGCATTTTAAGAAGCTTGAGGCTGTCAGTCAATTGACAAAACATCAATTATTTCTTTATCCTACCACAAGATATGTAGTCAACGTGACAGTAAACAACTGAATACAGTTTATACATCCATGGACACTCGCGTTTTGTTCTCGCAACCAATCACACGATAGACGATAGGAAGCCAAACAGAATGTGATGCAAAGGCTGCTGCTTCTTTCCTGTGATTGCAAGGATTGGTAAAAGTTGTCATATGCAAAACTGTTAGACATGCCCAAACTATCTAACATTTGGTCTAACACTGATCTAACATGATTTCAGACAAAATGTTAGATCGTTTGCACACCATGTCAGGGCATCTAACATTGTATGTTGCAATGGTAGGCGATGTTCGATCAAGATCAAACATTTGGCCCAATATTTCGCTGTTATTCACTTGTTGGTCGAAATTTCAGATTCGTTTGCACACCTCGCAGACATCAACTGATTTCTCACACCTAAAGTCAGGTGAAATGTTAGACCAAATGTTAGACCGTTTTGCACAAGGCATGGCGCATTCTTAGGTATGGAAACCTCGGCAAGTGTTCACTACCATCCGGGGTCGCCGTCTACGGATAGCCGGACATTGTTCCAAAATGAGCCAGCTTGACTTACTTTTAGGTCCCGAATAGTCATCCCTCCTTACTTATTTTGTTGGGAAAAGATTTCTGATCCCTCGCTCCTACTAGGACCCCTGCTTATTAATTTCTCAAGTTTTCTTAGCATAGATGAGCCTGCAAAAAATTTCAGTTGAGTTTGAATTTCCTTGATTGCAATTTGTATGCAGGTAGCAATTGAGTCGAAGGCTTAGACTTTTCGTCTAGCGATAGACAAGATTTAGCAAATGGGGCTTGTCCCTTTGCCGTTGCACTCTTTTTGTTTCACCAGAACACACTTTATAAGAACAATCAGGATCCACTTGGCGAAGAAGATACGACCACTGCTAGAACGTGCTTTGTCCCAAATGAGAACTTTTGCAAGCACTCAATTACTCACATTCCTTTGGCAGACGAATTGTGTCAGGCGCCATTTCAAAATCAGCATCCGTTGCTTCGTTGTCAAAAATTTCCCAGTCCATTGTCATAGAGCCTTTATACCATAGTTAGTTTCTGCCAAACAGTTGCAAAAATCACTCTTGGCGTAAGAAAAACTTCAAGAACATTTGGGTCTATGCTCATCAAAAATAAGAACATCAAAAGGCAGTAAAAATTATCGTTGCTTCTTACAAAAAGAATATTGTTTAAATCCGATGAGCTGCTCCTGGAAGACTGTGTTCAATGTCATGTCAACCTTGTGCATGTCTCGCATTGGCAATTTAATAGCCGCGTTTTGTCTTCACTTTAGCCTCATTCTCAGAACCTCTACAAGGTACTCAAATGTTACAGTGTTAGTTTCCTAACTGATGTTGACTGGAGGGCTTTAGCCCCAACGCATGGATAACATTTGTCGACTCAAAACACCGATAATTGATACCATTAGCATGGGAGGTTTGTTGCAGTTTTGATTTTTCGCTTACTGTGATTGACGGGACATTTATTTCTTTCGTAGTTTTTGGTTTCTATTTTTTTTACAGTCCTACATTACCTAAGGAAAATTTTTATTGAAACACTGAGAATTGTAAATAAATATGAAAAAGTTAGAAGCATATTAGTTCAAATACACTGATGGAGGAAGAATATTTGAGGTGCAGAGGGATACTGAAATGCAGTGTTTGGTTTTTTGTAAATTCAAAATCAGAGAACTATTCGGCAAATTGTTGAAAGAAACGAATTCAAAAATAACTTTTGTGTAAATAAGAAAATAGTGTAATGAGGAAGATTGTGAAAGGAAGATGATCATACGAAGAAGACTGTGTTTTTGGGAAATTTTGAGAAGCGAGCAGTGTTTGTAAACTCAGAACAAAGTACGTAAATTCGAACATCAGTTGTTTTGTGTCTCATTAAGGCTTGTCGACTGAAGATTCTCTTGGTTTCTCTCTAGCTTATGATCCTACTTCACAGTTTTTATTTGACTTGAGAGTGGTTCTTCGGCATAATTATCAAGGCCTCTTTAAATTTTCTGATTTATCATACCCCGTGTGCCTAACTCTCGGACATAAACCTCCTCATGGTTTTGCCATTAGAGCTCTTTGAATGTTGAAAACAAGTTTTAATCAAGTTTCCTTGTATCATATGAATATTTGACGCCGAATGTCTCCATGGTTGAAAAAAGCACAGATTGTGGCGAAAAATCGTTCAACATTTATTAACTCTTTGTTGTTTCTTTTTCCGTTATATAGCATTAGAGCTTGCTTTATATTACATTGCATTGTAAAATATCATATCGTATAACGGATACGTCATTACAGTACATAGCTAATCACTTTGGTGTGGAAAAGTTGTAGACACCTTCGAAACGAGGAGGTAGTGATTGTCCCCAATGCTTTCAAGTACAATTAAATTTTAGGCGTGGTCACTAACGGTTTCCCGGAGTTTTGTCCTAAAACTCATCTAGTCTGGCCCCCCTGTAAATAGCCAAAAGCCTACCACTTAGTGAGGATTAGAGGCTGATAAAACCGATTGGGTGCGTAAAGCAGGTGCTAGGTAAACCCCTTGTTTTTAGCCATTCGAGCCTCATACATCTGTTGCATTTCGATTTTTAATTGTTTGTCTTGATCAATATAAAATTTTATTTACAATAGTAATTCAAGCCACCAAATATTTACAAAAACATTAATCTTCACTATAAGTAGAATTTTTCGGCATATTCTGCATTTGTGTCTTCTTTTCCAGTTCAATGTTCAATCCTCCTTGATAGCTGTTGGCTCATTTTTGACACTTGCATCCAGTGTATTCCGGAGAAAACTCTCCCTAAGAGACAATGACTCTTGGCCAAAGCCCTTTGTCTTTATTTGTTGTGATACAGAAGATAATTCTTTCCAAAGTAAAACAGCCAAAGGAAAGAAAGGAATAGCAGAGAATACGATTCTTTGGGAAATTAAAAAATGCAGAACACAGTTTGCTAATTTCGTGACCTTGTGGTTGACATCAATTCCTGAATATTGCCCGAGCCGTCAGACACAGTCATTCCGCCCCTAGCGGGAATTCAATGAAAAAATTAGAAGGTCTTGGATACCTTGATTGATTTGGCTTCAGTATTGAGAATGCATGCGGGAGATGATTTTGTGGAGAAAATAGTAATGATTTTTGTCGCCAGGCACGTATGGTAACTTAGTAAATGATCGCGTGTGTGGTTGTAACTTGTTCAGGACTAAATTTCGTACGTAGTAATGAACGTATGTTGTATTATCGGTTGTACTAGTTTGAAATCGGAAGACAGTTGAGAGTCGCTTGGCAATGGAAAAGGTGAATAGTTAAGCTAGCGTAGAAGATTTGAAATGGACATTGTAGGATAAGCTGGAATGTCTGTCATGCTTTTCTGAAACTACGTCCGTGGCATAAAATGAATTAGAAAGGCTAGGCCATGGTCATTTGATCAAATCCTGATTGCAAGTGAACCTGGGGAAGATATCCTCATTTGATTTCTACCATTACTTCTGGTCTTAACAGTTCTATTCTTTGAGCCCACTGATATCCCTTGAACTGCTTTTATCATCAAATTCCTAAATACTTTGTGTGATGCTGTTCGGTTGCCTAGGAATCTATCATAATTACCTTCTTGCTATTTCATCAAAAATTTCGACCTCTCATTATCTATATTCTTCAATCAATTGTCTGTGTTCTTTTGAGATATTGTCCGCGTATAAGCAAATAACCAGGAAACTGCTTGATCTTGATGGCTTTGTTAGGCAAAAGTTGGCAACTTGGGAAATATATAGAAATAAAATGAGCATAGTAAAGGCCGGAATGAAAGCAGTTTCACAATAAGACACAGGATCAAGTATATGCTTATTAATATGAAAGTGGCTTGCAGGAAGGCAGTTCTCGTCTGCTCAAAATGTTAAGAAAGTTCAGTTTTGGATTTTGAGACCTAGGCAAGTTGACAAATCGATACAAATTTGAAATTCCAATTTTCACCAAAGCTCATAATCTCTATCCGCACAGATTTCATACGAATATCTATGTATTTCAGTGCTGTGTTTGTGCAGTGCCCACCTGTCCGTGTAATACTGCAGTGTTACGCAAATTTGAATATTCTCACTAAGAAAATCTTGAGAATGTTTTTGTACTGAACTCATGAAAAAGCTAAGAAAGTTCCTGCAACAGGCGAAGAAAACGTTGATATAAAATGAAAAATGTTTATTCCACACTTTATTAACGACTTTTGCTTTGTTCATACCAACAGTTAAGAAGAAGACATGGGTAGTAATATTTTAGTTCAAAAATACTCATAGATTATTTTGTATTGGATACTTTGAATACAAAAATAACTCAACAAGGATATTATTGAACAACCGCATCAGTAAAGGCTATCATTAATGTTGTAATATGAACTAATTGCTCAAGGATGAAAAAACTGTGAATATTGTAACAACAAGTAAAGATTTTTGACATTCTTAACTAAATAAACAATTACATTTACCCGATTCGATGAAAATAAATAAAAAATATATCTATTATTCAAACTTCTTACGGCGTTTACATCAGTCGCTTGTTAACGGTTGGATTTCAGGGTACCCAATACCTTTCTTAGAATCTTTGCAGTTCCTAACAGACAAACGTTCTGTAATAATTCGATGCTGCATCGTCTGCATTCTATTTCAGTCTTCTTCAACCACCTCTCAAAATTCTTCCCAATCGTACCCTGAGCTCCAATAATTAATAGTACAAGCTGTCTTTGGCTTCTTGATCTCTCTCTCTCTTCAAGTCTTGATATACTTCTATCTTTTCCTTTTCTCTTCTCTCAATTCTTTTATCAAAGGGGCAAGCTATGTCAATCAGCAAACACAACTAGTCCTTTATATTTCCATTATTTTTATCATTATTAAAAGCAATATTATTGTTATCTCTATTGCTACTTGCATTTTTTGTTTCTTCGCTTGTAGCGAGCAAATTCAAACTAAAATTGATAGTGAGACTTGATGTTGTATCGTCGTGATATGTGAATTGTATGGAAAGTGTTGAAGTCGAGGTAATTACGTCGCACAGGAGGCATTCTCCTTCCAACATATCCTATTAATTTGTTGGAAAGTCACATCCTCATGTCAAGGTTTAAAAATAGATCATTGTTCTTTTTGAATAGGAGAGCAAATTGACTGTGATTTTGTGTTTGGGATTACTCCCGAATTGCAGTTAGATCGTGTATGTCATTTCATTAACAATCAAATGGATGGAAATCACCCTTTAAAATTTGAGATTAAGCATAACAATCAACTTGTCTTAGGGTGTTAAACCTTTCACTTATGTGCACGCTGTCCTTGCTATACTTACGCACTCTGTTGTCAAACAGGCGAAAGCTTTAATTACACCGGAAGTCGCTTAGTCAATCCACCTGCCACACGATGATGTCGTATTGCCGTACCACACTACCGCCTTTCTAACGTGTCTATGAAGCGAAGCTCAACAGAAGAGGATTGGTGAGATTTGAAAGTAAGTATGGTGTGCGTTATGATATGGGAAATAGTTTTGAGTTTATACGAAATAACACTCGGGTCTCTTTATAATAAGTATATTCAGTTTTGTACAAAGAAGAGGTACATAACGACTTGATGTTGACGTCTCGCTACATATAGCAAAAGCGCTCGGGTATCGTCATCACTATATGAATCAGGAGTCATTCCAATGAATACAAGTTTATCACATGACTTGTTTAGACAGCCAATAAAACGATGGATGTTGATGGTCACGAATGCTATAGGCAATCTTGTTCATTCCGATTGAGCAAAATCATAATTGCCATGCTGTCATTGTCGACCCTCAATCAGGTTTTTAAAGTAGATTTCTATCAGATTGAAATGATTAAGTTGTAGAAACAAGCATTTTGCTAATATTATTGGATTTTCTTGATTGTACTAAGAAGATTAAGCTCCTATGACTGCAGAATAATCTATTATCTTCTTCTCAGCAGTTCTCAAAGTACCATTTCTAGCTTAAATAGCTAGTGTCATACAAAAATCCTTTTGTCTATCATCAAACCGTAAATTTGCATATCTCTCCTCATACAAATTGATTACCAATGACATTCAGCTTTGGTGGATTATGAAGTCTTCCCAGCTCATTTTCCTGGAAATTATTCTCGGTGTTGCTTTCGCTTTGCATATGGCTGCCAACTGCACAATTTCAGCACCTCTGATTTTGCATTTTGAATAAGTAACTGAAAACTTGCAAATAGCATATCGTTGTCTAACATGATAATTGCTCTAACTTATGATTAAATATTTTGCTCAATTCATTGACAATTTGAGTAGAACTGCTTGAATTTCACCTCTCTCTGCCGGATACATATCATTGACATCTTTTTACCCAGCTTTATTTTCTACATTTTAGTGACCATCATCAAATCACAAACTCAATATCAGAACAATTTCTTTTTCGTACCAAATTTGAAAAATTGCAAATTTCTCTCTATTGGCCGTTTCTTTGAGTGATGCTCTTCAGGGTGTAATGTATGGACATATAGATCGAGATAAAAGCTACTAGAGTGCATATAGCCAGTTGTGGATTGGGCCAATCATTAAAGCAAACATGAATGATGTAGAATCAGAATTGTGATAAATAACAGATACATTTCTTTATCATTAACGATGTTTCAGCTTACGATCTAATACTATTGGTGACATAAGAGGCCTAAACTAGTTCGACATATCTGTTTTACGACACAGACATTTCGACGTCTTGCACAGATGGTGGAGAAAGGAAGGACAGGACTGACGGAAATGCTAGTAGGCGAATGGTATTGTTTAGGAGTAGCCAATCAACGCCACGAATAAGCCAATGAGTTCGAAATCGAAATCAAACCCAGTTCGTACATAGGTACCTCACAGAACCTAAACATTCCATTTCTCATTCATCGCCCCGCAGTTGTCTCATCTAAGTTGGACTGGTGTTGTTGTATAGTTGAATGATTGTATGATTCTAGGCATCACATCGCAACTTCTGTTACCTTTCCTTTCATTTGTACCCATTTGATGGGCCCTAGTATAGTCTCTCTCCTTATCATTAGCTCTGTTTTGATACATTTCTCTTTGATAATTGTACTAAAAGCGATGTGATACTGTCATTGATCATTGATTGATTGTGATTAGAGTTTGACTGTTATACATCATGAGTTCATCAGAGCAGAAATTTAACTATAGTGTTTTTGTTTGGTTGCAAAAGTTAAGATAGCAAATATATCAACTTTACGGTATGATTTGACCCGAGTCAAATAATGACACAACACCGTTTTTTATACATGAAACAAGCATAACATGAGCTCAAGTTTGGCAAAAATTAATAGACAATAAAGAAATAAAAGCAAGCTGAACTTTAAAGTAAAATTTGAGCTGTTCTTTAGGATTAAATTACTTTGTGTGCGCCGTAATAATTAACGTTCAGTTCGTACAATAAACTGAAATATTTTGAATTCATGACTAGACTATGAATGCCAAGCCCAGTTTGAAACTCAGTTACTTATCTACCTCGCAGAGTCTGAACACTCCATTTTGCGTCTTGCAGATGCCTTTTTTGAGTGGCTCCTTTGTTAGAAAGCTAAAGGACATTAAGAAGCATTCAATGCTGGATGTGACCAAACATTAAGAAACAACCAGACTCAAAGAGGTCTGTTTCTAGTAAATATCCGTGTAAGCATCCCCTATGCGAAAGGCCCAAAATGCTACTTATATGTTTCTTTGTCACAAAAATCCACTTGATGATGAATATTCATTGACTTCCTTGACAAAATACCTTCCCTGTTCCATGACAGAAATGTTCATAATAAACCTCGCTGCCATTTCACCCCCCAGTCAATTTCAGAGGATAATGAAGAGTGACTATTATATTTTCTTTAATAAAGTTCTGTGGCTTCTCTTGGGTGATTAATTCCTTGACCAGTTCTTTGCAAAATGCTTGTTTGCTAGCCATTATGAAAAAAAGCGATTTCCACCAGATTAGTTTGCACGCTATTTTGGTCATAAATTAGTAACTTGCAAGTGCCTATTTGACGTAATCCATTAATTAATTATGCATTTTAGTAATCCTTTCTACCTTAATAATTGTTATTCACTTGCCCAGAAAGCTTTTAAGGAAAACAATACTTGATAATGAACTACTTGTCATGGTTTTTGCGCTTATATTGAGATCTGCCTCATCTTTTTACCTAATTACTGCCTTTGGCCTATCAACTGAAGATCTGCTTCCTTGGAATCATGCGTCAGTGCATGTCTTGATTCATCTATTCAGAGTGTCTCTACACTGAAAATAAAATTTTCATACCAACTGAAACTCTTGATGCTTTGCCATTTGGCTATATGAGTATGTTAAGTGGGTTGGGCTTAGAATACTCGCTGTGCACTCTGATATACAAGACTGTGAAGTTAACCCCAATATGAATAAACAGCATGGAATTGCCAGGCTAGATATTATCAAGAGTGTCCAGTGGTTGAAAGGTATGAAAGTAAGCTCAGTTAGTAACGGACCTTTCGGTAGTGTGCTCTTCAAGCTGTCTAATTTCATGTGAACAAGAAGAAAAATTGGACATCATAGCAACTCGTCATGGGAAATATCTCTCAGTGATATCATCAGCAACCTTTCACCAAATTATCCGAATAATAGTTTTGTTGATTGAATTCTTTCCCAATACCTTTCCTTCTTCATGCTTCCTTTATCTACTCATCCATTCATTCATCCATTCATTCATCCATTCATTCATTCATTCATTCATTCATTCATTCACTCACCTGTTCATTTATCGATTTATTCACCTAGTATTTCGGTTGCTCCTTTGAGTGATTTACCTTCTCGTGTATCCATTCATTCATTAATAGAACGTCCTTCCTCCATTCTTACTGTCACAAAGTCATTCAATTCCAGTAAGCGAAATGCCAGATGTTTTTTTCGAACTAGACTTGCTTGTCGTATTTGCCAAGTCTATAGTTGATGTAAATGCTCTTTTGATTATAAAGTTTTATTTACTTATTTATGAAGAATTCTTTATAATTACTTCTTATATCAGTTAACGTCATCAAAACAGTGACGGCTGTCGCAAAGTTAATAAAGTTCGAGTATTTTTATGAACATCAAGCCGATCTGCAAAAAATTGCATGAAAATTTTTCACTTGCTATCTCGATATCTGTGACTTGATGACACGAAGAAAAATTGTCATTTGAAAGATATATATTCATATAAACGTGGTTGTTAGAAGCAAATGCTTATGTTCTCATTATTGTAATCAGACCATCTCCTTTAGGGGTAATCTTGATTCTATTCACTTACTCTCGTCCTGAGCTGAATTTAGCCTTCTATTCTGCTTTTCAGAAGTTCTCGTGGTAAAATTCAACACGAAATTTCTGACAAGCCATGGATCAATTAATATTTATGAAACATCAGTTATTCGTATCGGATTAAACATTAAAAATAAATAATTTTAATCCTATCCACAGGAATCTACTTTGAATCCAGTCTCCAAAATTAGAATTCAAAGTAATTATTCGTCGCTACATCACTTATTGAAATGTCTATTCTGTGTATAGTTTTGGTGGCTTGTAAAGTATTATTTGTTACATAAGTTTCTTCTAGGTGAAATAAAAGTCTTGAATGAGATAAGAAAACAAATTAGACTTTACATTGAACAAGCTGGAGATGTGATAATAACAAGGAACTTTGCGGCAGCAATCGAACGATTTTGTTCATGTATTCAGGATACTTTTCCTGTATAGACCAATGTAGCAATTTTCTTAGTCATGAAATAGGGTACAGGTGACCAAATAAAGCTAAGAGAGTTTCTTGAGATAATTTTAGTGATAAACTGGTCACGTAGACATAGTGCTTCCAGTCTTCAAGTTTTACTGCTGGAAGGCAAGTTCATTGCTGTCTAGAAGTTCGGAATTCGATTCAAGACTCTTGATAAGTACACTAAGGTTGAGCAGTAGCATACAGGACAGAACATGGCAAAAGATGCGTGATTTTTTATGTTTAGTTTGGAAATGCAAGGAATGGGAACAGGAAAAGGGAATTTAGGGTATGCATATTGGTCAACCATGATGATGATTTTGCAGGAGTTGTTTGACTCTTGAACACTATGTAGCAATTTATTGTGAAGTGATGTCAATGATGAATTAAGGGAGTATCAGGAGTATAACAAAATTTATAAAGTATATAATACAATGAGGTGCAAGACCACACGAGATTGTTCAATGTAATGCAATACCATATAAGATTGTGTACATAAATGCAGTAGCTTACCAGATTGTTCAATGCTTTACAACTCCTCACAAGACCGTACAGTTAGATATAATGCTATGTTATGCAACACCATACAAGACTATAGAATTAAGTGCAATACCCTGTGAGATTGTTCAATAAAGAGCAACACGGTGTATTATTATTACTTATTTCATTGGCTATCTATTTATTTATTTACTTACTTATTTATTGATTTGAAAGATATCTAACAGCTAATTAATGCCAAAAACAAAACTAATTGAGATGAAAAATAACTAAGTATAATATAGTGTGCAGTCTCTAAAAAACATCTGTGTCCTTGATATGTTCATAAATGCGTTTATAGTAAATCCTTGGAAAAAACTTGGCACAGTCAGCCACGCCATAAGTGATAATGTGATGCATTTCATTGCTAAATATTACAGTTTAATGTAACATGGACTGCGGTTCTCTGTAATGATAAACAAAATACCAATACTAAAATGCAACAGAACGCAAATAGATTTGCAACACTTTGATACATAGTACACTGCGATGCACGTCATTGGGTGCAAGCAATCATTGCATGGCTATTGCGGGTAGATTGAACTTTTTGAAAACAGTTAAAGCTAGAAGAAGTATCCCAGCAAAGTCTTTGAACTTAGCTGATCCACAAAGGACACAAAGTTGAAAACCATCCATTATTATCTAAAGAAGGTTTGGTCTAGAAATATTCCCTACGTGGGATGGTTCTTAATTGCTACAGAAATTACCAATGTTTTAGTTTTCTGCTACAATGCCATGTTTGTTTAAGTTTATGGACCACTGGACTCTTTTACTCCTAGCCAAGCGACTGACTATTTGGACATCACCAAATAAGTATTGAGACAAGAAATAATCGGTGATATTAAAGTAGGCAAGTTCGATTCCTTTCACATCGCTCTGCAAATCTCGTTACGGAATGAAAGTATTGACGCTCGGTTGAAAGGCTAGGACTGATGCGCTTTCAAAACAATTTTTATTTCCATTCAACTGATTCCCATACATTTTCATTGCATCTCGTTTTAACTAATAATACTGTTATACTTTGCCATTGTTCCACCATCCAACGCTCTCTGTTTCCGATGTTGGCAGTGTTCTAATATACCGAGGAGCTGATTACTCGAGATTGGTTCACTGGGTGTGTTTGCTAACAGATTAAAAAGCACAAAGTTGAGAATGTACGGTCTTGACGTCAGGTATTGTATATGTCTGGTAGTTCTAAAAATGTACGAAGAGTAAAGGATTTGGTGGGTCAGTTTTCCAATGTTATGAATTCTGATGAGATGATGGGATGAGGAAAGCAGACGTGAGGATAGTTTCATAACGGTTTCAAGGTATGAAACAACATGTGCACAAAAATAGCATAGGGATGAGATCATATGAAAAGAGCAGAGAATATGTCC
The DNA here is from genome assembly GCA_964019165.1 of Mastigias papua. NCBI lineage: Eukaryota > Metazoa > Cnidaria > Scyphozoa > Rhizostomeae > Mastigiidae > Mastigias > Mastigias papua. Next base: position 13,101,713 of record OZ025283.1, on the reverse strand, counting down.
CTAGATGTAATGGTAACTGAATTATTGTGTAAAATGCAAATGCGTTTGTCTCCTTTTGGTTACAACATGAACGAAACAAGTAAATTGTACGATCACTGAATCTGTTCGGCAGAAGTGCTTTGTTAGTTATCGTGAGCCTTGTTAAGAAACGAACTTGTATAAATTTATAGTTTTATGCACTGATAACAATTAAATGGCATCTGCATATCATTATATATTTCAGCGTTTTCTTCCTATATACACAAAAGTATATAAATGTAATATATTTAATACATATGTGCACACAACACATACACAAATATATATATATATATATATATATATATATATATATATATATATATATACATATATATATATATATATACATACATATATACATATATATATATATATATATATATATATATATATATATATATATATATATATATATATATATATATATATACATATACATATACATATACATATACATATACATATACATATACATATACATATACATATACATATGCATATACATATTGCTGTAAAATTACTATGAATGAAAAGTCTCCATTATTATTATTATTATTATGATAATAATGAAAATACTAATTATATTGTTATGATAACAATTATTCTGCAACTCACTTATGACTTATCTTCAAAATACCATAATGTGAAGTTCGTTTACCTCGCCGTCTTCTCCATAGGAATTTTTGGAAAATCTTCCGTTGACATGTCCAATGATTTTGATATCGAAATAGTACAACCATCATCATTCGATTCACGTACAATATTTTCTACAGGAGAAACAAACCCTGGGCCAACCCTGGTCTCCTTGCGTACTAAGAAATATTTCTGTCTTTTTGTTAAATATATTTATCCCTGTCTGCAAGATATAAATCACCTATTATTAGAGATTTGTATTTGTATTAGTATTTAAATTATATCCATAAGAACTTCAAAAAAACTAGAGGTTTTAGTAGTTTTCTACAATTCCATACTGTATATTATCTTAGACATTCTCAGTATTGACTTTTTATTCCTTCCATTCGTTCTAAGCTATTTTTAAACTTTACATCGCATAGTTGCAGCGTTGCGAATACCAACATATTCTTTCTGCTATCTTTTGGCTTCGATAGAAATTTTACATTGCAAGAACTATCTTCTCATTACAATTTCTGTAACAAAACTCTTTGAATTAAATCTCACCGAGGTGACAAGGAACGCCTTCATTTGAAGTGACTAGAGATCAACAGCAATGAGACACCTTTCTTATGCATTCGCTGCTATTCAAAATATTTATTAATTTCAAACTCCGAGAATTTATATCATCAAATCTACTGAGATTCAAAATAACAAAAAGAATTAAGGATTTGACAGGAAAAATACGTATACTATTATTAATATTTCTTAAGAAACGCTATCATGTAAGTCTGTCATAGATTATAGCTTTATCGAGTGCTAACGTTAAATGACCGTTACCTTGCTTCACATTATATTGCTGTAAAAATTTCAGTTCTCACTCATAATAGGCTCACTGCCTAACAAAGTTCTTATTTGAATGAAACTTTGTAGATGTGATTTCTATTGACTGCTTTTTTCGCGTTTGCTATTTATATTTCACAGTGTATTCTTCTTATATTTGCGAAGAATCTTCTGTTATCCTTTTTCAACAAAATAGCTTGCGCTATGATGAGCTATTCTTTTCAGTTTAGCATTGCAAAATCTTGTCATACTCTGTCAACTTTCCAATAAGATGTGTTTTTTAATTTGAATAACTTATCAAATTCTTGTCACATCTCTATATTCATACTTAACATATTCTCGCAGTTTCAATTTTCATTTCATATAAACGTTCAGAATCTTGATCTTTATCATTATATGAATTTTTCTAACCTCTCTAGCCTCTAGCATTTATATATATCACAAGAAGACAGGAGTTTTAGAGAGAAAACTAACTCCATTGAAACGCGTCAAATTTCTGCGGGCAGAATTTAATTAGTTCCTTTGGAAATGCACAAACATTTGTATTAACCTGTTTAACAGAGACTAAGAGGAGGAAAGCAGGGTCGTCTGTGCTATCTCGCAAGCTTGTTCTTGCTTAATCATTCCTATGACATACCATCCTAAGAGCTCATTCAATCATTATTTGTCATTCATTTGCTTACTTATTTTCTCAATTAAAAATGTATTTGTTCGGTCCTTGTTCGATTGTTTAGGGCCTTGTTATATAGTTTATAACTATTGTATGTAAAATTGTAATAATATAATATATTAAATGAAATCTTGCTTACTTCCTTACGAACTAACTTGTTTTCTAACAAACTTACTACCAAATTTACATACTTATCTACTTACCAACCTACTCATAGGCTAATGGGTCTACTTACTCACTCATTTGCATATTCCATGAGGCACGGAAACCTAATTTTTATCAACTGGTCCAATTGTCAGTTGTTTCGTTTCACAGGCATACTTGTGGCGTTTAATTTTTGTGTTCAAATGGCCCCGGGGTAGTCATAGTCGTCTGCTCCCTGGGGTATCGTTCTAGTAGTAGTGTGTAATTTTGCCAGTATTGTAAATTTGTATCGTAACTTTTATGGATATAAAAAAGTTGTCATTCACCGTGCATAGCAATGTCAGGTAAACCTACGCTACAAAGTGACCAACGACTCAAATATGTCGAAAACTAAAACCGAAAATTTACCACGAAACTCCCTCTATTTCAGAATCCTGAATGCTACAAAGTTGATTGCAAGTATACAGAAGTTTGGGTGATACAACAATAACGAACTCCTTCGCACCTCAGTGTAGCGATAGTGGAGTGAGGTGACAACGCAGAGAAATGAAGCGACAACGCGGAGATATACAGAGCCAGTGGAGATTTACCAAGGTATTTCTTACAGTTTTATAGAACTGTTTATATAATTGTGCCAAGGTGAAAAATAAATCAAATGTTGTCTTGCAATAAATTGCCAATGTCCCCAGAATGACAGTTCGAGTAATTAGACGTGGATACTGAATTTTAATAACTTAAAAATGAATTATGATAGCCGTTGATTTGTACAGTGGAATATGCAGTTTGCAAGAAAGTTATGGCATCCGTTTTCCTACCAAAATGAAGATTTTGGTTATATCATTTATAATCAAAGTGAAATGATCTCTTCGTATGGAAAGAGCCTGGTCATTTTTATCAAAATGGTAGAAAAATTGACTGAATAAGTTGGCAAAAAGCAGAGAAAAACACGGCCCTTTTGTATGCCAATAGCAATATGTTTGTAAATGGTAATGGATCTTTGCAATCTCGTTTGCAGTAGAGCTACTGGTGCTTCAATCTCTTTTACAAATAAAACCCTGCAGTTGCTGAGCGTCACTTCAATTATTAATCAAAATATAATGAAAGTTTCTTGCTAACATTAATCACTAGACATTTCTCGATTGGGGTTTTTGTCGCCTGTTCAATCATTACCCTATACCAACAGCTCACATGTAGCAGCTTGTTTTCAACTGTTCCTTGAAAAGCTATATTATTGATTATAACACCCTCGTGCAGCGATGGGGTAGTAGGGTGTACTCGGTTCGAATCCCACTCCGATATGATTTCAATGCAGAATTTTATGTATTGACTATAGTATATAGATATTGACTATACTATAGTATATATTAGTATATTAGATATTCTGGACCTATTGAATAACTGCAGGGGAGTGCGCAAGCCCGATGAACTGCCTTTATTTGTTCATTAGCTACACGAAAATGATTTAACTTCGCAGCATTTAGACTTGTAAGGAAGTAACAAAAAGAACTGCGACTCGGATAACGTCGTTTAATCTAAATAGCTGCAGGAATAGCTCATGATAGTAAAACAGAGAAAAACAAAGAAATTCATTGGTTGCTAACTTGTAGGAAGTTAAATGTTATGAAAATGAATTCAGGGATTATTTCAGATGAGGAAATGCACTATGGTACGGATGAATGAAAGGGTGTAAAGGATGGATGGATGGATGGATGGATGGATGGATGGATGGATGGATGGATGGATGGATGGATGGATGGATGGATGGATGGATGGATGGATGGATGGATGGATGGATGGATGGATGGATGGATGGATGGATGGATGGATGGATGGATGGATGGATGGATGGATGGATGGATGGATGAATGAATGAATGAATGAATGGATAGATGGGTGGGTGGGTAGATGGATGGATGGATGGATAGGTGAGTGGGTGAGTTGGTGAGTGGATGGATGTACATGAACGGAGAAGGCAACCACAATGGTAAAAGGTAGTGTAATAGGAAGTATAACATAAAGAAACGGAAATTTTCATATTGAGAAACACTGGCCAGAGGTGACAAGCTGAGAGCACCATTACTCCAGTGGTTAGATCAACGATTTTAATCAAACTTGTCAGCCTTGTTTAATCTTGAATGAAATATGCATTCAGTTCTGGGTGCTCTAAATAAAGATATAGATTATATCATAGGATAACTGAGCACCGTGGGAATCAACTCGTGTAAACTATGGCATTGAATTCAACCGCAACCAGAAACAGTAATTGTAGCTCTAAGCCTTACCAAATCTAACAACACATTTGGTATAAGCTCTTATCCTAAGTTGAATCAAGGAGCTTGTCTACCGGGCGTTAGTTACTTTCATTCGGGCTTTGGATTTACTGCCAGCTGCAGCAAGATAGTTTGGTGTTTCAATGGTTGCTCCAAAATGAACGAAAAACCTAAGAAGAGCAAATTGTGATATTCTTGTCACAAGATTTTTAACCAAACTTAATTTGCAAATGTTAGTTTTACCTAAGCGAGCGGATACTGCTGACTTACGATAGAGGAGAACAAAGAGGAGAAAAGGAGGAGAAAAAGAGGAGAAAAGGAGGAGAAACGGAGGAGAAAAGGATGAGAAAAGGAGGAGAAAAGGAGGAGAAAAGGAGGAGAAAAAGAGGAGAAAAGGAGGAGAAAAGTAGGAGACAAGGAGGAGAAAAGGAGGAGAAAAGGAGCGGAAAGGGATTGAATAAAGAGAAGAAAAAGGGGAGAAAAGAAGGAGAATAAAGAGGAGAATAAAGGGGAGGAGAGAGAGAGGAGAAGAAACAGGAGAAGAATGGGGACGGAATCTGAGAGTGATGCATCAATACTATCTAATTGAAATTTACTTCATCGTTAATATTGAAAATCATGCGACATTTTTCTTCTTTCACCTTGAAACCAAGAAGCAGTATCTTTTTAGGTAGCTTCTTTACAGCCAGCATATTAAGTTGACTTTCTTAATTAACAAATTTAATAGCAATCCTATATGATTACTTCTAATATTTCATCTAAAATCTGCAAAAATGTAAATCTCTCGAATGCTGGATAAGTTGTATTCCGATGAGTAAATCATGGTGTTTATCCGCAAAAATATAAAGTATGTTATATGAAATGTGTGTGCGAAGGTTTAGTGCATAATTAGGCCAAATTTGGTCTAGGGCTTGTTATGCATGACGAGAATATATTTAATAGGTTGACGGGATGATGACGTTTGTTGATTGTCTTATCATATAACTTTACGCCGTTTTTCAATATCTTGTTCGTTACGCATGTAAATATGAGACTCACGGTATTTGCTGACAATTCGCAGCCTGTAGATCGGCTAATGAATATGACCTCACAAAAAATCTGTGTTTAAGGGAAAATTAAGCTGAAGGTGTTTTTTAAGCCTCCTGTCTGCATTGAAATTTAATGATGTTTCACATCCAGGCAACGCTAATCTATGTGATATAGGGGGTAGTTGGTGTCCAAATAAAAATCGAAATGGATTTCAGGTAATTTTACGTATATGAGGGGATTTTTGATGAACAAGAATATAGTAGAAAATGCATTGCTAGAATAGCTAGGCTCCTTCGTGGCATCCGTGTTCAGGTTATGTGCGATTTTATATAAAACCGTTTTAAAATCTGTTCCATAATGATAACTTCTGATGCAGATCTTTAAAAATAGCTCAGAAGCAAGAGAATTCCGTAATTGGGTAACTATGTCTCAACGGAGGACAGTGAAGAAACTGAGAATGTGATCCAGTAAAGAATGCGATTTAACACTAGGCCTATACATTTTGTGAACTCTACATTTCAAATTAGAATGGTTCGGTTGAGACCACAAGATGCTACTTTTTTCTAGTGATATTTTTGTTGGTTATAGTCCTTCACTTCCAAGTTATCTTCCGAGTGCTGGAGGGGGTCTGTCCCCTGGCTAAAGTGACTGAACCCCTGAGGGCTCTCCCTCATCTACATCTCCGATACTACTGGTGCAATGTTTACTTAAATACATTTGTATTCTGCTATGAAGCATATTGAATAATTATGTTATATTCAGTATTTTCTCATAAAGACTTAATTACTTCGCAGCAAGAAAACTTTAGAGGATTACATAGAGCAGTTTGATACTTGATGAATTTAACAGATGGAAGCTGGAAGTTTACAACGTATTGTTAAGGGCACGCGTTATATTGTTTTATCCGTGCTTTTGGAATTATCCAACCGCCGATATTTGAACATAATGGTGTCATTAGCGATAGCTTTAATCAGACAAGTCTTAGCTAGATTTGCAACTGCGAGAGACCAAGATAGGATCTGTTGTTGGAAGAGCAGTAACTTATATTTCGGCAAGAATGGACAGCTCCCAGTATCAATATATTTCCATATATCATAAACAGAATAGAGAGAGATTAATTGCCTCGAAGTTACCGTCTACAATTTTTGCATATTTCAAGTGTGATATACTTTTTCGGGTATTTATATAATTCCATTGATTTTAAATTTACCAACTCTCTGATAAGCATTTCCAATAATCGATAATTTTTTGAAACAGTTTAAAACGAGGCAGCTCTTACACTCATTAGTTGTGGCAGCAGCGGGATTTCTCTCACAAGCTGAAGCCACTCACAGCGTCAAAACGTTGTTTGAATGGAATATCAAATATACAGTGCATGCAGAAACTGTGCACAGTGGTTGTAACTTAGAACCCAGTCCCTTAGAAGCATATAAGAGTGAAGCATCTGCTGCAGGTATTTGTAACTAGAACTGAGTTAAGTTGTTATCTTTTCAACATAGGAACATTGAATGAAGTTACCACTCTCGACTGCTCTTGACTGCTCTTGACTGCTCTCGATTTTTACTCAATACCAAAATAGAGCACAATCGATGGAAAAATTGAGAGCGTTTGAATATGCATTAAAGAACTTACCCTACCGAAATTCTGTTATGGGGTTCAGTATGATTGAGTTCAGATCAATATGCAATGTATGCTTTGTCGACAATTTTGGCCATGAAATAATAATAATTATTTAAAATTCCATATAATTGAATATATCTTACTTTGCAATCATACAACTCTATAATTCTAGGTAGTGTATGATTAGCTATTTGCAATTTCTACGTTTCGAACACAAAGCAGAAAACAACAGCTGCTACTACTTCTACTGACACGTGTGCTGATGAGTTGTAAAGGAAGTAAATAGACTCTTTAACCATAGAATCTATGGCATTTGCCAAAACAAATAGCCAATCCGATGTACTATTCCTTCTGTCACGTGAGGCTAGATGCATATCTTGATGCACATTTCTGTTTACTTTTAGGTCATTATATGACGTTCAATGTTCTGACGACTGTCAGATGACGAAATTATTGTAAAAGCTTTAAAAATCGCTCCCGCTTTTTATCTTGTTAAGAAGCTCTTGTCAATGGAACTTCTGATATACAGCTGATGTTCTTTAACTTTTCAAATTTCATTGACGATTCGATTAGGATTTCTTTCTTACTTACCGTTAACAAGCTAATCCGTTAACTGGCATGTATAGCAAATGATCCATTCGATTCGGTGTAATGTTGAGTCTCACTATGTGGAAAGATGCTAAGAATGATCAGATAACATGATTATCTATTGTTTAAGAGGAAACAAGGAATTTTTGTAATTAATTTCAATAATCGGGCCTGAACAGCAGAATTTCAAGTTGCCCTATGTCGAAGTTACGCTGTTGGTAATGAGCCGTTTTAAACCTTTGCAGCAGCTGCTTGCAACAAAATGGCCGCAGATTGACGAAGGTGCAGATAATTACTGAATAATTTAAAGCGAATTATCTGTTGTTGGGTACGAAATCATATCCAAAACCCACGTTGTCTTTAAAAGCTTCGTGGACACTCTTTCTTGGCAGATGCTTGTTGGAACTTTAAGCAACAGAAGACATCATATTTGCCTATAAAGCAACACGTATATGATGTGAAGTATTGGTACTTTATTGCTTAAGGCAAGCTCAAGATTTCTGTAAGTATAACATTTCATGAACAAATTTCATAGAAAAGCATTTGCATGTCAGATAAATAACAAGGCTGTTTCTCTGACTTCAAGCTTCAAGAAAGAGACTTAAATTGTGAAAGGCAACTTAAATTAATTGGACAAATAGCTTTTGTACTCTTAATTAACAGAGAAATTGATTTTTCAAATGACGAAGAGGTGTGGAAACCTGACATTTTGAAAACTAACAGCTGAGATAATGATTACCTGCTTGAAGTTCTCCTCATACTGAGAATTCCTCCTGTCTGCTACTGATTTATTTTGCAAAAACATCAGTTTATGTAGTATGAAGTTGCCTACTTCTCTATATTTATTCAAAGACACTGATAATGGCAACGTGTTTCTGTACATATTAATATATATATATATATATATATATATATATATATATATATATATATATATATATATATATATATATATATATATATATATATATACAGAGTCCAGAAAAAGTCACGGCTCCATGGCTCTGAGCCGGAGGAAAATTTCGCTCTTTATGTCGTATATGAGAAAGGTTTTGAAATTTGTATCGACAAATTTCAGCAATGTTTTCATATTATGAGATACCGACTGGGAAAGATATAGTCCATTTACAGTTAAAGCTTCCGAGAAATACCCAATGTAAAGTTCAAAAACTTTTGATAGTATTAGAAGAGGAAGGTTTATGATGAAGATTTGACAGCCGGAGGAAGGTTGGGCATTTTTCTAGACTCTGTATATATATATATATATATATATATATATATATATATATATATATATATATATATATATATATATATATATATATATATATATATATATATATATATATATATATATATATATATATATATATTTGGGCTTACGTTCATATGTTCAGTAACACGCAGTCGCAGAATAGATAATTCTGTGATGCGGTCATCATCAGAACCTTTGGATAAGTACACATGGTAAGTGCATGTGTGTGTGTGTGTGTGTGTGTGTGTGTGTGTGTGTGTGTGTGTGTGTGTGTGTGTGTGTGTGTATGTATGTATGTATGTAAATATGTATGTTTGTATGCTTATAAAGAAAGTGTGACACCTGCTCTCTTTTCCTCGAAAATGAAGCTTCTGATTGTCTTATATATTATCAAGTTAATTTCCTGAAATGACACCAGTCATTATATTTAGTCACATTTCGACAACAAACTAAATTCTGTGTTAATAATAGGAAATGAATTCAGTTAAGGTGCTAATGATGATACTGTTCTACCAACGAGTTGTGTTTACATTATTAACAATTAAACGTAGCCACACTTTACACTTTCAGCCTTAGTTAGATATGTTCATATCTGTTGACATCTTTTCCATGAGAATAATGCGAGTTCACAATTTGATAGGTTGAGCTTTATGACATTGTACAAATATGCGTTTTTAGCAGTAGTAGCTATGGAAAAGCTGTCAGATAATTTTCCAAGGTCAGGTTTATCTGAGAGGATTTTAGCCAACATATATTAGAGCATCCGCCACGCTTGCCCTTTCGAAGGGATAAGAGCACCTCTTATAAACTTTAAAACGTATTCATTATATACTGGTTGAATGTCTTAATTATAATTGGAAAAGTAATCAACAAAATTGTAAACTTTACCTAAGTTTTACAGGCATAGATTTTGCGTCACCGGTTTTAGAAGTTTTTAGAAGAAAGCTCTACTAATTGATCTCAGCGCTGAAACATTCTTACGAATTCCTTTCAAGTTTGGATAGCACTACAGTGTTGCACAGACAGATAGCCGCTACAGGAATACAAAACTGAGCTGTTTAGATATCAAAGGAAATCTGCGTAAATTAAGCAAAGATGTGACGGATTAAGCAAAGATATGACGGATTAAGCAAAGATATGACGGGCTTGTGTGTATAAATTGTCTCAGGTCTGAGAGCTGAACATTGTTAACTTTTTGAATGTTTGTGTACTGCCTTCTCATCGATCACTTTCTTATAAAAAAAGTACGTGCACTTGTTTTAGCATCACAATGAAAACATCCGCTGTTATCTACCAAACTCTCCTTCTACAAGCTGTAATTTTCGACACAATTTACAGAACGTGTATATGAGATTTTGGGAAATGAGATTACAGGTAGTGTTGTTTGCCTTAAACGTATCTTGCAGTTTAATATTGATCCAGCTGTATCGCTGCTTATACAAGGCTAATGTTTTTGGAATAGAAAGTGTTTTTGAGTTCCTGCAACCCTATGAAAATATGAATTCTTCACTTGCTCGTTATTTAATGGCAGTATGATCTCATGTAATCGATTGGCCTGCTTTATAGACGATCTGGGGATCAAAACAGCACATAATTGCAGTAGAAAGCAAAGTGAAGGTTCATTTTTGAGGTAATTAATAACTCGAATCCCCGAACGGTATTTTAATTTTTGGAATTAGAGCTCATTCTTATCTCAAGCAGTTTACTTAATCGTTATATCTTGCTCTGGTCCTTGGTTCTGCCTAGATAAACAAGTCTCGTGATTGCTACCGCAAACCAAATGCAGGACTTACTTTTAATCAGTGGTTGAAAGTTTTATTATGCTACAAAATCATTCGCTATACCTTGAAAGTCTTTGCTTGTTTTTCAATCCTTTAAAGTTCCACCTATGAAGTTAATTCAACTCTGACTCTTTTTCAAAGCAGTGAATCAGCCTTTTCAGAACTATAGTCTAACTGCGTAATGCCCTGGGTGGCAGAAATTTAGCTTTGGCATTAGACCAGGTTCCAGCGGTAAGTTGTCTTCGGTAGATAGTCGATAGGTGAACTACTCTCCAAATACCTACTTGTTTATTTACTTACCCTCTGACTTATTTGCTTTCTTGCGTACTTAGTTAATTATTTGCTTTTTTGGTTAGCTACTCACTATATATTTACTTACGTATCAAAATGAAACACCCACCACAAAGGTTCGTCACAACAAACCAGGCACTGCAGTAGAGGATTAATCGAAGAAAACGTATGCAGGCACGCCTGCCCGCACCGAGGGCAGGGGAGGAAAGTTTCCTATTGAGGGCACATTATAAGCATTTTTGCAATAAAATAATTAAGTCCTTGGAAAGGGCAGGAGGAGCAACTGCCCCCCTGCCCCCCCCCAGCGTAGGCGTCCCTGAACGTATGCTATAGTTGAGTCTTGTTGTTCGTCTGACTTCAGTATAAGTAACAAAATCCAAGAAAATTTCGGCATTTACGCAACATTATCAACACACAATTGCGAATCCTCTATTAAAATTATCGTTTCGAAACTTTCTCTAAAATACAAAAGACCTTGGAAGAGGCTAGGAAACAATTACTGGACGCAAGAAGCTCTAACTAGTCGAATAGATTTGCAAATTTGCCTATTCGAAATTTTCTGTAGAATTTTCTTTTATACCTAATAGTCTTGTAGTATTAATGTATGTAAATAACAAAGTTAAACGAATTATGTGCATGAAGCACAGTTATATAATTAGCTACTCATTTACATATATACATACTAACAGGTTGAATAGTGTATCGTAATCATGTTCCATGAGCAGGAGCAGCTGAATAGGGAAATAGTTTTGAGGTTTTTACGATTTCAGTTGATATTCAGGTCCTCATTTACCCTACAATCATATTTTTATTTCGTTTAACATGCTAACTTGTCACTGAGTGCTTGAAATGTCCATACAAAGTTAAACAAAAAAAATGATATAATATTTTTACCGACCATGCATCAAAGAAACCAGACAATCAACCAATCAAATAAGCAATCAATCAATCAATCAATCAATTTGATTGATATATCATTTGATTGATATATCATTTGATTGAGATATCATTTGATTGAGATGTCATTTGATTGAGATATCATTTGATTGAGATATCATTTGATTGAGATATCATTTGATTGAGAAATCATTTCCTTTGATTGAGATATCATTAGAGATACCAATCCCAAACACCAATTGGAATGCTCAATCAACAACAGTCACTCATCGATGCTCATTGAATTAGTTTTGTAAGGAACTGGTGTCGCCCACATTAAAAATGAAAATAAAAGGCGTATTCAGATGACATTATCTTGAGGTCTCCGCCCAAAACCATATATTTTCAGTAACATGTGCCATGATAACCTTTCCTTATAACCTAGAATGGATCCTCTATATAACAATCCGTCACCAGATAGCTGCAACTTGTATCGTTGCATTTTCATACAATGTTGACGTCACTTATGTGTTATTTCAAGTCATGTTTGACATTCCTCCCATTTAAGTCTCAGGTCTAATTCCTTTGTGCTCTATCCCCTATCTTTAACTCAACACTGCCCTTCGTAGACAATTGATACATCCTTCGTTTCAATACTTTGCTGGACATCTGAACATCGTGTGTTTGCTTTGTGATCAGTTCAAAGAAAATATCACTGAATGGTGAGGATTTCTTCCGATAGAACACAATATTCCGGGCTTAATTAATCTTATTACTGACATCGTACTCTTTACGTGCAAAGTTTGATAAGGGTATAATTACACGGAAAGTCAGGCTTAACGATGCTTTATGGATGGGTCATTAGGCCATTGTTTGCAATCAATGCCGTACAATCCTGTCAAATACTTCACACTAATGGTCTAACATTACGTATGTGTAATTTTATGATTTGTTTACTCTTGAAACTATGGTGCTTTAGCGAGTTGGCAGGCAGTCGACAGTCGAATGCACTCGGCAAGCAGGACTCCTCAGCTCATAAGACTCTTTTGTTGGGACATAGCACAGCTCACTCTTGGTAGCTGATAAACTTCGGCGTAAAGAGCCAACGACCGGACTCTTGCGTGAGTATATAACAAGATCAATTAATATCACGTAAGAGCCTTCCTCTTTTCAGAAAGAGTATTCATTGATCTATGCGTATTCTCCTCCTCATCACACGCTACGTACGACTTTTTCTGTTGCGAGCTATTAAAACTGGGGATGGCAGCGTGGGTGATTAGTTAAAGAAAAGGCTAACACTTCACTGTCCAAAAGTTTGAGGCATCTATGCAAACAGTTCGAGGCATCTATGCGTTGAAGCTTTTGCTTCAAAATTGTCGTTCCTATGCATTGTAGTCAAAACAGTAATTAAATGTAACTCAATGCATAAGAAAGTGTACAAGCATGTTTCATTTGAAATAGAAGTTTCTATGTAAGATATGAGTTCATAGGATATATGATGCTCAAATTGCGCAAAATTAAGAAACTGTTTAAGAGCACAGGCAAGCTGAGCTTCAAAAGTAAATTTGAATTTAATGCATTAGAGTAATTGAAATATTGAATTCCTTCTTCATATTCGAAGTTCAAACCCAGGCTGACACTCAGTTGTCTATATACTTCACAGAACCAGGAAATTTCATTTCTCATATCACAGTTGCTTCATCTAACCAGGTGATTTTGTTGCAAAGTTGAAAATTTGAGAAACATTTAAGGCTTGTCCGACAAAGCACTAAGATACATCCAGGCTGGGGGCAGAGGATTTTTTTAATAAAAAAGCATTTAATATGGAGAGAGATCATATGGAAAGAAGTTGGTGTTGAGATGGCAAAGGGATTGAGAAACGTTGCAGATGATCTGATAACTTCAAGTGAAGATTTTTTGCTTTCAACTACGAGACTGTCTCCTGGTGAACAGGAATCACTACCCCCTCTTTCTTACTGTCTATATCAATATCGAGAAGGAACACTGCTATTTACTGCTTTCTGAAACCACAACAAATTCAGTAATCAGAGACCAAAATAAGAAATTTATAAATGTCTACACTATTGTGAAATCTGGGTGTGATGATTATTCGGAACCATGCAAAGGACGTTAGAGAAGCTATACATTAGCACGAAATCCAAAATGATAAATCTCAAAGTTATCTAAAAGTAATGATTCTTAATGCACATTACATTAGCACACATTAATTTGAATTAGCTTTTAATATATAAATCTTAATGTACATCATTGGTAAACAGGCTGCTTTGTGTGAGTTTCTGTGATCTACTTTCAATAAATGGATATTCTCTATTTACTGGTATCCCAATTGCAGGTTCACAGTTTTGATTTACAATTCCACAAAGTATTACAAATCCACATTTATTTTACGCCCTACCAAGCATATACTAAGTAGCAGATTGTTTTCTGCTCCTATTTCATTCTACTCTTATGAAGGTTAGGTGCTCACTTTCATCCGGTGGAGTTCTCTGCTTAAAAATACGTAAGTTTTGCTTTTCTAGTGTGCTTGTTAGCGCACTTTTTGAAAAAAAGACATAAGCCAAGTTGCTAATGTGTAAGAGAACATTTGGTTGTTTATTTTTGGATTTCAAGACTTTGTCATTAGCTAATCTTAACAAATGGAGCTATTGACTGTGTTGCGGAGGAAATGCAAAGAGTTATCATAAAGCAATTAAAATGTCAGTGGAATGAGCTGAAATGTTTGTTTCTTTCTCCGATTAAAATGGATTGGGCATTTTAGTATGCTAATCATCATAACATCATAGCAACAGAGCTGGTAATGATCAAACAATAAGGTTTCACATTGATTTCAATTGACAAAGGTCCAAGAACCAATTTCTTAATGACTTTACACTTAAATATCAATTGCCATGAGAGACTGACTGGTTGATTGATCAAATGATTGATTGATTGACTGATTGAATGATCATATAGTCGATTGATTGACTGATTGATTGATCGATTGGGATATTGATTGATTGACTAAGTAGAATACTTACTGTATTATGGTCAGTTTATTCTATGATTGTTCAAATTAATACCCGATATTTACCGACTGATTAATTGATTGATTGATTGATTGATCGATCGATTGATTGATTGATTGGTTGAAGGATTGAGAGCTTCAGCATTTGATATACGAGCTTGTTTTGATTTGGAACCACTATATATGTAATCTACATGCAGAGGGCTAAAAAGTTAGAGCACCCGTACTACTTAGGGTAAAATTTCCAAGGAACTTGGAATGTTGAATGCTTTTGCAACTGCAAAAAATCGAGAGTTATGACATTGGTTTCCTTCAGTACAGTCAAATTGGCAAGAATTTTGCGTATTCCGTGTAGCAAGTAGCTCATATAGTATAAGGGTTATTGCTGAGATTTTAGTATTCTTCCCCAACACTTAACTATCACTATATTTTCTTGCTTCTACAATACTTTCGCAACACATGCAATTAACATTACAGACCTATCAAGGAATTTGCACTGCTGTGTTGTCGTCAACTGTGGCCCAGTAATAAGGAACCTTTATAACTAGGCCTTGAAATAGACTCTTCTTTTAAATGTGCAGCATGAATGAATGATTGATTCATTGCAAGATATTTTGGTTTAATGGTTGATGGAAATTGAACTTGATTGATTGATTAATTGATTAATTAATTGATTGATTGATTGATTGATTGGTTAGCTTATTGGTTGCATGATTGATTGAAGTATTGATCAATGAGTTAGTACAAATTACATTAACTATATAACCACATGCATTGATCAAAGTGATACCAATAGAATAGCATAGTCCGTCCCATTATATTGTGATTTAGCAAACATACCTGCAGGTTCATTATCTGCAGTTAAATTTGAACAAGCAGCATTTCCTTACATACCGTGATGTGATGCCACAATGAACCAATTACTTGCATCAAAAACGATATCACCGAGAGTACAGGTTCTCATATTGAATACGGTTAACTAAATGCGATATCTTATTGCATCACCTGAAAGCACCCCACCACGACGCACGGTAATTGCCACTAGCAATGTTCTTAATGTTCACTTTCATCACCACTTTACTCGCATGCAACAAACAGATGATTGTGATAACAACAAGGAGCAATGATAGCCTAGGTGATAGCATAGTACAGTACAACTCCAATATCTCTCCTAACTTCATAGTACCTTTAGGTGCGAATGCAAGGGATATTATACAGCACAGTATTAAGATACCACTGAGGTAAATATCACTTTGGCTCGTTTTTACTATTATGTGTTATCACATAATTTCGGTATGAGTTGTAAGATACCTAGCAGATTCCTTTAACAAGAGTTTTATATCATCTTAGAACCTTTTTCATTGCATGAAGATAATGAAACTACATTGCATAAGGATAATAAAACTAAACTGATCGATTTGTGTTGTTACTTTAAAAGCTGTAGCCAATCAATTGGCCAATAAATCTTTTTGGAAACTCCAGCACTCCGGACTATTAAGAAGTGAAATGAAAATCCTCATTATCAAGTAAATCAGGCACACTTTATTATAACCATGGCGCAACGCCGAAGTCTTCAAGATGTTCCATCTTTTTCGGCCTCTTTTGATTAAATGTTAATGCTTAAAGTTCCTTATTAGTGCCTTACTGTTCGCTTCAAAATAAACATTATTCAGACAGCATAAGTGCTAGTTGTGTTTAGAGATGATGTTGTGGACATTCTATATTCCAACTCAAACTCCTCTGTGAAATACTGCTGTACGGAGATGTGAAATTCACAGCAAGTCATGGAACTGGCTTCTGAACTTTCGATTATCTCAAGTAATAGAAAAATCGGAGATGAATTGTTCTTTGGAGATTTTCTCTTCAGTGATAGTACAAGTTTCTTAAATTTTTTTGTCCTTCTAAATGCAGGTTCCTTTTTACAGCGGTTTCTTATAAAAATGTTTAATGTTTTTCTAGACCGTGCTTGCATGAAAGAAATATACCTCCTTTCCTCTGACCTACCTACTTTCTTAGGTTTAAAGTAGCAAAATGTACCAGGGTTTACCATACGGGTTGGTAATATGTTTGTTTTCCAATCTTTATTACCACATACGACATAGGTTTGGCTGTTAATAAACCAAATGAACAGTTAAGCACTGCATCGGCTGCAATAGTGGCAATATGGTTTATAATTTCATTTTGATTCAAGAAAGCCAGGGTAGAACAATACTCTGGCAATATCGAGGCTTCAGCTCTCAGTGCAAAGAATGAGGATGAAAGCAAAAGCGAAACAAGTGAAGGTATAACTATAACCTCAATCGGCATACCTAGTCAGCTTTACTGCTACTGATTATATAGAGAATTGTTGCCCTTTGCGGATAATCTGCAAAACTAAATACAACATTGGAATATTTAGAGGATAGGCATTCATTGTCTCTTTCTTCTAATCTGAATAAGGTGCCCTTAATTTGCAAACAGCTGCTTTACCTCAAAACAGCAATTTCATTGCATGATATGTCTTCTATGCAATGCTTGCATTTAGGGAGTCAGCTTTTCTGCACGACAAGAACAAGTGCCGGCAGGTTCTTTTGAAGACATCTGGGAGAAGCAAACATTGTACTTATCTGGGTATTGTCATCTAAGCTTGCACAACACATAACACAAAAGTCAAACAACATGTGCACAAATGTGTTTATTTGTTGTGCAGGTTGAAGCTAGTGTCTCAAGAGAGCTGATGACGTGCACCTGAAGAGCTGAGTAAACAGTTAAATAATCATTAATTGATATGAAAAGATATGTGTTTGAAAAGAAACGAACAGTGATCTTTTTTAATTAATTTCGCAGCGTTTTCTCCGCAAATATTTAGCCGTTCATGAATTATCATGTCTCTTTACCCTTCTGTTGGAACCATTATGGGCGTTAGTTTGCTTGTATTGCAGTAGGTAAAGCACCACATCTCCCAAAGGAGCATGTTAGAAAAGACAGCATTCTAGATGATATCTAGCACCGAGTAGTGTTGAAAGGCAAGCCAAAATGTTGTATATTTGGGGAGGTGTATTGATGCTGCTCTGTAGGCCTCTCGAAGACTGGTGACTGCTTAAACGACGACATTTAATGCAAAGCACATGACGAAAGAACTCAATAGCAGCATCTTAACCAGAAACATTCTCAAATGCTTATGCTCATTTTATAAAGTATGGATCAATGATATATTAGAGTGTGGGTCACTGAGCGCCTCGTTGAGTGAAAGGATCAATCATGGTGTCCCACAAAGACCAATTTTCGGGCCTCTATTGCTCAGTATTATCGTTAATTGTTTCATCATCTTATCTTCAGGTAAGAAGCATGAAACCATGAAAGTAGTGTAACTCTCTATGCACGTAATAGCTCAGCAACGTTATTATCATTCATAGAACTTGGAGGATAATAATCCACTGAATTGATAGGCATTTTATAGAATGTCAGCTTTGAAGCAAGCTTTCAGGTTGTGCTAAAAACAAAACAGCCTACTTACATTCTAGCAGCAAAGTCAAATTTATAGATCAAGGCAGCTGCGAGTTTTTTTGAACATGTTTAGAATAGATTATAGATTCGTGGTATGGCCATATCCATTTTAATTCCTTACCTTTGTAAACATATTGCAAAATTACTTTTCTAAGTACCTTTTGTTGTATAATACATTACTGCTGGTAAACTGTTAGCTTTGATTAAACCTCCGTTCTTCGATCAGCATCAAATGTTGGAGAAGATATTCTATTTAAAGTGCACAACTTGAAAATTTCTAATGAGTATCCAGATCCTTATTTTCAAGTCAACAAAGAATTTCGAGTAATAAAAGAGCTCAAAGTCTTTAGTTTCACACCAACTAATTTTTGTAGTTTCATTATATTCATATTCAGATTGCTACTGAAAATATACACATAAAAACTTGCACTCATAGATAAATTCTACAAATGGCTGGGAAATATACCCTTACAAGGTTTGTTTATGATACATTCGCAATCATTGGTGAATACACCATGCTGTTAAGTTTAGATCTAATACTTTATTATGTTCTAATTCTACAGTTATGCTGCTGCTCAGAGACTCCACAACCGAGAATACGATCAATCATATATTAGCTTTTACCAAGACAAAAATGGTATTGAGCTGCGAATAAAAAAGTACAAACATGAACATTACGTTGTCACAAGCAGTGAACTCCACAGCACAAGGTACAACATTTGTGTTCCATTCACATTGTCACTATTTTCGTGAGACTTATGTCTACAGTTCGGCCTTCAAATGGAACTTTCTCTCCATCGGTATCACAAATGTTTTCCTCGCAATGTCCACTGGATCTCTTAATTTGTTTACATTACTAATCATACGCTACTCGAAATCTTTACATACTTCGTCAAACATGCTTATAGCAGGCCTCTCCGTTTGCGATCTGTTGACGGGCTTTGTTACCTTTCCGCTAAACGCAGCTTTAAGCTTCAAGTTCAGCGAGGCAGAAACCCCATGTGCTCTTCGTCTTACACTAAACTTTGTCGGATACCTATTTGGACAGGCCGGCTTGCTGACACTCTTACTGATTGCGACAGATCGATTCTTTGCTGTTTTCTACCCATACGAATATGAAGAGTATACCCACTCCAAGAGGAATATACTGTATGCTCTGCTAGCAATGTGGCTACTCTCGCTCGCATTCGTATCTGGAAGTTTCTTCACGCCCAAATTCATGCTGTACACCATATTCGTGTCCATTACGTTGCTATTTCTACTCATCTGGAGTCTGTACTCACAGGGAAGGATTCTCAAAGTTACAAGACAAATCCTAAGGGAAATAAGACCCACTGGCTCTTCAATATGTGACGACGAAACATCTGTACAGTACAGTACGTGTACCAGTATGAGCACCAACAACAATGGTCAAGCCTACGCTATTCAAACGGCTGAAACGGCCAGGGCTGAGCTGCGTGAAATAAAACGAAAGGCCAGAGATACGATCAAGGCTATTAAAGTTACGGCGTTGATAATAGGAGCGCAATACCTGTCTTATATTCCACACGCCGTTGTCGTGATTATGTATTTATTGGTGAAACCAACCACATCACTCCATATGGCACATGGGTGGACAAGCACACTGGCTCTCATGAACTCCTTCTTAAATCCCTTGATTTATTGCTGGCAGCTGAAAGGATTTGTCAGGGCTGCCAAGGCGTTCTTTAGGAGAGCTAGGTAGAACCGTAGTTTCGCTATGGAAGAAAAAATCTGAACAGAGAATTTGCAGTTATCTCAAGTGACTAAACTTAGCAAAATCAAATTTAGTGAGAAATGAAAAAGATTACCTGACTTCTATAGCCAGAATGTCATCCTGTTTGCAGAGTTTTTGTTTGCATTAGTATATGTACCTCTGAAGGACTCGATACATGCAATAATTTCTGGTGTGGAAAACGTGCGATTAACACCCGGAATTAATTGAAGGGTTTGATGATACTTCCATTGAATGCAGTTGAGAAAACAGTCCGATTTCAACAGCAGCAAAGTAAATGTATTCAAAGACTTGCCCAAGAGAGGAAGAAAATGATATTCAATGAGGGAAAGTGAGCAACTTAATCGAATCTGAATCGGTTTCCAATTGAAAATACAACCAAATTCCTCCATTTTTCTGAATGAATCTTCGAATCCCAAATAGATCTAAGAACTAAACTGCGTAACATTTTGATAAGGTTCAGAGAAAAATGAAAACTTGTGCAAGATTCAATAAGCATGATGCACACAACCAAGGTAATCGGTATTTAATGTTAGAAATTAATGACGATTGGTTGGTTTTATCTCGCAATTTGACGTACTTCCTTTCTAATGAGTTACACCAAAATCCCATCTTGGGTGACACTGACGAGTTTAGAACATAAAAGGTAGTAATCCTTAGTTAATGAAAGTTTCATCATAGCCGCACAAATGCAAGTTTGCTCATATCTTATGTTGTTACTTAGCAAAACTGTTGCTGAAATCATTGTTATAAACATCATTGTCATAATCCTCATCATTCATCATCATTATCATCATGATCACGACCATGTTTTAATTTTCTTTTTTTTTTTGTTTTTTGACCCATGATCATGATCATGATCGCCATCATCATCATCATTATCATCATCATCCAGATCATCAATCATCCTCCTCCTCATCATCATCTCCTCCTCATCATCCATCATCATCATTATCATCACGATCATCATTAATCATCATCATTGCCATCATCATCATCATCATCATCATCATCATCATCATCATCATCATCATCATCATCATCATTCCGTCTATCTTTTCCCGTATGCCCCTAATGGGGCGTAGGCTGACCCTGAGGTCAGTGTCGCCTTCAAATTGCTTCAAAGAGGTGATTGAGTCGGCTACACTCAATCCACTCTGTTACCCCAACAGTTACTTATCAGAGCTGCAGCCTGAAGCTGCTGTGCCTGACTTTCACTCAAGGGGCTGGTTGGACAGTTTGCCACAGGTCGTCAACATCTGCCCCAATTCTGAATCTCTGCAAAATGAATCACTATCAACTTAAGGGCAGTGTCTCTCTGTGCCTGCTTACAACCATGAGGTCTCCAACCATGGTCTAGCATCATAATCATCATTCATCATGATCATCATCACCATCATGATCATGATCATGATCATGATCATCATCAATCACTATTATTACTATGATCATCATCCTGATCATCAATCATCATGATCATTATGATCATCATCAGCATCATCATCATCATTACCAACATAATCAGCATAGTCATAATCATAATTATTTAATTGATCATCTTCATCACCACCATAATCATAATCATCATCACTGTCAGCTGCAATCAGCCAGTAAATTCAGGAGCACTGTTGCAGTACATTCCACTGCATTTCCATATGTTCTGATTGCAAATAAGATTCTAAGAATATCTTTCTTCCAGTTGGGAAGTACTACAAAAACTGCTCAAAAACTCACAACTGAAAATCAACTTATTTGCTAACAGCTAAGACTTTGCTGGGCTAAAAATACAATTACCAAGCAGAAAAAAATTTTTCAAGCTAAAGTGCTGTTGTTGTTTGCTTAAAAGCAGCGTTGAAGAAGGAACATAAAGGTAAATTGCAAATTAGAGTACAATCAATATTGCAAAATGGAATCACTCTGTTTGCAGAATAAATGCAAAGATAATGCAACCATTTATTGATATTTACTTTTCACAATCAATAAACTATAGATGCTTGTTTTTTATTTGAAACATTGAAAACCTTTAAGAATCTTTCTAAATTGAATGAAATTTAATATATTTAATGTAAATAGTAGATTTAAGTATGAAAAACTGAGTTAAGCTGTGCAGCTTGAAGACAGCATGCTCTACTGCCAACTTTGGATATCCGGCTCCAAATTTCAAACTTAATTTCAAACCTATTCGTGCCATATAATAAATACTTCTATATATAGCAATATAGAAAAGCACTTCATGACACACAATTGCTTCAAATAGATATGTAAACAGTTAGATGACAGGGTACATTGCAAATCATGTAAAGTTTGGCAGTATATGTTTTTCCACGTAAAGAGCTGTAACATTTTGCACTCAGTTTTTCAGTACAAACTTGATATCAACAGTGGTGTAGAATAAGGGGTTTTAGAGTGCTCAGCCTTCCTAGATGCAAAGTAAAGAGACCACAGCTCCCCTGGCCTCAGTAGCTAACCTGGAAATCAAAGACTACACATGAAAC
The DNA here is from genome assembly GCA_964019165.1 of Mastigias papua. Classification (NCBI taxonomy): domain Eukaryota; kingdom Metazoa; phylum Cnidaria; class Scyphozoa; order Rhizostomeae; family Mastigiidae; genus Mastigias; species Mastigias papua. The sequence goes on along the minus strand of OZ025283.1, from coordinate 13,078,954 downwards.
ACACACATCTACTGATGGCTGGAATTTGCTAAATATGAAATAATTTAAGAAGCCAATAAAAAACTGTCCATTTAAAATATCAACTACAATTAAGACTCAAAATAATTAAACAATCTTTTTGTTAGACCACATTCTTAGTTTCATAAATAAAGATGACACTTAGCAAATTTCCCATTCTTAAAAAAATGTGCACAAAAAGAGCCCCTCTAGCTAACAATGTACTTCTACACCACTGGATACCAAACATTTCAAAAACAAGTTTCAGATACTAAAAGCATCTGGAATTTAATTTTTTTTCTTCTAATTATTAGCATTGCCATTGCCTCTGAGGATGAAAATTTTACATAAATGCTTCATTCATTCATTACATCATTGTAAAATTTATTCAGCAAGATTGTAGACCAATTTAGTTGAGTTTGATTGAGAGTAAAATCTAAGTTACAAAAACTGCATCCCACATTTCTTTTGTCTCTTTCTTTGCCTCAGCAGTATCAGTATAATTCAAGCAATCAATGTTCCAGAATGCCAGTCCCCTGAGGCCTAAATCTTTGATACCATGGGAATACTTCATTGTTAAGCTCTCCACATCATCATACCAAATTTGATGCATCTTGCCATCTGGATCCTTGTAATTAAAAAATGGTGAAAGACTCATCTTGTCAAACTGCCGGCCACCAATTGCCATAGGCAGATACTTTGCAAGGATATCAGAATAGCAATACTGCCTCCCTGCGGCATCACTGCAACTGACACCTCTGAATGGCACCTTTTTAATTTCACATGTGTTATTTTCAAAAGCAGTGCATGGGTAGTTGTATCCATACCATGGCAATCCCAGCACCAACTTCTTAGCCTTGATTCCAAGATTGATATATTGGTCAACTCCTTTGGTAGGGAGGCAGAATATTTTTATGACAAAGCTATTTGTGCAAAATCTATTAGCAACAAAGCTACAAAATATGAGCCTTGAACAAATGCATGTACAAAGTATGCACCATTAGCATAAGTAGAGTCCAATCGAATTTATGGAATTTCATCAAGGTATCCAGCAGAAGTATTTGGGAAAACTGCAAGACCATTAAGATAATGAGCAAAAGCTCTATCACAAATGTAAAAAAAAAACTTAGAAATTCTCACTAATGCAATGCCTACAGTTAGAGGGTTGGTTCACACCTAAAGCCTGGTTCACACTATAGCGATTGTCATAATCGACTTGAAGTTTTTAAAGCAAAAAATTTAATCACTTGGTGTGAACCATAGCTGAATACGCATTTCGAAAGTGATTATCAAAGTGATTATATCAAACTTGTTTGATGTAATTGCTTTGGATAATCGCCACTTCAAAAGTCAATCACCCTTCTGGCGATTGCTAAATGGAATTCTTCTCTAGTATTCCTGCAAGAAGACTGTAGGTTGTCCTATAAGTACCATTTTGAATCAGTTTTTCTTATATAAACTGCATGTACATGAATTTATATCGAGGAAGAAAAGTAAAAGTATATCAATGATTCCATTTCATTTCATTTCATTTCATTCCATTTCCATTTGGTAATAAATCGATCTGTTTCTAAAACTACCCAACTAACACCTTCCCTTTCTTGCTTTTCCCCTTCTGTGTTTATGGTAATTAATATATTAACGCAAATTATATCTTTTATTTCAAAAACACAGTACTTGCAGTCATTAAATCTATGCAATGTGACTTTTCACTTCAGTGAGAATGGCCATGGCTTATTTCCGGTTGATAATCGCTTTTGATAATCGCTTTGGATTTTCAAAGTGAATATGATAATTGCCTCTAGTGTGAACCAGACCTAAATGATATAATCTCTCTATGAGCCATTACCAGTAAGAATGTCACAAAATATTACCATTGAAAGTAGTCCCATATGCTGAATTAGGGCCAGCCACACATGGGCCATGAATCTGGCTTCTTTCATCATAAGACATAACTACCAAGAAATCTGTCACTTCTGCAAGACCTTTGTAGTCATAACAACGTGAATCAATGCACTTAGGAGACCATGCAACATCAACGGTTACCTAGAAAGACCCAGTAAAAATCTATCAACACATTGCAATAATGTTGCAATAAAGTTGCTCTGAACTTGCACTATGCATTGCATTTCTGTCACTATACATGATTCTAACATGTACACCAGGAAGTACCTGAGATCCAGGAATTTCATTATGGAAAGCTTCTGTCAATTCTTTTGAAAAGAGTGTCAAGGCTTCCTCTTCTTCTGAACCTTGTTTGATAACTTGTTCAATGTCAATATTGACACCATCTGCATACAATTCTTTGGCTTGCTTTGTTGCATTGACTATCAGCTCACTTCTGTAACCCTCATCAGGGAGTTTTGAAACTGGACAATCAATCTTCAGAGTGAGTCTCACATTCTGTCAAAAGTTATGAAGCAGATCAATAATCTTTTGCTGCTAAAAACAATACTAAGTGTGGCATAATTCTGCAACCAATTAGTTGACATATTGGTGAAAATTCTGAGGGATCATCCATTGCTCTACCCCAGAGTGCGCTTTAAAGTTAATGAAATTGTCTCAGTGTATAAATATGTAATTGAATCACAGCCTGCACACTAATATATTTACATATATCTGACTGTGGCAGCACAGGACTGACAGGGCAGAAATTTCTACAGAACTTCCAAGCTTCAAGTCCATTTCTTGCTTTACATCTTCTAAACATAGCCTACCTTTGAATGGGCATAGCATAACAGTTCCTTATCCCATTTTCCAAAAAGGGAAACGGTTGTTATTTTATCCCAATCCCAATGTTTCCAGTTGTCTGTATTTGTAGAGAAGCCATAGACCTCTTGCCTTGGTCCAACATCAATTGCTTTGCATAATGATTTATCTGCACAGATACATGCCTCCTCTGCTACTTTGCACTGCACAGAGGGAGTATCGAAGGTGAAGTAAATAACGGCAACAAGGAAATTCCATTTGACAAATAAAAGCATTTTGATTTCCCTATCAGGCTACAGAATTTAAGGCCACAGCTGGATGCAAAAATTGATTCAGATTGATATTATTCTTTTGAGACGGTTGGCTCAGTACTTACAGTCACAGATCAAACGACGAAAGGAACTGATTTCGTCTGCCTTCTTGCAAGCAATACATACTGTACATATACCACACCAGACCACCAGACTCAAAAGAGCAATCCGGCCTGTTTACTTAACCTCAACACCGGATTGAGGCAAGCAAGGCGCACTTTTCGAAAAGTGAGATTGCGAATGGCAAACTTTTGTGCCTGAACGATCATTGATTACATTAAACTTTCACTTCGAGATATATGACAGTTTATATAGCGCTAAGCAACGCTCCTGAATAAATATTCCGCTGGTAATAACACTCCTGAATAAAAGTCATGCACTTCACTTTGCTGCGACGAAACGACTTCTCATAACGTAAGTTGACTTCTTCAGTTCGTGTTAGATAATTGTTAATTGATATCGATAGACTAAATGCACATCTAGATCCGCATCTAGTGTTAGACAACCAATTCAATAGCAGCCTTTTATTTTGCCTATGCTGTTCTCCGGACTTTGCTATAGGCTTTGGACCTATGCACAAATTACAATAATATTAATATGTTTTAGGCTAAAAAAGCCTTTAAACAGGTCCATGAGAGTCAAACAGAATCTAAAAGGACCAGACCTTTGTCTGCTGCTTGTTGTACTGAATATCACTCGCCAGTCAAGCAAAACATTGGCTCAATATGAACAGTGGATTACTAATCTTTTGAAACAAAACCAAGTTACTGGATTGTGTAGTTGGTCCCTCAACTAGTCTAAGCCCACACTGCAGAGCTTAGCAACTGCACACTCGAGATTTTTTGTATCAAATGCTACTACACACATAGAAATGGCTGTGATGGGGGGCTGAAAGGTGATATGGCATGGTTTAATTGGTCAACTAGAATATTTTCCAGGTATCATAACAACAATAATGAAGTAAAATTGCAGTTTGTGCATGCAAGACATGCATGCAGTTTGATACAGAATCTCTTCAGGCGAGATACAACAGAAAGGAAATAAATTGGTTTTGCTTTCTAAGCCAAAAATCAAGCGCACACTTCAAGAGCACACCTGAGATCAAGTGCACACTGTCACATCTGACCTTTTGCTCATGTACACTTGAGATCTCATTAAAAACGGTTATATTCTGCAGTCAGGGTCTTAGCTAAGCCTAACCACTATGCCATAAGCAAAGCAAACAAAACTTCCTATGGAGCCATGGCATTTCTGGACTCTGTATAAGACATAAACAATAATTTTTTAAATATTTTGATTCTAAGACAAAAAGATGATCAATGTCGGATGAAAATGTCAAGTGCCCTATATGTTTGGCTTGTTATTTTTGAATCCAATCTTATGTATTTTAAGTGTGAATCCTCTGGTCTTGCTGTTCTTCTCCCATTTCATTTAAAGTTCTACATCATATTGTCAGCACATAAACTTGTATTCTGATTCATATCACCATGAAATCTTCTAAAAACAAGGCTCGGCATATTTAATCTTTATCTAGAGTATACAGTCAACAGAGTTGCCATTGATTTGAGTTTGCATTGTGCTATGATTTAGCAAATTCAACCTGTGAACAAACCATTACAAATAAGCCGTGAGATGTTTCTAAATCTAAGCTTGTTTGTCTGGGGGTCAATGTAGAGTACATAAAAAGTGATGAAAGGAGTTTAGATGGTTTGTTGAATGAGATGCATTGTAACTATATCTACAGAATTTCCGTTTAAATAGTAAACAGGGCATAGTAGGTAATTGTCATCTGCTCAAAAAAGCAACACCAAATACTGTAAAAACGCAATAAATCTAGAAATTGAGAAATCTTCAGATATAAGCTGCATTATCTATATACCATACAAGAGTTCCATTTGTTGGCTTAACCATCATTACTGGAAAATTCTCTTGACTCTGCTGAGGGTTTTTTAATTTGTTGATTATTCTATGCTTCTTTTGCCCATTTGCTATTATTGCAATTGTCTTTGCAGAATTTATTAGCCTAAATGACATTGATATCCTATGGGGAACATGATCTTCTGGGCCTTTGTGATTCACAATGACCCAATCTAATGATTGGTGTGAGTCAAGATCCCCAGGGAACAAAGATGCCACATGACCATCTTCACCAACTCCTAGAATCACATAATCGAGTTCCATGGATGGAACCCATGATTTCATTTCTTCTACAGTCATAGCTACATGTTCTTTTCTGCACTTCTGTGAGCCAGCACCAACATGTAGTGGATGCAGGTTTTGGTATGGAAGATTAATGCATTTCTGGAGACTACCAAGCAATAAATTAAAGTTTGATTTGGATGAATTTAGAGGAACACACCTCTCATCAACTATCCAAATGTGAAGATGACTCTTTCTGAATAAATTCTGCATCTGGCACAATTTCTTGAATAATGGCAGCACACTGCTTCCACCCGGAAAGGCAGCATGAAATGTGTTGTTATTTCTCTCAGCATTATTTATTCCTTCAACTAAAGATACTGCTAATCTCTTCATCACTACTTCATTAACCCCTGTTACCAGCTTCCTGCCAAGAAATGTACTCTCTTGCATCATAGCAAACTTACAGCTTTGATCTGGAGAGAAAATGCCCTCATTGTGGAACACTTTTTGGTGCTGATCTTTCACAAATCTCAATTTACTTGTTTTGTAATCAAAATAAAAATCCAAGTCATCTTTCCTGATTTCTGCATATTCCATCACAGGAAGCATACCTGTTCTGACAAGTTGCTGAATTGGATCCCAGATCCTCCAAGATTCTAAAAGTGACTCAACGTCAACAAAATATGACCTATCCCCATCATTTATTTTCTCAAAAAGCAATGTGTACGCATCAAGTTTCAATTTTGGTTTCAGTAGTAGCTTGTTGTTTGCGCCAGTATCTTCCCACATGGGAGAAAACTTTAAATTTAAGTGTTTCAAACCTTGTGACACTTCTATAGCTGGTCCATCATGATCTGAACTATGTATAAAGAAAGTTATGTAAAAATCGTTATAGTTCTTCACACTCTCCAGAACTGACAGTTTATGCTGGTAAAGTGATTTAAAGTTTACTCGTACATATCCAGATTTCTCATTTAACTTCTTACCACTTATGAAATAAAATGGAGTGTTTGCTAGGTGCTCTGACTTGTATGACATTTTGATTGCTGCAAATGTTGGCATAACAGAAGACGTTTGATCATTAATCTTGCCATTAGACTTTAGTTTTCTCTCATCAGCCACATGCTTTCTATAGTCAGCATATTGGCCTAAAACAGTGTCATCTTCTGAAGGAGGTACAACATTTCTTAATATTTTGAGTTTAAGTTTTGCAAACTGTGTGAATGAATCATCCTGTGGTAAATCCATTACAAGCCGCACAAGAATCTCTGTCATGTGATTCTGCATGACATCAAGAACTACACCATATTTGTCATAAAACTCTGTCCTTCCTTTGCAATCAATATTCTCCTTCATAACGATTTCAACACTTCTGATAAATTCATCATTCCACAAATATTGCAGTTCATCATTGTTTTCTTGTCTGAAAGGAAGGATTTCACTAACAGCTAGTTTACCAAGGTAGTGGTCAACTCTATAGATGTCTTCCTCTCTATAATATTTAATCATCAAGTTGTGCAGATCTTGTGATGAATTTCTGTCATGACCAAAAGGCTTTTCAAAAACAATTCTCAGCTTTGTGTCACTAGCACTTGGCATCAAGTGCTCATGAGCAAATGACAAAATCTGTGGGTATGCAAATGGAGGCACAGACAAATAGATAATTCGTACATTTTCAGTGACACCACTAGAGACAAGGTCTTTACGAATGCTCTCAGATAATATCCTATAGTCATCTTCTGATTTCACTCGATGGTAAGATGATATCTTTTGAAACGAAGAAATTGTTGTCGCACAATCAGAACGTTTTTTGTCGCAGTACATCGTTTGTTCCATGATATCAGCTAATGTTCTGATTCCTTCCATTTCACCTGTCCTTCCAGCAGCATAAACCCTTAGTTGATGCCCATTGTCAAGTGATTTATAACGATTTTGAAAAAGATTAAAAATCCCTCGCCATAGATACTTCCTAGCTAAATCACCCAAAGCCCCAAAGAGCAAAATGCTCGTTTGACGCCTCACTAACAGTCCTTCTTCTTGGGAACCCCCTCTCTGGGGCCAATCCACGTCATCTTGAGAGCTTGCTGGGTCTTTATCTTGGCCGAAAGATAGTGCATGAGGTAACACACATAAGAAAAGTATGAAAAAGGTAAGTGGAATTGACATTTCTGCCATGTGTTTGCAGCAGCAAGAAATTGAACAACTCCATAAACAACTGAGGACCTAACATACAACAGCAACAACAATTTTATCGAAGCCTCACTTCCGTTGTCTTGGAGCCTGCTTCGTAAATATCCCGATGAGCAAGGAGGGGGCTTTGGAGGTAACCGGGAAATTACGGAAGGTTTCCGCAAATAGCTATTCAAGCCTCCAGTGTCAATATTTTTCTGACTACTTGTATCTTCTTACGTCTGAACACCCATCTTGGAGTAAACAATATTTTCTTGCCTGGACTATGAACGAATTTCTCACGAATTCAGCGAAAAGTACGATAGAAATTACCCTCCCCCATCCCAGATGTTATATGCTGGCATTTTTTCTATAATTGCTAACGCCCTCCCCCATCTCTGATCCTTGAATAATGAAATAAAAATGCCTTGGAATCTTTTTGAACGAAAGCAACCATTTACAGATATAACAAACTCTAGACTTCCGAAAAATCTAAGTTTTGCGCAAATAGATACATTTGTGAATAATGCAGTTCGATTAATAAGAGATTTGAGTATGTGAACCACGATTGAAATCATAGTAAAAAAATCAAATTAAATACGAGTATTCCAAATAAAAAGACATATACTATACTAGTACGTCTCGAGGCAAATGTGTTCCATGTTTAGCTAAAGAATTATAGAAAAGCAAGCCCCCTTTTCGATACCCATTTAGCTGAAGGGCGAGCGACTTCTTCCTGAAGCGTTCTGTTGTGGTTTATGTCTTTTTGCTAAGAATACCCTTATTTACGTGGCTTTATCGGACGAAATCTTTCACACTTGGTCTTCCTTCTGACTCTTGCTATGATTCTCGCCATGGTTCTCATACTGAAATAGATGCATTTGAAGGATGTAGCTGGAAAATTGTACAGTGTACTGTTTATGTAAAAATGATTCTTATACTTTTGGGATCACATGCCCCATCCCTCACATAGAACTGTCCGCACCGTCCGGCTGTACCTAAAGTAGTTTACAAAACATAGGTTCCAACACATTTGCTTGCCGTTGGCAGCAAAATCCCAGACAGAGTGACTGCTAGTTTACATGAAGCACGGTTATATTTAACGTAACTAGATCTTCTGTCCATATGTGATTTCAACGGTGATCTCAGGGCACTGGAACGAGACATCCAGGAAGTCAAAATGAGTCACTCAATCCCAATGCTCAATCCAGCTTTGTTGGACTTTCGTCTATCTTTCGTGATATGTAGTCAAACACATTAGTAGATAACTTTTTTAGACTTTTTAGACTTTTTGTATTGCAATTATGAATGGAGAAGTAGGAAAAATATACGACAACGAGGTTAGAGTTAGCAGATTTTAATATTGAATGACAAGTGGAATTTTTGCAGGGGCGGCGCCAGCCATTTAAGATCTTCGAAGGACCACGCCCTTTTCCAACCACGCCCTCTAGTACAGCTTACAATAAAATATACACTTGAAGGGTGACAAAGAGCTATTCAGACGGGAATGATATGACATAAAAAGGAATTCAGTACCTTTCAAAACATCTCTCATATCCTCTAACTTTTCTACACAAATTTTTACAAATTACGAAATTATTCTTGGAGAAACGGGGGACGGGAGGAGACATGCCCCATCCATCATTGACATGTCAGCCCAATTACCTTTTTGTATTCTGGAAACCCAGAATTAGGAGCTGTGGTGGAACAGACAGTTCATCCGTTTGTTAAAGTTATATGTTCGCAAAATTTCTGACAAATTGAACATTTAATAAATGAAAATTTGAACAGATGTGGGGCCAAGCTCACTTTTCATGGGATCCACGATCGCTTTTCATGGGGCTACGGTTATTTTCCTCCCCTGAATATAGTTCTCACACCCATAAGCGTAGGAGGTGGGGAAATGGGGGGCTACGACTCCCCCAGTTGGGCACGAATCCATTTCATTCGGACAATTTCTTCAGAATGAAATATAGCCTTTCCCGAAAATGTGTGTAGTTCAATACGGCTAGACACCAACTAATTCGGGCAACAGGTGTGTGGTTCGGGCAGACAGTTTGCAACCCCTAAATTTAAAGCCCCTACACCCATGCTCACACCCCACAAAGAAAACTTCTAGGAACGGTAAAGTAATCCTTGTTGTAGAGAGAAACCGAAAGACTTCCTAACTGGTTAATATGTCCTGCAGTTTTTGATCCCCACCTCATCCTATCATAACTAGCACCTTACGAATATAGACCGCGGTCAGAAGCAATCCATACATGACAGATATATCACGATCTCTTTCCTTTTGAACGATACTGTTGTATTCTCGTCTGTGTATTCACAATCTTTACTCATTTCGAGAGATCAATAAAGACAGAGCCATTCCTAGAAATTTTTGGGGCGGTGTAGGACCTACAATTTGCTGACAAAATGGGCGTGGCTCCCATGATTGAAGAATATCTTCTTAAATTTTTAGGTATTGGTGAATTGTGTGAATCTATAAATGTAGCAAATTCATGAACCGTCCGCTTCTCCGTAGCACCTAATTCTTCTTGTTAGACATCTTGCATACACAAAATTAAAGCAGCTTGCCGACCAAAATAGCAAATTCTGCAGTTATTTTGCAGACAGACGTGTTGTCTGGGGCGTGACACCACCACACTCTACTATAAGGGAGGACCTGAGTAACAACAGAGTGCAATACTGAATAGGGTCGAATTTATGTGAACTCTCGTTCTGGGACTGTATCGTCAAGGTGGACAGGCTTTGTCTAAGGGTCTCGTCAGAATTCGATTAGGATCACAATCTCTTCCAATAAATAAAGGACGTGTTCTGCCCCTCGCTTTTCTTCCTGACAAGCTCTCTTTCCTAATTCTACTGCACTTTGTTCTTCAGTTTTCTTTTTAATTGTTGAAGATTTCATGAGTTGCATTTTATCTGTTGTATAGTCCTTGAAGGTTCTGGAATAAAGGGCCTGTGAGCAATGGAACTTTCCGATTTTTACATCATGGGCACCAATATGTACGATGATGCCAGCTTATCCACCTCTAGTCTGGGATACCACACCCATGTAAATGAAAGGGGGTGTAAATTCGAAAAGGAGATCTTCTATAGCCAGGTGACTCATCCCTAAGGACAATAGCGCATGCTACTCGCAGTATGTAGAAAGCAGTTTAGTAAGATCAACGGCCTATGCTTGCGAGCTACATTCAATTTCCTGCTGAAAGTAGAGATGACATTTTCCAATAACGTCCACTCGACCTATTTGTGTTCCTAGATATTTGCAAGCATAATGTGGTTGTTGTTGTTGTGGAGATTCTATTAAGAGTGATTCTATTATAACAAGTATAATTGCCTTGAAAGGGACATATTTACCCTCGTGCCCATCAGTTCCCTCGTGCCCATTATCCTCGTGCCCATCAGTTGCTTCGCTCCTACCTACTGATTATCCAGACGAGTTTTAGATAACTCATCTGGTATTTCGACAATGATTTCTCCTGTAGCAATACCCGGAAACTCTGCGCGCATTGACTCATTTCATCAAGAGCAACTGTTGTTGTGGAGATTCTATTAAGAGTGATTCTAATAGCGAGTGTAATTCCCTTGAAAGGGACATATTTACCCCCCTTACCCTACTGATGTTGGGCACGGGGGCACTGCATCCTCGTGCCCATCAGTACCTTCGCTCCTGCCTACAGGAGTGATTATCCATACGAGTTTTAGATAACTCATCTGGTATTTCGACAATGATTTCTCCTGCAGCAATACCCGGAAACTTTGCGCGCATTGTTCGTTCTCTAGTATAGGAACAACTCATTTCATCAAGAGCAACTGTAAATGTGGTACACTGCATAAGGGATATCTTTTCATTTTTCTTTGAGTATTATTTTTTCTTATGATAAGTAATTACATAAAGAGATTTCTTAGGGAAATATTAAAAATAACTTTCAGTATAAATAACAATGAATTAATGCAACAACAACAACAACTTCATTTCCAAACATAGCTTACGAAACAAGCAGCGTGAGAGATGACGAACATCCTTAGTTGCTCAAAGAAAATAATTGTGCACGAACATTTGCGATATTCTAAGCCCATTTCACTTTAGATACTAGTCGGAATAGAAATATCATGCCGATAGGAAAAAGGAATACCAAGGATTAAAATCGTGAGGTCCTGGCATTTCTAAAGGCGTATAGAAACGGAATCGCCTTTCAATAGGAATATGGATGTTGCTATGGATACAGGGGGATAATAAATCCAGTATCCATAGAATCTGCTCAGCACTGTAAAATAAAGGGACGGGGGTGGATGCTACTTGGTGTTTTGTGGATGTTTTGTAAGAAATGCTTTCACACAGTAATGTTATGAGAGTGTGTTAGTGTTCTTTCTTTGATAATGTCGTAAATGAGGTAATAAACTTATTCGCTTCTTTTATCAATCACAGGCCTGCAGGCAAACATGTGTCAAAAACGGCCGCTATAAATTAGCCACGTTTTTAATAATGTAATGAGACTGCTCATAAGTGCTGAGTGCGAAAATCTTTGCATGTTGTTTTTCTCATATGTTTATAAGGCAGATAGCTTGAATGAATAGTGATAGTCTATAATGAACAATTACAAATTATAAGGACTTGTAGTAAGCTATTTATTTAGATACACACGAAAACGCTGCTATCTCATATGCACTCTATTTATTATGAAAGCTGCCCTTGGCTATTATAAGCGCCTTTTGCAAATTGAGAGAGTAGAAAACGAACCAAGATGCAACTTGGCAGAAGACCATTCAGAAAAGATATTTGTAGAAATAGTCTCAGAACCTCTTCTGTAGAACAAAATTAGTAGCAGTTTAATGAGAGAAAAGTAAGACCATAAGATTCACAACGTCGAAAAAAACATCAAATTATATACTGATTTTATAGCAAGATTTTGGTTTAAATCTAAAACCTCTATGTTAAAAACTAGAAGTAAGCACTTTTATTATTGGATAATTTTAACCTCTGTACATCATGAAGTGAATTTTATTTACTAGTTGTATATGGAGATCCACAGGCAGTATAAGCTGACTGTAACCTAACCTTTTAAACCAACTATAGGTATTTATCTATCGAATAGAAATGAAATCTGAATCTTTATATAATTTCACAAGTTCATATAGGGTTGGTAAGGTCATCAGAAGAAATTGCTATTTGTCCTCTGCTAGGCCTGAAAGCGACTGACGTGGCAACGCCCTCGGGTCTGGTTTACTCGCTGAGATCACTTGAATATTTAGTTAAAATTCCAGTGTATATTCATAGTAAATTCCGCTCTCACTCATGAGTGGAAAATGCGTTGACATTGTGGCTTTGGCTAAGATAAACCCTCCTCCTCGTGCTCTCGGGATCCAATAAGACGGTAATATATTTAATTTCATATTTTAGCAATTGCTTGCAATTGAAAACAGTGCCACGAAAACTTAGTATTCTGAATGGGGCTATACAAGCTTTCCAAGGTCTGTCTCGATCCTTTGAAGTAGTGATTGAATCCGAACGCTGCATTATATGCTACCCCCGTCAAAGAGCATTGATGTCTTCGTTTTGTATAGAGCCTGTTCTTCTGCGAGATAAGCCATAATTGTTCAGTTGATAATAAAGGTTGTGGAAGGTTGGAAAAGATACAAAAACAGTCTGGACGTGTCTATATTAGGACGAAAAGTTGGTGAATTTTACAATGGAACAGATCGGCTCTTTTTGCTATCTTCATTGAGTGGAGTTCTCTTCGAGAAACTAGAATAGTCTGAATTTATGAAGTATCACTGGGACTCATAGTGTAGGAAGCTATAAAGACATTGGATTTTAAGCGTAATTTCTGCGAAAGAGTTTAGACATGTCGGCATGAGGTCTTGAGAATGTCAGGTGTAGTCAGCCCTAGGAGCAGCTCAGATGATAGACTTTACGATGAACAGCCTTGCTGTACTTTGATTGTGGATACCGTAGCTCGGGATATAAGACTTTCTAATGAGGAAGATTCAAGAGAGCTTCTATCAAATGGCACCTTATACTGTGGTGGAGACACACATCGAAAGCATTCCTTGAATTCAGTAGAGTCGAACACTTCTGAAAGGGACGCTGTTCAGAAGGATGACAGAATCATTAATGACCTCGACGAAAACGACGGTTTGTCGTTGAAATTAAAATATGCATTGATGACAAAGGGGCAAAACAGGCTTTGTGAACGGCGGGAAGATAATCGGATGCTTTGCATACGAAGAAACAACGAGACACGCATTGTGGACCAATGCACGAAACATTTGTACGCGAAGAACGAGAATTGTTTTGCCCCTGCAATATCTGAAGACTTTGATGGGAAGAGTGTTGATCATCGAAATGTGCACTGGAAACGTTATCGAGACATAGCTGGGCGAGCCCAGTTGCAGGAGCCGAAAGAAGTCGGAGAAATTTTTATATCCGAAGAGCACAAGACTCGGCGGAGATATACTAAAATGAGTAGGGGGGTGAGTCATACAGAAGCTTACCAGTGCTTTCTTGGTGCTCCTTTCAAACGTGCAATACAAATTGTATCGCCAGGAGGGGCATCAAACAGCGGCCTCCACAAATCCCCAGTAAAGCAATGCTCATTTGGGACTACCGCATCATCCGCGGCAAATTGCGGTTCAAGCGTAGAGTTAGAATTCAGAAGTAATGCGGGACATGAAGAAAGTATGGGACAAGGAAGACCAGGGAGGTTACTTTCTGATGGATTGATAAGCGGAGGGGTTAGAGAGACTACAACCAAATCCTATGCCAACAGGATACAAGGAATTGATGAGCTTTTCTTGGTAAATTGCAATCGAGACCTTTATCGGGCACCAAAACCCGCACGATTCTTGGGCGTTATCCCTTTATTCAAACACCATGGAAAGGACGTCTCCCTTTCATTGTCTACTAAGGACCATCTGCCATCGATCAGTGCCAAGTGTGGCACTTCAGGCGGCCAGATACTGACTGTGGTGCGTAAAACTGTCACAGGTTTGGAAATTGAGCGGAGATCCAGCACTGAGATAATCAGTATCCCAAATGCGTCCCGTAGTTGCGACATGAATTCATGTATGGAATATGATCCGCCTCGAGTAAAGAAACGGACCATTAACTGGGTGAAAAGCCAAAGGTTATTGCAAAGTAGAATAGGGGTGTGAATCGTATCGTATAAAGCAATGCGTCTATATTAGGCCTGAGATGTCCAGATCACTGTCGGTATTGGGACTAGGAGAACAAAAATCAATCGCTTATCATCGAATGTCACAATCATTGGGACATATCCCCTATTCACACCAGAGAGTTTTAAGCCCTTGGTCTTTGGTTGCACTCCTCCTATTAGCACTCGAAGTTCACTGTATCCATCTAAGGGCACCAAGAGGTTATACTCTCCCCAATGGACTCTAGAGGGTTAGCCCCCTCTGTAGGGACACTAGAAGGCTATATAGAATCTTGTTTTCAAGCAAGGTTTGACACCATGCAACAAGAATTTACCTTTGTGAATCCATGACGTAGAATATCAGCTGGGTTTCACAATGAGTTTTGCACAAAATCTCGTTGATTTACAAATGTTCAAATTTCATTCATTCAAATTTCATTATTCATTTTTGAATTCATTGGACTTGCTAGATAAATATTGAAATGATACTGGAAGCTGCCCTGGAAAGTGTCGATGAATTGACCTATTTCACGTGGAAGAGTTTTTGCTCAGATTTTGCTTATAAGTCGCGGATTCTAGGGAGGAGCCAGGGAAGCAAATGCCCCTGAAGTAAATTAGTGAACATTCTAGCATATATTGGGATGCACTGCAGATGCCCCCCTTACAGGTTTATGAAAGTCGGCCATTGCTCCTTATACAGTTATCTTTGAACTTATGTCTCCCAGGCAAGTTTTAAGGAATCCTGCTAAGCTTTGCCCAGAGATAGTGATAATCAAGAGTTTTTGAGACTAGAATTAGCTTCTCTGAAGCGTACCTCTTGCACTGAACACCTAATTCTAGTTCTAGAAGGGTCATTTGAAAATAGGAACTTTACGCACACAACAGTAGAGCAAAGTTCTATTCTTTAACAATGTTTCGAAGTTTCTATTGTTGACTACAGAGTAATTCAAAGCAATTCTGTGAACTACAGTGGCCTTTCAAAAATTCGAACTGTTATGGGAAAAATTTATTCGTTTTGTCCAATGTCCGTGTTGTCGTACGGAACTTCTTTAGTTTAGGAAGCGAATTAAAAGTTTGTTCGAGGTAACGAACGTAGAGTTATCAAATGCCCACTGTTTCTGTAAGGAAACCATGCTGCAGTGTGTAGAAGAGAATTTCTGCAGAAGAGCAATCTCTTTCGTAGTTTAAGTTCTACCAAATATGCACGATTAAATTAGGTTTACTTCTCTACAGGATGGTAACGTTGTGACGTGCTGTTTTATCTACGGTTAAATTTACTGCTTTTTGTTGTAACATAAGAGCTTATGATGTATTTGTGAACCGCCGAGCGGTTGTTTTGAAATTGTGCCATATTCTAATGTAAAGTAACTCGTGTGTTGTTATTGTATAACTATTAATGTAAAAATATGGATTGCAGACAGTCCCTCTATAGATACATCCCAATTTATATATTTATATATTGGGATTGCGAGTTTGACTGGGATAGTTGGGGTATTTGGTAGTGAATTTCACTCCTGATTCCTGCCCCTTGTGGTTGTATTCTAAAACCAGCAGACCATCTTTTACAGTCATAGCGTTGTATAGAGTTTTTGTAATGCCCAGTTCTGCTTCCCATACGTAACTCATCCTTTGAAAAATTCGACAATACATACATGCATGTAGCAAAGACATTGTTCATCTTCTTTTTAACTGAAGTATTTTAGGATTGAAAAGATTGATGTTGTTATTTATGTAGACTGCAGCTCGAGTCGATCAATTCTGAGAGTTGGTAGCTCATTAATTGATAGCTATTTATGAATTATGGCTGTGAAGCCTTCAATCGATTTTCTCTCCTTCTCTCGTTGTCTGCAATTCTTCGTTGTATCAATTAACTGAAAAGGTTTCTTCAGCCTCTGGACCATCCCGGGAAAAGCGCCCAGTCAGCAAATCACTAAAAATTGTTACTTCAGTCAGTAAACTCTTTTCTTGCTTTACACATATATTTACGAGCCTGACACCACATTGGCAAAAGCCCCCTCCCTAAGTCCTCTCGGGACTGCCCTGTTTAGCTTTTGGGTTTCCACCTCGGGATACTGCCTTCATCATTCCGATATGGTGAGCAAACTTCTTTGGGGGGTGCCATGAGTTTGAAGATACACTATAGATGGTAATCGTGGTGAATTGCATTTATAACTCTGTATCTTCAAAACTCAATGAGGTTTTTCCCCAGTTCCGGACTGGGAACAAAAAGCATTCCTTTCTAGTTTTGTCTTCTTTCCGATAGTTAGCTGACGTAGGCCTTGGAAGAATGAGAGGCAACCTTCAGGTTTCCCGTGCATATACTTCTGCCGGAACGGGAGCCGTATGCAATTTGCTAAAGGTTCTAATTCAGAGACTTGACCATCTATCGCTTCACCGCTGCATCTCATGTTGGGAGTTATCTGTTATGGAGTAATGAAACTTTTAAGTACATAAGATAGCCGTCCTGTTTCGCAAGTCCTATCGGTTCTATATATTCAAGGAGCTTTGATAAACATTTAGGAATCAATGAACGTGTAAGTGATACCCAATTTAGCACTGTTTGTCAAATTTTGGGCCTTGTGATGAATTTTTCATTTCCTAAATTCGAAGTATGCAATAGGCAGCTTGTTTTTTTGTCCTTATATTTTCCTAGTTTCTCCTCACCCAGAAAGCAATCCTATAGCGCATGTCGTTTGTATTGGCAAAAGGCCTTTGAAAAAGTTGTAAGATTATCTACTTTTATGGACCTATTTACAAATGCCCCCCCACCTTACCAAAACTCTCTCGTCTCTTGCCTGGTTTTTGTGAAGGGCCTTTCCTCCTTCCTGTCTCTGTAATTGTAGAAGAATTGTTATTTTGTACCCCATTGTGGGGAGGGCCTTCATATGGTATAAGCAAGGATAGTAGAGGTAGCCGCTCAGAGTTTATGAGCGTATGGTCCCTGTCTCACAAAGTCAACTGTGAGGAGTTATTGAGCTTGCAAAAATTTGATGAATCCGGGAATTTTTAAAAGGTAACAAAGGTGGTAATGGCAACGTGACAAAACTCGTTTAAAGTTTCCTTGCATATAAATAAAATAAAACTGTTCGAATATTTTTGTCACAGTGTTCCTTACTTCTTGTATTATATGATGAGGCTTACCATAGTTAATAAGAGCGTATTTTGAGAGATTACTCGATTCGGAGTTTCGCGTCTTATGCATTGCGTCTTGGTATGCCCGATCAGAAGCAAAACAGCGTTCCTACCATATTTATATCGTTGCTTGTTGTCCGGGTCACCGTTTCATAAAGACCTAGTTGCATTTTAGCAATTTTTATTCCGCATTTAATTACATCCTGGTTTCTGTGATAAGATTAGCATCTCTTTGGTTTACATGTCTAGCATCTCTTTGGTTTACATGGCTGCAATCGTAAATATCACCAAAAAGATTCCTGAAACGGGTGTCTTATCTCCCATTGATTTGGACTTTTCGTAAATATCCACTCTGAAGAGCGCTTTAGAAAACCTCCGTTTTTGTAGGTTTTTGTGCGTAGTACTGTGAACGATGTCACAAAAGCGGAGCGGTGTGAACTGGGCATCAGAGTATAATTTGTTTGTGACATAGATCGAACCATGAAGTAGGCTGGTAGTTGTTTGGTGGCTAAGGTGGAGCCTTGCCAGTCTTTAGATCATGACAACAGCAGATAGTATTCTTTCTACAGCTTTCCACCTTTCCAAAGCCAGAAAAAAGGGAAGCTCTACCTATTTTCTAAGAGCAAAACCTTCAACATTTTCGATCAAAATCGAATTAACCCCATGGAAAGTATGTGATTTCGTTGTCGAACGTTCATGAATCCATATCAACTTTGATTTGCATCAATGAAGATGCACACAAAAGTGAGCAATACCGGTAAGAAACTTCAGGTCCAAAGATATTCTTTATGAGAATTCAGCAATTTCGTCCACAAACGTGACTTTAAAATGTGTGTTTTAAAAAGTGTATTAAAAAGTGTATTTTGCTACTTGCGGATGGAAAAAGGAGTGACAATAACCAAAGTGTGACTAGGCCTATACGCGGGATTTGGGAAACAGCAGAACTCTGACTATATCTGGAGAGTGACAATACGCGGATTGACTGTAACCGGAGTCGACTGTGTACATCTCTAATGCCTGGTAACACGTTTTTACTCTTGGCCCAATAAACGGGGGGCGGTGCGCTTATTAATTTTCAGGTCTATTCCGACCCCCATCGGAGCTTATTGGGACCCTCCGGATATTTCAAGGAACGAAAAATGACTTTTAACAGTTTTGCTTGAGAAAAAGCATTTTTCACTAAGTGATAGTGTTTCTTTCACCAAATGGGTGTGATTTGTCGTTTTTCAGACGCAGCAGTTGACAGCTAAATTTTCATTAGATTTTAGAGATATTCCCGACCCCCCCCCCCCGTTTATTTAGGCCATCGTTTATGTAGAAACCTAAGAGAACGCATGTACCAAGCGCACGCACAGATAGTACCTTGCATTGAATTGAAAACAAAAGACCTAAAAAGCCGACAAAACACCAAAGAATTGGTAATAATAGTTCATAGGCTGTAATGTTTAGAATGTTGATTTCTAGTTTACAAGTAAAAGACTTAAACTGGCTTTTGATTGGTTAAGACTTGCTGAGATTGGAGAGGATCCGATGAGATGAATAATCACATCGCATTTTATCAAAGACCCCTTGCTACGATGATTTTTCCTTACAACTGTGACCTTCTATAACTGACAGTGGGTACAACACAACTAACATAGAAAAAAACTTTTTAGATCGTTCCGTCCTGTCAGATTTTAGACAAATTTGAAGGCTTCCATCTCATAGCAACCAAATCCTTCTTTGAAATCCCACTTTATTATTCAAGTTCTTGCTGAATATCCTTTTGTCTTTCGATGTTATTGACAGCGCACTAGTATCGAATTGATATTTTAAGCTATTGGTTTGGGTTCATCGTGCGTGTACCGTCTTATCTCAGAAGTTAGATATTTTCCACTAAACACCACATTGAGTACTGTTGTCCTATTAAAAGCATTAAGGTAAGATGCGGGCTGGCAAGGGATGCCGGGTTGCTATCGCATCCCGGGCCCATCCTGTTTATTTTTACTGTGGGCCCCTATTATCCGCAGCGACTCCGTTGATCATTGTCTCACTACTTGATAGCTAATAAGAATAAATGACCACAACCAGAACGGCCCCCTTTCAGAAAATAGGACCCCTGGAAGAAAGCCGTCTTTCTCCCTGATTGATTTTATTCCATTTTTACGTTAGGAATCGATAGGACATTCTGAACAGTTTAACTCCTTCACAACGATTCCATTCCTTGAAATCGCCTCTTGTAATTTTGATTCCAATCATTACACTGTCTACCCTTCGTACTTATTCTCATACACTCTGACTTCTAGCATTGTTCTCCGCTTTATAGTTTATACTAGATTTACTTCTGCATATGTTGCATCCCAATTTGAACTTAGTACATACACTTCGTTGTGGTTAGAAGTGCATTTTATGGGAGAAGAAAGACCTTTTCAATTTTTTGTTATCCATCAAGATTTTTAAAGAGCGCAATACACCTTTCAGCTTAATAACCATCTCTTCTAAAAAAGCAAAGAAAAAGAAAGATAAGAAAGAATAGAGAAATGTCTATAGCACTGATATACCAAAGGGTTGTGTCTGGGCTCTTTAGTCTCAAAAAACACTCCTCTAAAACCTGTCCAGCCTCTCTAATGGTATCTGCACTCGTATCGGTGTATGAGAAGAACTTATTTGAATATTTGAAATGAAATGAAATGAAATGAAATGAAATGAAATGAAATGAAATGAAATGAAATGAAATGAAATGAATTAAATGAAATAAATGAAATGAAGCTTCTCGATGAAACATGGGATAGACTTATGTTTTGTTGTAATATATTATATTACATTACAAGTAATTTTACCATGCTTTGTTATATTGTATATATTTTATTATATCATGGATTATGAGACTTAGTTTAATCATTGTTTTGAGCAGATGGACAAATTTTCTGCTGAAATATTCCCACACTCATAAGTAGAGAAAGACAAGGAAATATCACGAGTAGACATTGGCTTTGCGACCAATGCCAAACTAAAAATGATTCATTCTATGCTTTGTACTCTTTTGATCTTTGGTACATTTAGACCATTTGCGGTCTGCATTCTTCACCATTTCAGGGTTTACAGCCTGGTTCTCGATTATCGAGAAGTTAAACCAGAGTTAATTAATGAAAGGACTCCAGTTTGCTTAATCATCATCATGTAATCACGCGGCAATAGGAGAATAATCGAGGCTAAGGCCACTTGCGATTCCATGAAGCTAGACATGAAATTTGAGAGGCTGTCTCGCATCATTCAGGAACATTACTGGGGGTATTCCTACTTTATGTAGCTAGAACTATTGGTGCCCCCCTTTCCTTATCATAGAACATATCCAGGAACCCATCGCTCGATGAACTTTCAGTTACCAATTTGTTTTATTCAATTAGCATTTAAAATCAACACCTTTAAAGTTGTTTCCATTTAAATCTTTATCCTTTTTCAGCTCAAGAAATTTAGATTTAATTTTCATTATAAATATCATAAACATAGCTTTGATAGAATAGATTTATATACGACAGTGCATAACTGGTTATTGAGTATGGGTTTATGTCAGTTCAATGAACGTAATGGCTGATATTATATAATTCCTAGTTTTGATTATGGCAAGATCCCCTACATATTTGTTATTGATCTTCTTTCTACATCTAGTTTGTTATTCAGTATTGCTTCTGAATTGCATTTTCTGCTTAAATGTTTGATCTTCAAACTCTTATCAATGAATTTAGAGAACAGGATTCAATAGTGAGTCATGCCTGGTCAATACACCTGGACGGTTTTACACAAGCATAGCAGGGTTTTTAACGCACAGTTCTACACGAAATTTGCAATTCTAAAAACTTTGTCCAGTTCTTCAGAGTTGTCTGTGCGTATTACATCAGATGTCTAGTTAGGAGAATCCCCTTTAACGTACATTATTATGTGTACATTCATTCCTCATATGCGTGCCCACGAAACACGAATAGTGTCAGCGGATTATGCTTGTGATCATGAGATCAGGGATTAGTACCCAAGAGAATAATACCCAGCTCTAAATCATCCTTAAAATACCCTGGTACATTGACAGAAAGGTAAGGCGTTTCTTGCAAAATGTGCCAATGTCTTTCACGCTTTATTTTGCAAATTGAACCTTCTTAATCTATTTCAGAACGAGACTGAAAACATAGCTGAGAAAGAGACTAGAGCGAAGCTACACTCTTTTTACATAAGAACCAGTAAAATTGAGGTTAAGGCTGGCTGTTCTTAATTTTTCCAAAATTTTGGGGCTGAATTGTCCTTAACCTGTTCTCAAGTCATTGGGGTGTAGGCAATTTAGACACTAGACAATATACAAGACAGCACTGGGTGTTTATGAAACATGTATTATGTTTAATAACATTAGCAGAAGATAGAAGATATACGTTCTTACAGATGTATAGTCCTTGCTTAAAGACTTGATGCACTTACCGCTTTTTACACGCTGATGTTTAGGGTGTTTCAAGGACTTTTGGCAAACATTGTAGAGCTTGAATGTTTTATATCAGTCGAAAACGAGGCTCGTGATTTTGAGGCTCGTGGTCTTATAAAATTGTTCTTATAAAAGAGAGTGTAGATGTCAAGAAACAGAACATACCATGTGTTTCTAGAGACCCTGAAAGACATGCCCAAAAATGTAAAGCAAGCATTGGTACATTCTAGTTCCTCTAGTGTTACTTTCTCCCTTTCAAATGCCAGTCTGGGTCGCTATAATGCTTAATATTACTCTCAATGAACATAAGAGAATATACTTGACCACCTTAAAGCTTGGCTTTCATATGATCGTAAGCAGTCTAACTGCCTGCGGGCGTTTGCAAGTACCTTACCAGTTAACGTCTGTCAACTTCGTCACATGGAATCGTACGTTGGGGGCATGAGTCGGTAGGTGACGCAAAAGTTGAATAGGTTCAGTTTTTCCAGGAGAAGCCAGGCTGTCACAGGCAACCTGGGACTGTCACAGATAGGCAATGATCTGCTTCCATATAAATTTTGAAGGTGCCGGTGATCGAACACAAGCAGTCACATGTTCATTTATGTGTCTTCGCGGTTATGTTGACATTAATTTAAGAATGGAAGAAGAAGGTGATGGAAATTAAGTCATCGTCTTGTCAGCCGCTCGTGTCGTATTTTGCGAGTAGAATTGAAAAGTGTAGGAGAAGTTAAAACCTGGAAGAAGATAAGATCGTTGATAACATCGTGGCATGCCATAAGATTGTTGATGAGTAGAGACGTTTCATACACCTCTTGGTCTCGAAACATCAATCGGAAATGAACCGATTCAATTGGCTTTATTTTATATCGCATATCAAATATGGGTTCTGGTAACAATCATCTCAAGTTTTTAGATCAGGGCGTGTCTGGGATTTTTACAGCGTTTTTCCATTATTTCAGATGGTTCCTTTCACATCCTGCTAATGGACAGATGGTTGATAGGGTCTTTGTCAAAGAAGGTCGCGCTTGCTAGGAAATATCGCATTCGCCAAGGGCTACGCAAGATCTGTTTGTCAGTGAAGGAATTGATGTGAACATAAAAGAAATTTAGTGGGACACTCTTAGCGGAAAACGACCTTTGATCAGAATGATCTTGGTTGTTGATAAGGAAAATAGAGCGTAGAATCAGAGACATGTAATATGTGGAATTTTTGGCTCAGGATGGGCAGGGGCGAGGGATTTTCGGGGGCAGGAATCTAATGCATAAAAAGGCGTACTAGAAATTTATAACGAGGATATTGCTTGGAATAATATCTTTTAGGTTTAGAAACGGATGAATTTTGATGACTTCTAGACTGTCAAGTACAAGAACAAGCGCATTTCTATTTTTTGAAGGAAAAGTACATTGGTCTAGCCCCCAGAACTCCCCTCGTAATTGCACCCCTGATGGGGGTCTTCACATGATCCAAGCAAGGACAGTTAAGTTAAACCCCCTTGTCCTATGCACTTACCTATCGACTTCAGAAAGGAGAGTTCGCAAGAATTCGAACGCATTCATTCTCGGTGCTGCTCCTAAGACTCCGTAAGGAAAGTTTCGAGCAAGACAACATTCTGAAAGACAATGCATCTAATGATATTAAGCCACAAATCTTTATACACAGAGGAACACTAAAACAACATTTATCACTATTTGTAAATCCATAACAGTATGGGATGATACCCAGAGAGTTTGAGGATCAGAAACAGAACAGTTTACAGTGTCTAGCAATTCTCATGCAGTAAAGAACCCAATAAGACGGTTGATTCATTCATTTTTCATTAGGCCGTGTTTTGCTACCCCCTTTCGATGATATTCAAAGCTATCGACTTTCTTCTCATGATCGATGGTTCATACATAGCCTTTATCTTGATTAAAAGGCTTCAGTTTATCTAGGTTTTCATTTACACTTTTCAGCTTTAATTTTGTTTCACGTGTATGGCAACCGATTTTTACGGTGTATGACGATTTTATGAATTGTGTGTAGCTATAAACTTGCTTTAGTAGACCTAATGCCCTCCAAAAAGCATCATCTCAAGGAAATGCATGGTATCCCATGTCAAAGACGTTTTTAGCTAGTTGCATGTTTGTTTTTTAATATTCTGTGAATCTACCAACGCCCAGTTAGGAGTTGTTGTGCCATCAGTTGTGTCACGTGAATCGTTCCCAAATTTTTCGTGGTAGATAAACCCATCTGTAGGGGGATTTTCTTCTGCGTCTTGCCATCGTTTTCTGCTAATATACAACTTCATACAATTATATCTTCTTATCCATAGTATCCATAGTATCATCTGTATACTCAGTATGACTATTCTCAATTTCTTCCATTTGATTGTTCAGGTATGCAAAATTGAATACTTCTTATCTCATGGATTACGATGAATGGGCTAGGCTCCGATTCCTGATCTTTTTACGATCATCAGGAGCATAGCAGAATTCACTTATGATATGGGACCGTATTGTTTATAGTACTAACCAAGGACTTCGGAGCAATGCACATATCATGACTATGTTTCATGCAAAGAAGGCCAGTTCTGACTCCCTAGTCCCCTTCTGAAAAACCAGGGGGTACTTGCCCCCTTCTTAATTCCCTCTCAGGTGCTCCAGGCTCTTCCTCCCCTTGCAGTGCTTCTTTCATCCCCAAACAGCTTATTCTTCTTTGTTCGCCTTCTCATTGCTTGCTGTTCCTGCCAACCTACTTAGAACTCAAGCCTCGTGTTTAGGCCCCTAGTTCAGCGGAGAACCACCCATTCCCCCGGGTGGATGGAGGAATGGGGTTTTGGCCACTTGTATTGCCCTACACCCAGGCTTTTTTCTCCATCAGCTTGGCAGAGGATGTGCCATTGGGACCAATGTTGAACCTTTTTAGCACTTGAACTAAAGTGAACTAAATGATAATATGACAAAACAGTTAAAGATGAAAAACCAGAATGGCCTACTACTTTACAATATTATTTTTAAAATTTATTCTTATGATTCACATTACCTTTACATAATATACTTTATAATCTACATGATTTATAGTCTACATGATTTTAGATTTGTACTTTAATTCAGTTCTACTTATTATTTGTTTCAATTTATTTGTCTTTATAAATGCATATTGTTTTTCTTTAATTCCATGTTATTTTTTATAATTGTTTTTATTTATTATGCTGCCAATTTGTGCTATTATTATTTTATGTCAATTGTTTAATTAAGTTAAGTATGTCTTTTCAATATATATTTATTTGTATTTTTATGATAAGTTATGTCACGTTTGTGTACTATAATTTTTGGCTACTCGTTATGTAATTAATTTTGTATAGCTTATATTCTAACTTTCATAATCTTTAATATCTATTATTTCTATTATAATTTCTTTAAGAGAGTGGCGTTTTATTTGTAAGTTAGCATTTTTATTAAAGACCATTAAAGTTTTTCATCTGTCTGCCTATTTTTCAATATAATAAATAATTTATGATAAAAGGTAAATGATAGGTAAACAAAAAGCAAGAAATAAGGGAGTTAAAACTTATTCAAATCCATACTTACCTCAAGTGCCTAATCCAAAAGCAAAGATTATGTGATTTGCCTTAACTGCAAAGTGGTAAAAATGAAACAATAATAATGTTATGAAATGATAATGAATAAAACAACGATTCAAACACAGATTTTTGGCCCCAGTTACAACTTTTTTGTTGGAACACTAACGAAGATAAGTTACGAACGAAGGACTCCCACAATAAAAATAAGGTGGTGAAGGAGAAAAAGTAGGAAAAGAATGGAAAGACAATTTGAAGCCAGATCTAAGTGAAAGGAGAATTAGAGCTTGAAAGAGAGAGGACTGAGTTGAAGATGACGTGAAAAGCTAAGGAGAAACGTGCGTGGAAATGTGACAATCTCTGTGGTCAAGAAAGTTGCTGAAAGAAGTAAGCAAGAGTGAATAAGTAGTGCAACACAACATAACAAACAGCGACAAAGTTAATAATAAATATATACTAGAATACGTTGTAAAGGGAAAAGATTAGAGAATATGAAACTGATGAATTAAAAAAATTTAAGCAAATTTAAGCACAGTTAGAACATGAGATGACACGAAAGCATAGATATACATGACACGACACGATAGATATGCACGACAGGACACGATAGATATATGCATGACACGACGCGATACATATAACAGCTACAATCACGACATATTTTGCAATCACACACAATACTACTTTGTAAGTCTCAAGCTTCTATCAACAAAAGCAGATCAACGAAAGATTGGATAAAGGAATCAGAGTTTTGCAGATGAAAGGAGGAGGGGGGAGTAGAAGAAGAAAAAGCTATGAAGATGCAAGACGGAGAAAAAGTCATGAGGACTCAAAAGCAAAGAGCTAAAATGGGGAAAAGCAATTAAGGATGAAAATAGAAGGCGAAAAGCTAGCAAAATATGAAAAAGATAGATAGAAGCTGAGATTACAATAACGATAGTGACATTCAGACACAATAGACTTCCACTGGCATTTTCTACCATTGCTATTTTGGAGATTTGGCCTTTCAGTGCCAGGACAATCAATGGCCTGACTTTGGTTGCCCCGCCATTCTGGGAGACCCCTTGTGAGGCCTGAAGTCGGACACTGGGTTTGCAGGACAGACAGTTGCAAATCCTCGAAGGGTAGGAATAGGCTGTTTCAGGATGAAAGTAGCACACTATATTATGGATAGGAAGAGTACCTCCAACTTAGGTGATGAATAGGAAGAGTGGTTCCAACTTGGGTGATGAATAGGTTGAGGGGTTCCAACTTAGGTGGGTCTTCCTTGCAATCACCTAGGTTGGCACCATTCTTCCAGTCCATCATCTAAGTTGGAACCACTCTTTCTATCCATCATCTGATTAAGTACCACTCTTCCTATCCATCATCTAATTTGGCACCATCTTTCCTATCTCTTATCTAGGTTGGCACTGCTCTTCATATCCCTCACCTAGGTCGGCACCACTCTTCCTATCCATCATCTAATTTGGCACCACTCTTCCTATCCCTCACTTAGATTGAACCATTCTTCTTTTCATCACCTAGGTTGATACCATTCTTCTTTTCTATCAACTAGGTTAATACCACTCTTCCTATCAACCTCCTAAGCTGATAAGCTGGAACCATTCTTCCTATCCATAATCTAAGTTAGCACAACTCTTCCTATCCATAATCTAATTTGGCACCACTCTTCCTATCCTTCACTTAGATTGAACCACTCTTCTTTTCATCACCTAGGTTGATGTCATTCTTCTTTTCTATTGCCTAGGCTAGTACCACTCTTCCTGTCCACCATCTAAGCTGGTAAGCTGGAGCCATTCTTCCTATCCATAATCTAAGTTAGCACCACAGTTCCTATCCGTCATCTAATTTGGCACCACTCTTCCTATCCCTCACTTAGATTGAACCACTCTTCTTTTCATCACTTAGGTTGATGCCATTCTTCTTTTCTATCACCTAGGTTAATACCACTCTTCCTATCCACCATCTAAGCTGACAAGCTGGAGCCATTCTTCCTATCCATAATCTAACTTTACACCACTTCCTATCCCTCATTCAGGCTGGACCACTCTTCCTTTCCGTCACCTAGGCTGATACCACTCTTCCTTTCAATCACATACTCTCTTAAGTAGGTGATTTTCCTCTGTTCCTAATGCTTAAAGCTTTTAAGTGAGACACGAATTTTGCGACAGAGTCTACTCTGCTTACTGGCACAGTAGACATTTGGGTATATTTTAGTTCTAAACTTTGGCTTGACTTTCCAAAGTTTCAATGAGATTTTTCGGCTTGTATATCTATCATTGCTAAGTGAGATAAAGATCGGACCACATTGTTCTTTGCATTACATCTCAATGATCAAAAGAGCCACATAGTTATGTTCTCATTTTACCCTTGGATATATCATGCCTGGGCACAACTGACAAGTTGCATAATTTTTAAGTGATTCTTCATGAACAGCGAGTCTCAGTATTCATATGCAATCTGTTTCAACCTACCTTTGTTTTGATCTACTTTAATATTTGTCATTGTAGATCATAAATATGTTATTGCCAAGAAATTTACGCCCTGGCCGCAAGAAATATCCTTACTTTTCTTCATTTTTGCCGTCATCAGCTGTGTAATCAGCTGTGTCAATTTCACCGCTATTCCTTCAGTTGCCATGCACTTCAAAATTCTAATACTTCATGAAGTGACTTTGTAAAAGCGATACATATAAATATCATCAAAAGTTTGCTCCCACTGCCAGGTCCTCTAGCGATATTTCTTCGAAAATTGTAACCTTGACCTACTAGATATTATTGTGGACATAGCCTCCCTATTCAGCATAATGATAGACAATCTCCCATAAGAGCCATATATGGATCATCATCCTCTACTCTTTGGGTCTCACCCCATACTGTTATTTACTTACTTTTACAATTCACAACTAAAACAATATTAAAAAGATTCACAACGTAATACCATTTGATACAATGCTGTAATTTTTTACATTTTTTTTTATTTTTCAAGTCTTTGAGGTGAATTTCTTGAAATAAACCAAACCCAGATAATTAAACCAAACTTTGAACCATTTGAATGTGAGAAAAATAAACGAAAATTACATCATTACTTCAGAGATTTGATTTGACGCCTGAAAAAGAAGTTCTCTCTGATTATGATTATTTGCATGCGAATGGATAGGTGCTTTTCATGATTTGGTAAAAGATATCATGATTGGGTAAAAGCTATCATGATTGGGTAAAAGGTATCATGATTGGGTAAAAGGTATCATGATTGGCTAAAAGGTATCATGATTGGGTAAAAGGTATCATGATTGGCTAAAAGGTATCATGATTGGGTAAAAGATATCATGATTGGGTAAAAGATATCATGATTGGGTAAAAGGTATCATGATTGGGTAAAAGGTATCATGATTGGGTAAAAGTTATCATGACTGGGTAAAAGGTATCATGATTGGGTAAAAGTTATCATGACTGGGTAAAAGGTATCATGATTGGGTAAAAGATATCATGATTGGGTAAAAGGTATCATGATTGGGTAAAAGATATCATGATTGGGTAAAAGGTATCATGATTGGGTAAAAGCTATCATGATTGAGTAAAAGATATCATGATTGGCTAAAAGGTAAAAGCTGGCATAACTTGGTAAAAGCTTTCGTGATTTGGTAAAAGCTATCATGATGTGGTAAAAGCTATCATGATTGGGTAAAGGCCACATCCATGATTAATTAAAACTACGTGTACATGATTAAATAAAAGCTTATTCTCTCTTTTCTCTCTTGCGCATCTTGAAAAGTATTATTTTGACTCCTTATTGATCAACATTGTTTTGAAGGATAACCAAATTATGCACTCCTTTGCTAGCAGGTTTTCTTTCCATCACCCCAGATTTCCTCTGTAACAGTCTTTGCCTAATTTGATCTCGGGATCAGTACTGTATTTATAATAGCAAATAGAATGTAATCTCTTCTAGATAAAATGAGTTATTGTAATAAAGATTGAAATAGAATTTTAAATAGTTTTGATGAAGAGTCTGATCTTTAATTTGAAATTAAAGAAGAAATTGCATTGCACGCAAGCCTGGAAAGCATAGCCTATCAAGAAAAATCATACCTTTATTGCAAGAGAAAGCCTTTTTTAAAGCCACAATAGCCTCTATCACTTGCTCTTTTCTTCCCACTTTGGGAGTTATTTATTCCACTTGTTGATGGCTCGCTATCATATGACGTCGAGGGCATCTGTGCGTCCCTTGCCTGCTTCTCCATCTCAGCCTTTAAAGCAGCTTCTCTTTCTTCTCTCTGTGGCATAATGATGCTTGAGAATTATTGGAAGCAACATATTTATTTATGTATGTATGTATGTATGTATGTATGTATGTATATATATATATATATATATATATATATATATATATATATATATATATATATATATATATATATATATATATATATATATATATATATATATATAATAATATGTCAAAGCCGCACTAACTTAGTATATAAATAAAACATAGAGAATTCAAAAATATACTTTCTTCTGTTGTAAACGTTTCGATATATTATCTTCATCAGTACTAACTCATGAGTAGTACTGATGAAGATAATATATCGAAACGTTTACAACAGAAGAAAGTATATTTTTGAATTTTATATATATATATATATATATATATATATATATATATATATATATATATATATATATATATATATATATATATATATATATATATATATAAATTTATATCTTTAAGCATAACATTTGCTTAAAGCAACACACCATTTTGCAATGCCCTACATAATATGAAATTGAATCAATGCCTACCTCTTTCCTTCTTTCTCTCCAGTCGTCATACCATAAGTAAGCAACATACCCAACAAGGCCAACTGTTAATACTGTTTGTGTTGCTCTCCACCAATTCATTTTGCTTAAACGCTTCTGATTTTTGCAGTGTAATAGGCAGTTATAATTCAGAGCAATGTGCAAGCCAGAAGACTATTAGCTGTGCCGCGATATCTTCTTCGGTTTGTCACGGCTTTTCTCAAATGTTTTGTGTGAAGCTCGGATTAATCGTTGCCCCAAATTGCCACCGAAACTCGGATCTTCAAGAAATATATATATCTATGGTAGCAGTTATCTCTTGAATTTGAAATGCGATCGTTCGTCGATATATCTGAAACTTGTGTGCGAATAGAGTGAAAGTCTAAACTAACTGATGCACATATATTTCTTCTTTGTATTATGACGTCAAATGAATGGATGCTAAAATGACGTCAAAACGTTTATTCCTCACTGAAGTTGATCGATTGATTTTAATATATGAAAAGATTCATGCCGGAACCATATGATTGGAAAGGAGATAGATCTGAACGATTTGATATCGCCTCATTCCTTCAAAGAGTAATTGGGGTAATTTACCTGTCTATTGGGCTTTGTGTTGTGCAGTACAGCAAATCTAATAGACAATATATATCTGACTCTATCGATTCCCTATGCATTTGGTTTGGTCGTCATTTATCGACAGAGACTTCATACATTTTCATTTATTTCAGATACTTAAATCTTACTTAGACTAAGAATTGGGCCTTATTTATGTAAAATTTTATCTTCAAATTTTCTACTTTGAAGTTCAGTCTGCTTTATTTTCATTTTTATTTTCATTTCATTTCATTCTAAGGGTTGCCCTTCAGCAAGGTTGATTGTCAATGGGGCCCTTCAGAGCACTTTAATTACAATAATAAAATGGAATTAACTATCTAAGACCTAATCATAAATAGCCCAATTGCAGTTAAAAGGAAAAAAAATAGCGCATGAAGCTCTAGTTTTGTACAGTTTGAAGCAGAAATATATCTTCAGAAAGTTTCTGTAGAAGCACTCAAAGACAATGCCTGCCTTGACTGAGCTGAGAGACTGCTCCCCAACTTTGCCCCTCCGAAGGGAAAACAACTGCTTGACGTTGAAGCTTGATGAGCCTGCTGAACTTCGGCTTAGTATTCCTGCTACATCATAGGCCGTACAGATCATCAGCATTGTTCATGATTTTCGTCAGGCTCGTAGATTCTTGTTTAACGAGTAGCTTTTTCATGAATCTCTTATATCTCACTAGAAAATGGTCCTCATGTTAGGAAGCTGGGGCGGGCAATTGGAGGGCGGTTTTCAAGCATTGGCGATGTTAAATGTTAAATATATATGCAAACACGAGGTTGCTTCAAAATGCGTATGCTTGCAAGCAAGGGGGTGGGGAGGGGGTCAAAATAATCGAAAATTTGTGCGTTCGTACTATGTCAGTGGCCCCTTAGGGTATTGTTCAAAAAGTCTGTCATGTGGTGAATCTGGGGTGCGAATTCACTCTCATAGTATTATTGGACTGTTTCTGCTTTTTGAGATGTTGAAATTCTACAATATGAGCCAAGTGCATTTCGTACAAAGTTTCGTTTCTATATCAAATCTCAAATTCGCACCAGAGATAGCATAGACAAATAAATCAAATTTGATCTCAAATCATAGCCAATGAAAACTTCTGATAAATGCATAAATAAATAGGAATTATTGATTGCATTCAGTAAACATTTAAAGCATATCTAGTCAACTTAAGTCCTAATCATTTGCATGCCAACACTCTCATGTTTGCAAGTAAATGAGGGGCCAAGAGAGGGGGCATACACATTGCTCCTTCGCAAAGTGATCATACAGCAAATGGACATAGAACGAAATTACTTTGTTGTTTTATTCATGCCCTACAGTTCAGCTATCACTCTCTTTCTCATATATACTTGAGCTAAAGGACACATTACACCTTTCAATATGGGTGTTCAAGTCAGGTTGCCATGTTGAATTCTCTGCATAATCTTGACGCGTATTTTGCTTGCTTGAATTTTTATTTCATTCTCTTAAAATTGCTTATTGGTAATTTCACGATCTTGAATTAATAAATGCAAGAATTATCGTTGGTTCTGAAAAGAGTGTACCCTTTGATATCGAACCAAAAGATATTATATCAACATTTCCATTCAATCTTTGATAGACAATTCAGCTCGGTAGTAGCAAGATTATGAAAGCATTAGTTAAAAAGGATTTCCCATGTTTGGTTCAATCTGGTACAATTAAGCAAATATTCATGCCTCTATTATGAGGTCGTGTAAGCGATATAATTAAAGCTGTAACAAATTTATCAATCCATTTGATTGCTAAACTTCAAAACATCATCAAAAACATTTAGCTTTACGAACAGCTAAATTGAAAGCAACAAAGCATGCTTGCACACTCAAAAACTCGATCTACACTTGCGGAAGGGGAATTACAAACGCCCCGTTATGATTAACTACAAAATAATGAACTTCCGATGCACTCCAACACATATATATCAATCAATTCTATCAACAATAAATTAGCTATGAAGGCACAAATTTAATATAATTGCATCAATTGCATTAATTTCTGCCATAATCTCGCTATGAACGTCGAGAAGCGAACATGAATGTTTAATTTTTTCCAGCAAATATGTCCCTAAACACGTTAAGCAGTTTCAATTCCTGTTATATCGAGAGCACTACGTTGGTCTTTCATCGACTGTGCGAGCCTTTTCTCTTTCTCTTTCAATTTAATTTTCTTCATTTCTTCTTCCAAGAACAGGGTGACCTGTCGGTGGTCAAAAGACTTCGCAAAATCTAGTGCCGTTTTTCCATGCTCTGATTTCTTGTTGATGTTGGCCCCTTTGCTTATAAGCAGCCTGACTAGGCCAATATGGCCGTTCAAAGCCGCCATCATCAGTACCGATTTTCCATCATGATCGGCAGAATTAACATCAGCTCCGTGATGAATAAGTATTCGTCCGATGTTATCATCTCCACTCGTTGCTGCCAGTCGCATTAGCGGCGTCCACCCCGACGTATAGTCCTTGTTATCGAGCTGGAAGAAGAAATAACTTCTTTAAGTAGATCTTACCTTACATCGTCTCAGGCCCTATTGACCCCAAAGAATATCAGCTAGGGAACAGAGAACTGATATCACAATATGTTACGTATAGGCATGTTTTTCACTAGACCTGGGTGGTATACTGTCCTCGGGCCACTGACGGCCCTTTGGCTGACTCTGGCTGGCTCGTGAACGATTAAATGGAAATCATAAAGCATGAATATTCTGCAAATTTATCTCATTCATACGCTAAAGCTGTTTCTATTTAGAGGTTGTTTCTTCGCATGTATAGAAAGCCAAACAGTATTATGGATAATTGAGCTTAGTCTTTTTAGCTAGGCCCTCAATCGTATATTCTGTTTCCCATGTGATCCCAATGCAAAAACAACTACGTAACCCTGTTTTTGACTTTCGAACAAAAGTAAGAAACTCCACACAAGAGGCACATGCTGTAAAGTTGAAAGTTCGCCTATGCCATGCTAAGACAATGGGGTATATTGCGTTTCACTGGTCCAATGAAGGGTGACACTTCTATCAGATCATTCATTAATTTCTTCATTTATTTAGTTATTCATTAATTGACTGATTCATTAACTCATTTATTCAGTCATCCAAACTTTCAAAATTCCATTATTTAGCTTCTTAGCAGTCCGACAAAATTTTTTAATTAAGAAACATCTACTCATTTCTTCATTCACTCATTCAATTCTTCCCAATCAACAAAACTAAAGGCGCTCGTTTCATATAAGGGCAATGAAAACATTCACGGCTTTAAAACATTAGCTGATCTTTCCTGTCCAATTTACCTTGACTATATGAGTATATTTAAATCGTCAACGATTTACCTCACAGCAGCTCTGCCACCCGAGAGTAATCATCTACCATGATATTCCTTTTTCCTAATCCTATTTAAAGTTAACTCATAACAAATTCCACTTGAATTCAAACTTTTCTAGTAAACAAAGTGACTTTAAATCGAAGTCATGGTAGCATAAATTTGGTTCACCATTGTGCCCCCCAAGACATTCACGAATGTGTTTTACTATGTCTTTGCGAATTCGAAAAAAATCAAGACTTCTTTAAGGGCATTGATTTCCAAGTGTGTTTTGTACTTATCAGTCTACAGTCCATACGACTTTAATCTGGTGTATCTCGAACCAAGGAAGTAAACAATATATCTTGTCATGGGTGTATACGTCCCTGTTATGGGCAAATTATGCAGACACCAGATAGTCTCATGTGTTCTTCGATACTTTTGTTAGAACTATTTAAATATTTCCAATCTACCAAAGCGGTTGATTGTATATGATAATGATTTGACAATCCAACCGTTCTGGTTTCGAAGTAGCCACCTTTCGAAGCTTTCTCACTCCAAAGCCAGTGAGATATACGCTACCTAGATGTTGATCATAACTAGCAGATAAATACACAAGAAATTGTGAGAGTTTCTTTATGCAAGAGGAGTGCATGCACTCAAAACGTTTGATTAGCTATTTAAGTGTCTCGCAATTTCCATAATGAAATTGTGCCGATAAATGCTAATGAGAAGACAAGCCCACTCGGTTTTTATCAAATCCTTCGTCTCCAATCCTTTTTAAATCAATTATATCTTTTTGTCCTTCTGTCTTTCTATCTTTCAGTCGGTCTGTTTGTCTCTCATTCTCTCTGTCTCTCCATCTATCATTCTTTCTGTCTTTCCGTCAAAGTAGATAAAGTACCTTATTGAAGCCAAACTCATATCAGATCATGTTGACAGGTAACAAGCCACCTTAGAGCCTATCTTCATTGCCAATGTAACATAGAACAAGCCAATGAAGGACAGTAATAGCAACATGGCCGTCGTCTCCTCCTCAGAATCAGGATGCACCCTGTTCAAATCCAATTCCAATATGTCTTCAAAGCAGCGAATAAACCGTTTCGAAGCTTCCGACCAATCGCAAAGTGACCTGGATGGCACACAGGTATGCCAGAGCATTGAGCAACTCCAACAGTTAAGTATGTCAGTTAGATAGATGGATAAGAATATGCTGGTTGACTATCGATGAATAGAAATTAGACAACCAAGAGAATCGAGGCCCGATAGATGGTAACTTCCAGGTACCTACTTACAACTTACTAACTTATTTATTTACAATGACAAGCTGTAAATCAGCAGAAGTAAAGGAGGTAGAGGTTTATAGAATGTCAAAACACTTCCGGAAGGTAGGTTCATGTCAATGTACTAACATCTGAACTTAACTCTGAGCGAAACCACATTGTAATGTATCTTAACGAGTGTGAGGAAGAATCGAGTAAAAGAATCCCAAGATATTCTGAGGACTGCTAACATAGAGATCGAAACAAAAGAGAAACCTAAAGTATTGAGTTGAAAGTTTAATGCAACAAAGGCGATTGAGCACGATGAAAGATATACACGTAAGATTATGCATGGACTTCTCCAGAGAGTGATGCAAACATTGACGTCCACACAAGCCTCAGTCAATCAACGAACAGACATATCATCTCACTTTGCTGGCTACCTCAATGCAATCATGGACCAAGAAATACCTACATGGTATTTGCAACATAAACGGCACGTTGATCAAGGCCTAGAACCAACCACTGACAAACATTGTAGGTTAAGCCATGCAAGTGTAGAGGATGTAATACACGTGATTCATGGCTGCCCACACATTTCAGAAAGGTATTATTTGCCAATGCGACATGATGCTTTGGCAAAATATGTACTGAGAGCGGTAATTATAAAGAACCACCCTGAACACCAATACCATCACTCAAGAGAACCTGAATATATAAAAAAGATAGATCATAATGAATACTGGTGGAATTTGCCAATAAAACATATTCAACGGTTCCTCCTAATAATCCTGAGTTAATAATGTTGGAAAAACTGAAGAAAATAGTTTAATTGACCATCTGACGTTAACATCTCCAATATGATACAAGAAAAAATTAACAATTATGCACCGTTACTTAGAAACGTGCAAATCCTTTGTCCTGATTATCGCTTTGAAATGCCATATATATATAATAGCGGGAGCACTTGGGTTTGTACCGTCGTGCCTCCTCAATTGCATGACTGACCTCGGATTTGAGAAGAAAGAAGTTCTGAGGCACATCAACAAAGTGCAAGCAATTGTAACTAGTGGAACAGTTGAAATATGTAAAACGTTCTTAAACTTTTAAACTATTGGAACTCCATCGATAAAATATTAGCTCTGATTTGATTAAAATGTGCTGCTTTGGGTTAACTGCGAAATTAGTTTAGACATCCAATAATCAGTCTTGTCTCGAGGTTTGAGACCGGTTGGTTTATTTAATTGTATAGAAATGCTAATTGTAAATGAATTATATATGTGAAGCTTACTTACTTGTCCTTACGTACTCACATAGTTACTCGTCTATATGCAAATCAATTTTAAGCTGATTTGAACTCCCATAATCTGATTGCAACTCTAAAAAGTGACATTACCTCCACTCTTTTGTTCACAAGCCAACGAACCACTTCAAAACTTTTACCATCTGCTGCCCAGTGTAGTGCTGTCGACCCAGTTTTATCTCTTGCCTCAAGATTCGCTTTATATTTGTAAAGCAATTCTGCGCCTTTCAGATTGCCTAGGAAATATTTAAAGCAAAGTCATCAATGAAATTCGGTTACTGCAAGTTTAATCACGGGGACGATCACTATCCATTTTTGAATCAAGACTGAATTTTGTAGCACAGAAACAATTGAATATGGATCTAGAGTCAAGGCTAGCATATGCTGTGCAGAAAAATGCCTTCTTCGGAATCAACTACATTAGGTTAACATTACACCAGACAATATTTCTGTTGCATAACTATGCTTCCTCAGCCAGCTCTCCATTCGTGCCCAAATTGCAGGTGCCCGTTTAACCACTTCTTATCTCAAGTCAAGAATTACTTTCAATATATCTCATTCTCTCCACACATGTTTCATAATAGGATTAGTCAAGCTTAAACTTGCTAGCAGCTCTTGCTAATGATACACTGGAAACATAGCATTTTTGCTGATGCGAGTTTTGATAATTCTTCAGCCAGCAAAAGTATATAATATAAATTCCAATAGAGTAAACTGACAAGGTAGTATATAGTACACTCATGTGTCGCCAAGTTTTAATAGTCCATGAAGCTTTGGATTCGCGCTGATCTACACTGTCTCCTGATTGCAGAACTGATCACTAAGTTCACATAAAATGTGCAAGATTGGAAACACACCTAGGGAAAAGTTGAAATGCATAATAATTCATTTTTTCGACCATGGGTACTCTGCTTCCAATTTTCAGCTAGTTTAATTGCTAAAAAGCCTCCTGGCCGAGCATTCCTGCTTGGTATAAACGTAATTCTTGACTACCTGTATATGCAGCCATCATGAGGGCGCTCTTTCCACCACTGCTTTGGTAATCGACGTCAGCGTGATGCTTGAGAAGTATCTCCGCGATTTCGTTATGCCCTTTTTGCACTGAATACAAACAAACAGCATTAACTGTAACCAATCAGGAGGACAAATATTACCTGCTCTTTTATGTTGATATTTCATACAGTGACAGTTATCGATGATATAAAACTAGTCCGAAGAGGGCTAGTGTTTTTGTCCTTACTTCTGTCGAGAGTCACTCCTTGCAAGCATTTGAAGTAAAATACCCTTTAGATGTATTCAAACAAATGAACAACTCAATAAAGCTTTGTCCTGCCGTAAATGTTGTAAACGTTCGTTAGATTTGACTTCATCAAGCCCTCTTCGGACATAGGAACCAGAAACGAAACTATTCATGCCATATTGAGAAGCTAAACTGGGAGTCTCAAAATTTTTGGAATCATACTGAATAAACTGCAGGGATTTAGGAGACGTAGTTCCATAGTAGAGGCTTAAAGTAGGGCCAAGCACTTCCAGTATATACTCTAGCTCTGTAACTAAGAATACTTCTCAAATTTGAATATTGCACAAAGAACAGGATTGCTCTAACATATCTCAGCTTTTTCGTTCAGCAATAAAATGGAACAAGAAAAGATTAAAATGTGCAAAAGGTGCCCAATAAAAGACTCTGAAGATGTCGCTGCTGTTCTTGCCCAAGTTCCTTCATAGCGTAGATTTCGCGTGTACAATACTGGAAAGAGTTAGATTACAAGCTTAAAATAATGCTATTGTATGACAAAACATGTAGTAATTTACAACCGTTCGGTTTCATAAAGCATGATGTAGATTGGGTAACATAAACATTGGTTCTATAATGATGTACTCAAGCAAGGTACTCACTGGCAATCATTAGAGAGGAATAGCCAAATTTGTCAGGAGCATTTATGAGCTCCTTGCTTAGCTCTGAAAAGCAGACAATAGCCATTATAACAACCATATTTCTAACAGCCTACTTCGTTTTTTATAAAAAGTGATGGCAAGCTTAGCATCATTTTCTTGAATGTTAGATCATTAGGAATGAACTACAAGTTTTGATTGATATTAAAGGGTAGATTAATGTCTCTGCTAGAAATTCCAGAAGGACTTCAGGAATTTAGAAGTGGTATCATCCTTTGCAAATACAGAGGAACTCTTATTGTTTGGGACTGACTTCAACTTTTAAGCGAATGAAATGAAAGAGGAAACTGCTGTAGAAAATTTGCATGGTTTATTTGGCATCTTTAAGTATTTAATAATAGACTTAGTTAATCAAAAGTACATGACATCAGTAATTTATTTACAAATAAGTAAAATGCTAATGAACAGGAAGATAATAATATAAGAGTTTATTTATATTAAAAGACAAAGCAACAAATTAGTAAACCTAGGACTCAGCCCTCAATTTTGTTCTGGTTTCCATTAAGGCAATGGTCTTATGATGATAGTGGATATGTTTGGTGGTAAATATGACTGATGATGATGACAGCAATGGAGGTGATGATGATGATGATGATGATGATGATGATGATGATGATGATGATGATGATGATGATGATGATGATGATGATGATGATGATTGTTGCAAATATTATTTGTGAATGACTCTAATCATAATCAACACTTTAAGTTACCTAATCATTTATGCCAATTAAATATTAAAATCCTCTTGTAAACATTACCTTCATAGATTTAAATATGCTATAATAAGAAAGAAAAGAGGCAGAAGTTTGCAAAATTAATGAATGTGGTTAGCTTTTGGACAAAACCAAAGATGAAAAGGTTACTCCTTGTTAACTGGAAGTTGTTGTTTTCTTAATCCTCTTCAAGCAAATAAGCTCCAAAATGGCTTGTTAAGAGGTTAAACTTAGTGGATTGTACCAGGTGCACTGAGCTTGACACAAAATTAAACAATGAATGAATTAATAGTGTTTGAGAATCTGACTCATAAACCATATGATGCAAGGGCAGATCTCCATGGTAGTTTATCATAATGAAGTAGATAAAAGATACTTTGTCCCTGATGCTTTTATAACTAGGTTGTCCTTATAACTGTGCCTATATTTCATGCCACTGATCATGATCACTTCATTGCAATCATCAATCACAATTATCATTCATGGTAATCAATACTGATCTTCCATGCACCATGCAGCAAAGTCGAACTAAACTATTTGCGTGAACTTCACATCATTAGCAATGGAAACATTACTCCAATGCAAAGTTATGTGCCACTGACTGCAAGAGCGATAGACAGTTTTTGTCTTCCTTGAGGAAAATTTTTACCTTGCCTGCAAAATTTACAAAGAGTGAACAGAATATTGAAATATATTTTGTTATAGCTTTTGTCAAATGTACATTGAAGTTTTTATGCTTTTATAGACCAGACAAAGTCTTATGCTGAAATTAAAAGTACTTTAATCAAACGAAGAGCATCAATTTGTTAGTTGTTTCAACTCAGAACTCACCTCCTAGAACTTTTTCTACAGCTTCGACATCATTTCTGTTGGTAGCTTTATGAAGATCTTCACTTGATGCTGGCTTTTTCACAGTCGACACCTCAACACTAGCACTCCAAGGGCTAGTACCATGTTCATTGGCAGATCTTAAACGAAACCGATACGTAGTTTTCGGCTCAAGACCTTCAAACACGTGCCTTGAGGAAAACCCACTGTAAACCGTTCCAAATCCTCTCTGGTTTGAGCCAACTTCTTCTTCCTGGACAACAAAATGGAGTCGCTCATCCTTTCTTATCGGTGGTAGACCGACGTGTTCCTGAACCTTCAAGTCAACACCCCAATACAACTCGACTGAATTGTGAGTTACTTTCCCAACAATTGGTGGATCTGGTCTTTCAGGTTCGGACATTTCTACGCATACCTTTCTAGCCCCTTTTCCGTGGAATGGACTTCTTGTTCCTCGAGCTACTTCACTTGGATCTGAATACGAAGAACAATGAAAGAAAACGGTAGTTCACGTGGAAACACAGCCTAGCCAGACAACAAGCTGTCAAATAACAAGGATTCTTAAGCTACTGAACGCTTATAAAGATCTGCTAGATTCTCTGAGCTGCGGTTTTTGGTTTTGAAAGCCCCTTGCTGTTCGTTCAACTGTACTATCTGCCATCTTGAATACCATGGAAACTATCCACATGGATCTCTTTTCTAATATTAAGCCTCGTTTGAATCGAGGACGCTGGGAGATAAAACGTCTACACTTTGCAGTCGAGCTGCATACTGCACATAATCTTTGATATTATCATAGTTAGCAAGGTTTAAGGAAAGTTAAGTGTGAGATTTCTGCGGTAGATCCGAAGGGCACAGATCCCTCCCTACACGCCTCTTTCGAAACTGGCAGAATCCTAGCAGTAGCGTAGCCAGTGGGCAAGGGGGGCGATCGCACTAAACTGGACGTAACTTACGCCTTGTGCTTGTCATAATTTTCTCACAAACTAGTCAAACACAGGGACTTTCCATCCCTCATTTTAGGATGGTCTTCCAAAAAGGAGGATAATCCTTTTGTTTAGGAAAAAGCGTATCCAATGAGGCGTGAACGTGCAGACAGGTCTCATGGCTATGTGGAATCCATGTGTAATCATAGGCATTCTTTGAAATTACGGAGTTTCCAGACCAATGCTTCAACGAGATTCGCGAGAACTTTGATGTTGAAGCTGCTGTTGTCCTTGTACCGTATCCAACGCTACATTGTCAGCTGGAATGAAACAACGGCAATCTCCCGATTCTCCCACCACAGAAATATGAATGTCCTCTTTTCAACATGATGGTTAATAGCAAAAAAAATACCATCAAATTCTTTTATGGAGCTTTCAACCATGAATGCGTGGTAATTGTACATAGCATGGGGAGGATGTGAGAACATACTAAAATGCGTGTGCCCTACGCGCAATGCGTGGCACTTGGCAAATATGTACTATGCTCATTTATACTATCTTGTGATTCGATCTAACTATCCTTCCAACGGTTTAATGTAAACGTATTACATTTCATCCTTTTCCCATATTTTTCTGTAGCCCATGTGACATGCAGCTAACTAATTCATTGTCGCGATGCATACTACTTTAATACTGCTATTTTAGTTGATAGGTTTTTGTTAAAATGTTTGGGTAGGTTTTATATAAAACTAACACCTTGTTAACTAGGCCGAAGACAGAGTGGCTTGTGAAAGCACTCGTGTCTACTTTCGTATTTTGCATTAAGCGTTGTTTATCGCACTTGGACTCTCAGTGCTTGGGAAACACTAAGGAGTGCCATTTGGCGTTTATTGTATTAGTTGTTTCGTCGAGGCTCCATGGGGTAGAGCCAGTATTATTGCTAGTTTTAAGGTTAAGTTTTTACGAGATTAGGTTAGGACGCATATATTAATAAATAATTTTTCTCAAAGATTACGTATCGTTGCCATTGCACCGTGAATAATATAGCCTTGTCATCATGACCGAGCATTACACAGCATACTTATCTACTGTTTAGGGAATTCTAGAAAGAACCAGGATTACGCAATGCTTCTTTTGGACTGAAATCTGCATCGTAATCATTCGTTGGTTAGAAGCAAAACTGCTGACACAACATTAGGTAGTATAGAGTATTTATAGCTCCTCATACATTGAGTTAAAGAGAGTCAAGAGAGGAAAAGTGAGTTATAATGCGAACATCGATGGTATGACGTAGAGCCAATGGCAAGGACGTATGTCACCCAGCCGAGTCCTGTATATAGAGTAATACAGTATACCAAAGATGACTTCTCTCTGGACATGGTTCTGATTTTACAATGACATGGCAAACCACTCGCAGCCATCACAGAAGATCACATCATCTTAGTTTAACATCTAAAGTACAGTTTAGCCCACAACGATCATCATCATCATCATCATCATCATCATCATCATCATCATCATCATCATCACGATTTCCATCATCTCGTCCTTTTATTTTTACATTTTACACTACTATGGCAGTCTTGGTGGTCTAGACACTTTTCCTCAAAATGATACAAAGGCCCTTTTTCTGGGAACATTTTGAAACCGTTTATTGTGATTTTGGTAAAAAGATCTGTTACAATCATCATTAAACTTGAAAGCAAGAAGACCATAGCAAGCAGCAAATGGGCTAGTTTGTTATATGTTCACGTAATAATATTTATAGTAAATATAGTAAATATAGTTTATTATATATATATATATATATATATATATATATATATATATATATATATATATATATATATATATATATATATATATATATATATATGTGTGTGTGTGTGTGTGTGTGTGTGTGTGTGTGTGTGTGTGTGTGTGTGTGTGTGTGTGTGTGTGTGTGTGTGTGTGTGTGTGTGTGTGTGTGTGTGTGTGTGTGTGTGTGTGTGTGTATTTATGTATGTATGTATGTATGTATATATGTATATATGTATATGTGTATAGCATTATTTATTTTGTAAATTGCTAGATAGGTTTTTTAACATGACCTCATGGAAAACAAATCTTGTGATCTAAGTGGCCAGTATGTATAAAGAATGAAAAATGACTTGAATGAAATCATAAAAATTCCTGTAAGAATGAATGGAATGACATATAGAATGACAAGAATTATGATCTATGAATTCAAATGCATCAGTCATCTCGTAATCGATTTCACTATATTGCATTGCATTGTGACCAGGGGCAAAACTAGCTGAGGGGCAACTGGAAGGGGGAGTGCAGCATCCCCGAGAATAAAGATGTTGCTTATTCGGGCAGTTTTACTTATCTGCTCTTATGTTGGTTGGGGAGTTCTAAAGATTCTCATTTATGTCGCTCTTTGATTATTACTTCTGCACTAGCGGAAAACTCGTAGTTTTGTCTCCATCACCTTGGGCCATTTTTTTCAGGATACGATATGCCCTCTCATCAAGCAATTGACGCCTTTTCGTCGAGAATACGAGCTTCACGCTTGTGTGATATCCCCAAACCCCACTGTTGGAAAGGACAGGGTTCTAATGCGGAAAGGTAACATGCATCGCAATCCAACTTTGTTGTGTTGACTAGCTGCATCACAGATACAGGCATACAACGTTGAATGGAAAAGTATTCAGCTACATTTACTCAAAATTGGTTAAATAAATGCAAATATTTACTTGTGGTATTCTTCCTTTAAAGCGGCTACATATTAGTGCACCTACCGCAATGGCGGCTTCGAAGCTTGGAGTGGTCTCTTTGTGACCAGAAAACAATATACAGGTCTAACATTCAAAATAAACACCAGTCAGTTAAGAAATTCCTACAAGGGATATCGAATGGCTTGTGTTAGATGTCCCATTCACTTACAGAATTTATATTGTCAATACCAATAAATTTTTAATGGACTGATTGTTTAGTTTCACTCATTATTGGGTTGCGTCCTTGCTTGAAATAGCTTATTTATTTGTTCGATTTTTGCCCTGACTCAATATCAATGAATTTACCAAAATCATCCTCCGAAGACCTGAAGCCTACAAAATGAGCAAGCATGCAAGATGCAATGTTGTATGACCAAACCGAAACCCGAAGTTAGTAAAGGCTAGGCAGAAACGCTGACGATATCTTCCACCTGATATCAGCTGTTTTTAAGTTCAATGAAACAGTTTTAATTAGTTTGTTACATAAATTACTGCCCAAATCAATATGCCATCTTGTGAAATAGCAGTGAATGGAACTACCACAGGCAGCTGAATCAAGGCTTGCTTTTTTGCCTAAAGTATTTTCACTTTTGTTTACCTTGTATCTCTATAACGTTTTATAGCTTAAATGGACATTACAAGCCGTTATCAGCTTTGCAAAACCCCGATGAATAAGCATTTCTAGTGCTCATGAGTGATTGCAACAAACACAGCAAGCAGTGAACTTGGAAGACTAACAACTACCGTTATTGTAAAGTGCAAATTTGTACTGCGTTTTGACAAACCAAAGATTAGTCACCTCAATATGATTCCTTTAGTGGAGAAGCTGATTCTTGAATATGATTCCTTCCAGAGAACAAGAGCAAATGCTCGTATTGAAGGCTTAAGTTAAGTCTTGGTTCTTTTACCAGCCA
Organism: Mastigias papua; assembly: GCA_964019165.1. Taxonomy (NCBI): domain Eukaryota; kingdom Metazoa; phylum Cnidaria; class Scyphozoa; order Rhizostomeae; family Mastigiidae; genus Mastigias; species Mastigias papua. The sequence continues at coordinate 13,033,957 of OZ025283.1, read as the reverse complement.
GTGCGCATTGAGTTTGATCGTCAGGAGATATTCTGATATTCGTGAGCTGTCCCTGCTTGCTGAGCTTAATTTGATGTACAGTATTTTCTTGGGACAAACACAACACAATGCCGAAGTGAATTGTATTTTTATGCTGGTGTTGTGCCCACCTTGGACTAATCCATCATCAAATATGCGTCTTGATATTCCTCTTGTACCTTTTCAAATCTAAGCAAAAAAGTTCAACCGCATTCACTCAAACAACATTTTATGACCAGCCTAATCTGGCTTATGCTCCGAAGCACTGTCTTGCATTACATCGATCTCTGATTTTAATGACTGTAATTAAATACGGAAATCACAATCGGGTAATACACGTTTGGCTTGAATACTTTTTTGCTGTTATTCCATCATTCTTAATCCTTCTATATATCACAATGCACCGTAACACATTAATAATTTAAACTGCTCGACAATTAATTGACCCAGGACATGAAATGCACGTTCTTCATACCAAGGCACCGATTTTCGAAGCATGTGCACTCTCACTGTTTTTTATAAGAGCCAAATGATTTTTGTCGAGTCTCGATGTTTTGCTTGATAATTTTAGACTCAAATGTTCTCTAAATGGTTCTTCTTTCAAGAGTGATTTTTTGCATGTATTTGAGAGGCTGCACACAGTAAACGGTTTAGGAATGCGAGTAGGTGAGTACTTATGAAAATTCTCATACGATGATGAGCAGTGCTCTTTTCTTTTATGGAAAATCAGGCAGGCATCAGTTGTCCTATGAAATGTGTTCGAACATGAGTGTCAAACCTGTTCCAATGCGACTGTCTAATTTTCCCCGTAGGTGAGAGTGCTTGCAGTATAGTACATACTAAGCTTTTGCCAACATTTTGATATTCAAAGATGAGAAGTGAATGCTAAAGTCAAGAAGGAATAAATATGCTCATGCCCCAAGAATGAAAGAAAGCAGAAGTGTATGTTTTAACTTATTAGGTTGGAATCCGTTCATAAACTTTTTCGCTTGATCATACTAGAAGACCTTTTAAACACAACAACAACATCAAGAAACCACACCAACCCATTGTATCAAGATGGCGGACGTAACGAAGGATATCAAAGCTAAATTTCTTGAGACAACTTACAAAAGTGCAGCTTTCTTGCTTACACGGTTTCCATACGCGTCAGCCATATTGCTTATGCTTTCAACTGCAGAATCTTTCAGGACGAATCTGTCGGTTGAGAAGAGGAAGCTCACTCTATCGCAGATCCACTTGGGTGTTTTCTTTGTCTCTGCGACTGCAATGTCGTTTAACTTATTCGGAACAAAAAGACTATTTGCATTGGTAACTGCTGCCCAGTATGCCGTTTTATCTGTAGAGGAATACTTGGATAAGAATAGAAAGGAGACTGTTTTGGTAAGATAACTAGCTGCTTTTGAGTGAGACAACGAACGACTGGAATGGAACTATTATAACATGGTAGGCCTATGGTAGCTTCATTGCCTGGGTGCGGACGCCATGCCTCAGTTTGCATGTGGCGTAAAATGCTTTTAAAGCTAATTTATATTAAAGCTATTTGATATATAAATATGTTTTTATTTACATACCAGTTAATATATTGTTTTATTTATAGATTATCTTACTTTTACAACTAGGTGAGAAATATTTCCAGAAATGGTGCAATTATTGGATGCTATCTACTTGTTGCTGGTGGTTTAGCAAATTTTGAAAGAGGTGTCGAAAGGAACAGGAGACTACTTCAAACTGGAATTCAATTGCTTGGTATTTATTCCTTCATTTATGCAGCAATTTTGTGGAACAGTGTGACTGAAATGAAGGCTCATATCTCTCATCTACCAGGTGGCATCTTCACTACCTATTTGCTATTAGCTTTATTTATTGCCACAGGTATCTGTATATATGGTAGCTATGAGGTATTTTATTTTTCAAAGATTCTTGCATGGCTGCTGTTTGTTGTGACTTTATTTGTTGACACAGACACAACATGGTGGTGGAGAACAGCCCATATTCCAAAATGGGCTGTAATGACAATAGCATCAAAACATGCATGTGTTATTGTTACATTGTTACTAGTTAGAGGAAATATAAAGTAGAGAATGGAAGTAGCTTACCTTGAAGCAGAATTATAAAATAGAAAGCAGAAGTTTTCCAATTTTTTATCATGACTCTTCAGTATTGATTCCATAGGGGAAGTTAGCTTTCATTTCTTCCACGAGACCATTTTCATTTACTTGAAGACCAACCAGAGGTTTATTTAATAATGACGTACACTATGACCATAACTTTCTTCTCTTTGCTTTTTGTTGGCAACATATGGTTAGTCAGTCTTCCCAAGTTGTGCCTCACAGAATCCATGTGATCTATTTCATGACCCCACCCCCATTTGCTCCAGCCCCCAATTATTTTTTCTAAAAAATTTTCCAACTCCCATCTATTCACATCATCCCACTTATTCAATGCTTAAATATAGTATGTTCAATTTGGCAAAGTTGTTGTGGTGAGCATGGAGGACTAATCTCAACAAATAGTCAGTGTCTAATTCTGACATGCAACCACCACATGGCATATATTTTTGTCCCAAAAATTCACTTGAAAAACATGTCCACTATTTGGAATGCTGCTGCTGCTTCTCATATCAAAACTCTAAAGTATAGTCTTCTTCAAGTATTGTAGGATAACTATGCAGGAGGACAGTCTCAAAGAACAGAAAATCAAGTGTATTATGCAAGGCAGAAATTGTTTAAATATTATTCAATACTATGAAAAAGAAATCAATATTTATCAGCATTGGAGCATAAAGAAATCTGTCAATCCATCCATATCAAAAATGTCCCTATCTGTCCATCTCAAAGATTGTCCAGAAGCTTGTCAAGGTTTTCAGATGACTGATCTAAAGGTGATGGCCTAAAAAGGATATGATGAAATATACAGTTCGTTTATAGAAAGTGAAAAGTTCATAGTTTTTTTGCCCTCAGTAAAGCAAATACATAATCTGTTATGCCAGACATTCTGGCAGTAAACTACCAACCCTGTAGTAAACCTTTGCCAAAGTATATATGTATGTCAAATCATTTGCAGAATTTTGGCCTAAGTTTTTGATAGCACTAATGTTCTGTTGAGAACATGTAAACATACTGAGTCTGCCAAAAGAATGAAATAACAGAGTGACATTACGATGGCAATTTGATAACACATTTGGCAAAACCATGTGTATCTCATTGTGCTATTTGACTTTCTTCTCAACAAATGTGATATTGTGTTCAAACTGTTTATCTTAGTATTCCTTGCCACCCCTTCCAGGCATCATAGTGATCAGCTATAGATATGTTTTAGCGATACGCGCGTGAAAGGGTCGCATTGGTCTTAGTTTTGCCTCTCTGAGCATTCTGCTGGTTTAGAGAATCGTTTTACTTACGAACTGATGCTTCCAGATTGCTGCTTTTTTAATGGCCTCGGCAGAGACACTGTGCGCGGTAAAACTGTCCCTCTACTCGTGCTCTTTTTTCTTTTTGCTCGCTTCCTGTAATTAAAACAAGAACAATACATGACTTGTGGGTAAACCAGCCAATTTTATCTATTGCTTGATCAAATTATAGTGCTAAAACCCCCATTCATTAATGCCTCTACTTTGCTGTATTTCATTCATTGTTTCATTCTTTCATTGACTAATTCGTCAATATTTCCAGTTTTGCAGCCTTTGTCCTTTCATTACCTCACTGAACTACAGCGTCCATTAATCCTTTTATTACTTCATTCGTTCGTTCTTTCGTGTATCTGTGTGTTGTTCACAATATAATGCATTCATTTAAAAACCTATAACTCAACCTGCCTTATTCCTCTACAATTCCCCATCACACCCTGTTCGCTCATTCACTAACTCATGCGTTATTTATCGAATTATTCAATATATTACTCTACTTAGTTTTTCTTTTTCTGACAAATTACAACTTCACTTCATTTCTATGTCTCCACTCAGCGAATCATTCATATATTCTAGTACAAAACACATACGGGAAAAGGCCCTATCTCTTTCAAATTCTCCACTTATACATACGTATATGGTGGTACAAATTATGTAGGTTCCTTTTAGCCCGATATTTAACAGGGTTCGTATGGGCAATTTCTCTATCCACTGAGAAATAAATTCATCATCTTTACTAGCCTAATGCAAACCAATCAATGCCTTCAGTGGATTCTCCAAAAACATTACGTACATAACTGTGATAGGAAGGGTATGTTGGGATGAGATTAATGTTAAGATCCTGCAGCCCTATTACTGAAACTACCTCATCACGTTTTTTTATAACTTAAATCCGATGACGTCGGGGGGGGGGAGGAGGGTGGGGGCCATGGGTTGTTTCCTCAGCACGTTGAAACAAGGAAAAGGGTTATTTCAAAATGACAGGCTCCCTAGTGCTGGTCTTTTCTATGCATTATTTCGCTCAGCTTGAAATATACAAATATATTAGTAAATTTCTTTCAAGTTATGCTTGTTGATTAATTAAGGTCATCCTATGAAAAGATAAAAACGAAAGATTACGAATTGTTGCCTCCATAAAATTATTTATGTTTATAAGTATCTTATAAAACGATGCATGAGTTGTGCAGAATGGATATTTGGAATTCTGTAAACGTCGGCTTTATAATCAGATTCAGTTTTAAACATCAAATTCGTTCAACATTTGGGATTCCCTCGATTTCAGTGGCAGTGATTACAAGTACTGAAATATTCACCCAGGTATTTATCTTTATGGAAAAGAGCACTTCTGGAATATTCAAAAGAAAAACCAACTCATCCTTTTGTGTGAGTCAAGAGTATCACATGTTCAATTAAAAGATATAACGATTATTTCTTTGCACGAAGTGATTTGCTCAATCAAAATAAGAGACACCTGCATGGATTTTTACATTGGAAATGACGGGATTACATGTCCAGTATCAAATGGTTTACAATCCATTCAATTCATACGGACAACGACCATTCAAAACAGGAAGCAGATGCGCGTAGAGATTTGTCAGAATGAAAAATGTGTTCGTGAATCCCAATTAAAAGTTCCTCATCCTATAAGATTCGTTACATTTGGTTAAATTTGACAACTTTTAACAACTTGTATTTGTTGTCTCGTAGTGCAACGTATCATGTTGCTTTGCAATTTGCTTGCAAAGTCCTTTAATACTATCTGAATTTGTAAGACCTGCAAGTAGGATTAACGTAGAGGGGGACTCGGGGGCTTACTTCCTATATAAGAATGAAAACAGTGTTTGGGAGGCTCAGCACCCTTTCCAACTAACGAATGCCAATCAGGTGAATTTCCAACTCGGTAGCATCAATTCACCATTATTTCAGCGTCATGCATATTTACATCAAGTACTCTTCACTTTTATAATTTTGCATGCATTTAGAAGAACTTGAGTAGAATGTTGGGAGTGGTCATAGGCGTGACACATAAAAGTAGCCTACAGAACAGAATCCTCTTAACTTTTAAGGCGGCGCCTCTACCTAAAAGTGATAATGGTGGTATGATTTACTATCCTATCATAAAGTTTGCGAACGAAATGGATTACGGCGAATACGACAAACCTTTTTGAGGCTACAGTTACTTCTTCCTCATCTTCTTGATCTGCTCCTATTATCTGCGGCATTTCTCGACGATTTGCTCGCGTTTTACTCTGAGTAGATCGCTGTAAATCGTAAATTAAACTGATTACTTTCCTTTCAACAGCATGAATGGTACAGTGACCATTTTTTGGGTGCGTGCGGGGGGAGGGGGTAAATTTCTTGCTAAAGTAGACTAGTCGGCATTTTGACATAAGGTCGAAGGTTCTAAGAACTAATATATAGGTAATTGGCAAATCTCTTTTGAAACAGTCAGTGGATCCAGCACTGTTTACATTTGTACAAGAATACTTTCGTTGTATAAATTTTCGTCTTTCGTCCACACACACGTAACCAGTGTCTTGTCGCTCGCCATTATCCCATACTTTTAAAATCATCGTGAAATTGATACTTTTGTAAAGCCTTTTTATATTTTCTAAGTATGGGCGCTCGTAAACGTATACGGTGACATCATAACCTTGCTACTACCCATAATTCATTGGTTCCTTGTGGTTTGCAGTCTAGGAGTAGAGGGAAAACACTCTACTTCCACAGTAAGTGAACACTTGAAAATGCAGGATGTCGATAACTGATATATGAAGAGAAAATCACTTCGAAGAATGACCAAAACAAATTTGACATTCCTACTCTATGAAGTTTTTGATAGTTCTAGAAATCCCATCAAATGCAAAGCAGGCAAGCAAGAAATAATACAGGATATTCTGCAGTTGAAGTTTTTTTTCATAAGACTTACTTTTTCTTCTTCCTTGTCGGTATCATCTTCATCTTCAGAGCTGAAAAATGTCGTGCGAGTGACGTGCTTAAGTCATTGAGCTAAATAAATACCAGACGTATTTTCAACTGATATTGCAACACTGGTTTCAAAGTTGCGACTTATTGTGTACTTATAAGTGTCATATCTATCATCTGATTTAGACGTCATGAATGAGTGATTGAGGAGAGATCATATTGTTCGGTAAAATAGCCGTACACAACCTTTGGTGACCTACATGGGGCTTGTTCTTGTATGATCGAGTAGTACATGTCAGGTTGTGCGTTGTGCATAATTTTGGACTGAAATACGTTTGTATTTAGGTGATAATATGCGTTGTACAGGTGATAATATGATTTTATCATATTGTGAAATATGTTACAATGTTTGACAATTCAAAAAAAATAAACCTTTCATGGGTGGCCTGTGGTTCTACTTTTTCCTCAGTTTCTGAAATATGGGGAATCAAATTGCACACAAAACATTATATTTTATTTATCATAACGACAATATATTATAACAATAATAGAAGGATAATATGTCAGATAATATTTGATCAATATAATATATATTATATAGTTATAGAAAGTAGTTTGGCTAATAACATCGAAGTGTGGAAATGTTGTGGCAATTGGCTTCTGCTATGTTGCTCAAACACATGAAGTTATGGGTTCAAATCCTGCAGTTGAACAGTTACAGGTGATCTCAAAAAGAGATCCCCTGCCTATTCTTACAAAAAGTCCTTCAATAGGCACTCTCCTACCTCCAAAACTAGTTTCAGTAGGGTCCCAAAAGGAAGAGATGAAGGAAAATCGAAGCTTTCGAGAGTAGACATCTGGGATGAAGTCAAGCTACATCTTTCAGATAGAAGTTTACTGATTGTCTGTGCTTTGACTCTAAGAACCTATTATGGTTATTTTTACTGTATTATGGCGATTTAATGTACTAGGCTCTTACTCAATGAACTTATGACTGAGGTAGATATATAGGATTGTAACAATAGAAGCATATCAAAGAAAACAAATGAAATGAAGTATATTGCAAATAACAAAAGACTGCCCCAATCATGTGAACTGAAATATAAATTGCCTTCTTGAAACTACACGGTGTTTTTTTTATAGGAAACAAGTATATAAGAAAAATGAGGCCCAAATCAAGCAAACAAATAAGAAACACAGGCAGGCTGAGTTTCAAACGTAAACATGAAAAATCTGTTTTTGCAAGAAAACTTTTAATTGAACTGGAAACAAAATACAAATAAAATCTGTTTCTCAAATGTTTTTAACTAAAACTTCAATTTCTTGTCTCGAAGTTGCCTTGTTGCTATAGGAAATTTCAAGAATTTTAAGAAACACTTAAGAAACATTTAAGACTGGATTTGACAAAATATTAAGAAACATCCAGGCAGAAGGGAGAAAGTTTGTTTCTTATACAAAAAAAACATGTATGCCCTGGACAGAAACTAAAGAATTGAGGGAACCCAAATCGTCTTGCTAACATTGTACACAAAAATAAAAAAAAAGGAATGAATAGCTATGTGTTGGTGAACCTCCACTTGCTGCCTGTCCAAGTTTAAGATCCTCACCTAAAATAGACAAGATTTAAATATTACCCTGGTAATTGAAGCAATTCCACAGCAAAGATGCAAGCATTTTAACTTTCAGAATAGCAAATGGAAAGTTTTTATTACATTTTTCCAAGTGAAAATTTCATATATCTTCTTGCAAACATTATTTGAATCAAATCTCACAGAGGTCAAATCTTCAAAGTAAGTTAAACATACATGTCTGCTTCAGCTCTCTGATTTTTGCCTTTTTTTCATTTAGTACAGCCAAGAACTAAGATAAATAGCAAATGTAATCAAATTTTTTATAATTTGTACAAGCATGGTCTATTTTTTCTAACTTTAATTAAAATGCTTTGCTTATGAATATCATCTATATGGCAGGTAAGGATCAGATTAACAATATGTAAAAACACAACATTTACTGATTGATTGATTGATTGATTGATTGATTGGTTGGTTGATTGATTGATTAATATAAGTTAATTGTTTGGTGGCTAGATAAGGAATGACTGCTTCAATGACAGCAAGTATTGCTGAGATGAAGCTAATCGGGACTGCTCTTGTTATGAAAGACCAACTGTCTGAGAGTTTTTTGAGGTTTACTAAATACCTGCAATACTAAAAAGAAGGCCAGAAAATTTCTCTAAACTTTCAGGGAAGGTGCAAACTTCTTCTCAGCTGATAAGAGCTTCCATAGCTTTGCATTTCAGATACCATATGTATACACTAACAGTTAATAATCAACTTCATATTCAGTGTCCATGTACAATATCCTAATGCCTTTCAGTCATTTTGCTTTTCATTCTTTCTATGTATTACATGAATATATTGACTATTAATTACTAAATTTATTTGTCAACTACAAAATTTTGATATAAATTGCTTGCCTTTCCATATAGATCCTTCTCAAGTCCATCTTTTAATGTTGCATATTCTTCAAGTTTCTGCAGCAGATAAACATATAACATACTAAAATAAATAACTTTATTGTCATGAACCAATTGGAAGATAACAGCAGATAACAGACTTAGTTAAATATACAGAAAATATCTTGGCACATAAACCTTCAATGCAAATAAAGTTACTCTTATAAGATTTAAATTAAGTGAAGTATAACACTAAATATGAAATATGACATAACATAATATATAACATTTCCAACCTTCAATGTCTTTTCCCTCTCACTTAACAAATTCTCTTTGGCTGCCGAAAGTTTGGATATCTCCTCCTATAGGTTTGGTTTGCAAAAAAGGTAGAATGTCAATAGATATGGTCATTTGAAGATGCTATGTCACATGCAGAATTAAGAAATGAAATTATGTGAGGCTTTCTGTTTTCATTTTCAATATGCATTGATAAAAGAGGAACAGTTTGGTTTCCCAGTAAAAATGATGCTTCATGAATGCATATTGACCTATAATAAACATTCTTGCATCAACAAGTATTGAAAATAAAAACAATAACATCTTTAAATTCTTTTTCTTATCTGGTTATTGAATGTTTTGACAAGGCTTGAAACACTCAAATCTAAGAAATGAAGGAAATACTGTGAAGTACTAACAAGTGGACATCTAACTTAAAGCAAAAGGATTTAGGAAAAATAAATCAGACTGCAAGGAAATGACAAGCTCAAATGGGAATTCCCACTTGAGTCTCATTTTCTTGCACTTTCATTTCAAACAGATTTCTCTAGGATAACAAGATCTTGTTACAGAGTGATACAAATATGACATCAGCAAAGGAGGGAGAGGGTATAATGAGATTAAAACTTCTGGACATTGTAGAGGGAAGTGGGTGCCAAGATTTCAGCCACCTTTCTCCACTTTTAAAATTTTATTTACGAAATGTTGGAAAGGAATTAAAATGGATGCATAAAGTTCCAATGGAAATTGCTAAATAAGTAGAATTTCAAGAAGAGATGCCCCTCATAAACATTTTTGAAATGCTACAGAACAGTTGGGAGACAGAGGGCTAAAGTTAGTAGAACTTGGATTGCTAAGACTACATTATCTTTGCACTGAGCCAGATGTCTCACACAATCATCTTGAGAGTGTGTGGGGAATTCACAAATTTATACATCATAAGGGAGATCACATAATTTAAGTTTAAGCCCAACAAAGGGGGAAGGGTCTAAAAATACACAGTTGCTTTAGAAATCAGACATGCATGGCTCCTCATTACAAAAAAGAAGTGAAATAATTGGCTGACATAATTCAATATGAAAATTACCACACTAGACAAGGGGGATTGAAATGTGATCTATCTTACAATTATCTATAATGTGAGAAACATGCAAATATTGACTGGCATTTGTTTACCTTCATACTGCTAAACTGACAGACTATTGAATCTAAAAAGCATTTAATATCTTTCTCTCTGCTTTCTAGGAGTGTAGCAGTCCCCAACTGGAACTAAAATGCAGATATTTAGCATCAAAGAACTGGTGAGATTTTATGCAAACAATATAATATCTTTGGAAAGTTTTATATAATGACAGATACCATTACTCATGCTACTATTCATTTAGAGATTTACTAATATTTTGCTACTTAAGTAACAAAACTATTATATGTCTACATCTACATCTATGTTGATAAGAAACAGTGATAAAAACAAAACATACTTTTAATCCATGATCTAGCACCAATTTCCAAGTAAACTGAAAAGATATGATAAAATAAAGAACTAAGCAAAAAGAGGCTTTACTTTTATGACCATGCTTTCTAATTTACCCTCTTATATATTTCAAAGAGATACCCTACATAATTAATGTCTGAGATACTGCCACATGCAACAAGTTTGAAGAATTTAGTTTATAGTTCACATCACAAAATATACATTAGCTTTTTCAAAAAATTCACTAATTAGAATCTTATGAGTCAATAATATTTTACCTTCAGATGTTCATTTTCCAGTTCTACACTATTACTAAACTGTTTGCATGTTGATGATGGATTTGTAATTAACAGAGCACATTTTGTCTCCAGTAGAAACTCATCAAAACTCTTTTCAGCTGATGCTGCTTGATCTTCCAACTCCGCTTTTGATACTGATCATGTAAAACAAAACGTGACAAAAACGAATTCACATTTTTCATATCACTTTGTACCTTAAATTGCTAGCATTCTCACATTTATTATTGAATTTTTTGGACTGAAATACAAGAGATTTAATGTAGCACAGTCACGAAATAATCTGTCAGTCATGAGAGCTCTTCACTGGCAGTTGAAAGTGGGAACTAAGTCCCATTTTCGACTTTTAAGGACCCATAAGAAACAAAGCATCTAGGAATCATAATCGGTAGATAAATAAAGATTAGAGATAAATATAGATCGACCAAGTTCCACGATTTATTATCCAAGATGAAAGACTTCAGCAAAGATTAGCTCGAAAATCAAAATCAAAGCTGAGACTGTCATTTTCAAAGGACATACCTTCCCCATACCAAGTTCGAGCACCATCAACTGCGGTCAGACTTATCAAATTTTCATGCTTATCATTATATCCTATCTTGACATAATAATTGCTACCCGACGACTCAACCTTTAGGAAACTTTCTTCCATCTTTGTTACATTTACTTCCTCAAGCAAGTTCTTGGAAGTCCCATACTGAAGTGACCTCGATTTGCCATTTTCCATATCAAATAGAGGTTGTTGCTATCTAAGTTTTCAAATTCATCATGACAACAATGTAGCATGATTTTCCAGCAAGTAATACTAACAGGTTGTTCTTCGAAGAGAAAGTGCAGAAATATGGCTTCATTCTCGCCTTAGTACATTCAACAGCCACCTATCAACCTACAATGCCTTCGGTCAAATCATTCATGCTGTTTTGGGGTTATCTGTTGCTAATAGTTCGCAAGTTGCCCCTATCTGAAGGCCAGAGTTCTCAAGCGAGTAAGCTATTTCATTTATGTGCCACACACTATTGAAATATTAAAATCCTTGGCTCAAGTTTCTTTCTAAATATTTGAAAATAGAAATGAATAGAAATAAGAAATGGTTCATTCTGTCTCTAGTTTATTTATTGTTATATGCCTTTTTGGGCCCATCTTCTTGTGTATTTTACTATTACTTATTCAAAATGTAAACAGAATCAGAGTTCATTCCACACAAGCAGTACGCCCAAGGTACTCGGAGGAACAGTCAGTCCCTTGCCGAACCCTGAAAAGGGGTCATTGCATGCCTAAGTTCTTTGGGCCTAAATAAATTGATTGAACAAAGTGGCTTTATTATTTAAATGATTGGTGATTCTGCCAGTTCTCCCTCTTCTAGCGATGATAAGTTTTTTCATTGTCATTTATTATTTATTCTTAGTAAGCATTAATGATTATTAATTTTCATAGTTTTGTTGTACATTAAAGTTTGCTGAAGCTAATGAAAGACTTCTTTGTATACAGCATGTACATGTGACCTAACCCAGAATTCATGTGATCCAAATTGCTGTTGTGACCCAGATTGCACATCAGTTGACCAAACTGCTTTCACATTCTGTAAAAATATTGATTTGAAGTAAGTAATTACCATATATTGCAATGTAAATGCCAAATATAATGTTTTCCAGCATGATGCCACCAAGTTATATCTTCTTCAGAGTTGTCTAAAGGGCTTTTTCTAACTGTATGCAATCAGAAGTAATTTTTATCAGTCAAAGTAATTTTTATTTTGTAAGTATGCCCTTACAATTTTAATAATGAGAACAGCCCTTTACTGAAAAGGGAGCATTAGCCACTATTGAAGGAGATTATTTGATGGAAACAGGACCCCTGTTATTTGATTGTAGGATTTTTCCATTTGTTTCAGTCTTTCTTATTTCAGATATAAGCATCTTAGCAATAATTGTCTGGAAGCCTTTTGTCATTATGATACTAAATATTATTTTCATTAACCTGTAAAAATTTTTCATAGAAGAGATATTAAAAATGCTAAAAAAAAGTCAAATTCCTTTCCATGCCAATTGTGCATAGGGTGGCATCTATCTCCATTGCTGTAGTTATAGGCTACACAGTTGCAAGTGAAATGAAAGCTGCAGCAGGGGGCTAGTCCACTGTTAGCTACATAGCTTTACCAGTCCTGTTTCTTGTCAAGCACCACATGCGGAGACAATGGGTACCATTTTTGAAGTTTTTGGTATGACCAGGGCTTTATCCCACAATCTCTTGGTTGTGAAGTGGACAATCTAACCGCTATGCCACCACTACAGTGATATTAGTCTCTTGCAATAGTGGGAAATTCTTGTTGTCACTTTACATACATACTATAGCTTGTTGTATAGATTTTTCTTTGTGTTATTTTTATATTTGTATATCTTTTTAGCCAAGATGACAGAGTGTGTGTTTCTGATCAAGTCATTGAGATTTCAAATGTCAAGTACAGGACCTTAGGGACTGGAACGGGTTTATTTTGTATCCTCACTGATAACTGTGAGCATCCTTATAACTTTTATTGTGTATGAGGACTTTCTTTCCACTATTGGTGCTGCTTGCTTGGTATTTTAAACTGATTTTTATTTTCAAGAATTATTATGCATACTAAATCAGCCATTTCTCTAATGATTAATCCACCATATACCCTCCAGGGCTGGTTGATAGGCTTGATATGTTTTTAGAGCAACCAATCTGTTAGAAACATATGAGACATCATCAGCCATGACACTTCTTTGGATGGTGACATATTGAATAGCCAGCTTTCTTTTTCAATGATTTCAGATAGTTCAAGAAATTTTTACACCAATGTCCAAACAGCTACAACAGTTTCAAGATTCAATGAATTGCTGCAAACATATGGCAAGACAAGTTTCAGTCCTCCGTCCATACAAACACCAGAATATCTTGCAACATCCTTGTACAAGGTAGGTTAGTTAAGAGCTAAGTAATCAGTACAGGTATGCAGATAGTACACTCTTTGGCAAAAGGGTATTTCCATTTATAATCCCAGATTGCTCATTTGTGAAAAATCGCCTGATTCCTTGTTATTTCTTCTTTAAGTATGGAGATGCCATTCTGCTGTTATTTGAGAGCAATGTTCAAGGATTCTTGGCACTTCCAAAGCCATCATCTGGGAGTTCACAATGTGATGATCAGAATCCAGCTGGTGAGTTTAAATGTAGAATACCAAACCTTCTATTCACATCTACCTATGCCATTGGAATAAAAGATATTGTAGGAATTTTTCCATATTTAATGTTAGCAACAGTTCTACAACTGTAAGGGCTCCTTGAAAGAAGTAGAAGTTCATTACTCGTTACAATTGAGTGTTTGATGCCTGAACATAGCCAATGAAACCTCCTCCATTTCGCATCTATAACTTCAATTTTATATTTTTTTAATGAAATAGAGAAGCCTGGAGGTACTACCACAGTTGTTTAGCTGTTCGTGGGGTCTTCATTTTGATAATACTATGGGTTATTGACCTCCCAGATGACCTAGAACTGCAAATATTTACTTCACATTACTCTTTCCTGCTCTGTATGGCAAGTATCTTCGTTTTGACGTGAGCGATCGCCTTCGCTGGTAAAACCCCTCGCCCTCGTAAATACTGGTCTTCGCAATCCTCCCATTGACTTTTGTACACAGGCGTGTCTTCGCCCTCGCAAAACCACAGTTGGCTCCAATTGTCACGGTGCGTCAGGAGAACTTAATTAGTGTATTTTTGAATGAATCATGAATCCAACGCAACATTTGAAAATACTTGTATTACACTGATTGAAGTTTTGATGAGCAAGTGCCTTATATGAACTATGAGTTAGTGGAACAGATTTTAGCCATAAACAATAGCATCAAAAGTAGAAGAGTCCAAGAAACAAATGAAATCATGGAAAGAACCGTAGACATTTTCTTAAAAGAATGACGATTTTTACAGTAGCATTCGTAAAAACTTTCAGAGAGGCGATCGCCCTCCAAGACCAAATTACGCGCACGATGTACCGCCCTGCTGGTAATAATTTTTCCACGAGCATACCTGATCTTGCTCTGTATTTTTCAAGGTTTTATGAAAGATGAAACAACGAAATGTACTAGATTCATTACTGACCTCCCATCACAGTGTGTCAATGACAGAAGTCTAGATGTTTCCAGTTATTATACTCAATTTAAGCTGGTACCAGTAAGTTTGAACAAATCAAATAAGTTTGCTTTTACATGCACTTTTATATACTCCAAATACTCAATTTTGGTTTGAAGTTTTCAAGGGAAGGCTTTTGCATTAATTGACAAGAAAAGACATGTAATAATCCGGTATTTTATATGCTACTTGTTGGTTCTTTTATCCCTCATAGATAAAAGTCCTTGTTCGCTATTTTGTCTAGATTTCAGATAAATTTTCAGCTTTAGAGACCATCAAACAAAGTATTCCTAAAAGCTCAAGCCACTCTGTTACACCTCTGCTTTCAGTATAGGCATTTCAAGATAGTTTATTCTACCAGAGAGCACAATGTACCGATCTTTGGTAATTCCTTTACCGCAATGAGCGTTTTTCTTAACAAAGAGTTCACATACGTATTGAGACAAAACTCACAATAATTATGAGTTATCTATGCAAAATAGTAATAGCCTGAATAACATACTATATTGATGACAATTTCAATGGCTCTCTTAGGGCCCGTCCTTTCTTGCAACTGGTATTTCGTATGAACAACAGAACGTG
Organism: Mastigias papua; assembly: GCA_964019165.1. Lineage (NCBI taxonomy): Eukaryota > Metazoa > Cnidaria > Scyphozoa > Rhizostomeae > Mastigiidae > Mastigias > Mastigias papua. Next base: position 13,018,372 of record OZ025283.1, on the reverse strand, counting down.
ACGGTTAACGCAAGCTCGGTGGCGGCTGCACCTACACAAAGTTCATCGTATGCTGCGGTACCTTCAAACTCATTACCTTCCAGCTCACTCCCTGCAGCTTCCGCTAGCATTGCTGTGCCTTCCAGCGGATCGACTGCAACTACAATCACAAATACTGTCTATACTCTGAAATCATACAATGACCCGTCCTTGATCGATGCAACTTTGCTACAGCCACTAGTCTGCGAGTCCTCGACGGGGGTGCAAGGCTCTTGCGCTTTCACATCTCCTCCAAGGCCGACGTACAACTTTACTGAGAAAGTCTGCAGGAACGTGTTACGTAAGGTAAGCTTGGCTGAAATTGGTCAAAATAAATGTTTATTGTTTGTTTTACCGTAATATTCTTGTGACGAATTTATGCTTACAAATTTTGAATTAGTGATAAGTCGAAAGCTCCTTTGGCAATTTCAGCAATTTTTTTTTATTTTCAGGTTACTTACACTATATTCTATAACAGCAATTCTTCAGCTTTAAATATCTCGTCCATGAATGTCAACCTTGTGATGGGTGACATACCCGCAAGTAGAACTCATATTACGCAAGAATTTGTCATCAATTTTCAAAAGGTATGATTCCTTGAAGAGCGTTTTCAATTTTATTTAGACAGCTGAGCTCTCGAGTGAGTATTCGCTAAGAGTTTTTTTTATCACCTTGCATAAATATTTTGATACATCTTCAGTTGATACATCTTCAGTTGATACATCTTCAGTTGATACATCTTCAGTTGATACATCTTCAGTTGATACATCTTCAGTTGATACATCTTCAGTTGATACATCTTCAGTTGATACATCTTCAGTTGATACATCTTCAGTTGTTACATCTTCAGTTGATACGTCTTCAGAGACCTTCCGTCTAGAAGCATAATTCACATGAAAATGAATGTTTAAGATTTTGCAATATCGGAAATATAGATAATATAATAATTTTCGTTAAAACAGTGTGATACAATGCCAGCCCATCACATCCTATGATTATATCCCATGATGTTTCCCCTGCAAAAACGCTGTTCAATTCATCCTTTGGCATACTTTCTGCTCATATTTGTCAAAAGTTTTCATATTTTATTGTAATTTATTATGATTTATCATAATTCATGACAATTTAGTATAATTTATTGTAATTGTATAGTTTTGTTTTCAACCATTCTTGGCAACAAAGCAGCGAGTGATTCCTTAAGGATATCAAGCAATATCACTGCCGAGGTCGTTAGATTTATCAGACCGACGATCCATGCCGGACTCCTTACATTCATCGTCAAATTTGTTCGACAGAAATCGGCCGCGCGGTAACTTTTGTACAAAATTTTGGCTATATATTCTTTATTATTTCATATAGGCTGGGTCGACAGCTTCATTTACAAGGAGCGGCAATCCTGGCTATGTGGATGGCCGCGAGGTTATCGCGGGCACAATTCAGGTCAATGCTCAATTGAAAAAGAATCCTTTTCTAGTCTATTTAATTCGCAAATTTATTTTCATTTTTTGGTCTAAATAATCGTTGTCTTATGTTTAACTAGATTGTACATCATTTCTGATAAAATTGTGCTTTCTGTTTATGTTTTTTACTGCATTGGAACATGATATAATTCTTTAATGCGGTTGGTGCAACAGTACACATTTAGGTAAGCAAGCAAGCAAGTTATTAATTGAATATCGTAAATCCTCGAATTAGCCCCCTGGGGCTTATTTATTTTTGCTGCTTTTTGGGTGGGGGCTTACCGTAAATCCTCGAATTGGCCCCCCCTCGAATAAGCCCCCCCTCGAATAAGCCCCTATGCTAGAACTTCAAATTGTTAATAAGCCCCCCCCCTCGAATAAGCCCCCACCTCTGATGATGATGAACACTTTCATAAAGACTAATGCTCAAATTTAAACTGTTCTTGTAATAGTATGGAGAGAAGGAGCTTTGACAATGAGCTTTTTATACGGCATTTGTCAAATAATTTTATAAGCCCCCCCTCGAATAAGCCCCCTCCCTCGAATAAGCCCCCACCCAAAAAGCATCAAAAATAAATAAGCCCCCAGGGGGCTAATTCGAGGATTTACGGTATTCGAGGGGGGCTTATAAAATTATTTTACAAGTGTCGTATAAAAGCTCATTACCAAAACTCCTTTTCTCCATGCTATGACAAGAACAGTCTATATTTAAGCATTAGTCTTTATTACAGTCTTCATCATCACCTAGGGTGGGGGCTTATTCGAGGGGGGGGCTTATTCGAGGATTTACGGTAGCTGAAGTTTATTGTTTTGTGCACTCCATCGTAGTGGCTGGCTACTCTATATCCGCTGACTGTCAACCGAAGTTGTCTTATCGGTAGAATTTCATATAGCATTGCCTTATCTGTCTGCCCTCTAGGCCATCCAGCAGGTATCCGATTGCATTGCCATATCTGTCTGCCCTCTAGGCCATCCAGCAGGTATTCGATTGCATTGCCTTATCTGTCTGCCCTCTAGGCCATCCAGCAGGTATCCGATTGCATTGCCATATCTGTCTGCCCTCTAGGCCATCCAGCAGGTATTCGATTGCATTGCCTTATCTGTCTGCCCTCTAGGCCATCCAGCAGGTATCCGATTGCATTGCCATATCTGTCTGCCCTCTAGGCCATCCAGCAGGTATTCGATTGCATTGCCTTATCTGTCTGCCCTCTAGGCCATCCAGCAGGTATCCGATTGCATTGCCTTATCTGTCTGCCCTCTAGGCCATCCAGCAGGTATTCGATTGCATTGCCTTATCTGTCTGCCCTCTAGGCCATCCAGCAGGTATCCGATTGCATTGCCATATCTGTCTGCCCTCTAGGCCATCCAGCAGGTATTCGATTGCATTGCCTTATCTGTCTGCCCTCTAGGCCATCCAGCAGGTATCCGATTGCATTGCCTTATCTATCTGCCCTCTAGGCCATCCAGCAGGTATCCGATTGCATTGCCATATCTGTCTGCCCTCTAGGCCATCCAGCAGGTATCCGATTGCATTGCCATATCTGTCTGCCCTCTAGGCCATCCAGCAGGTATCCGATTGCATTGCCATATCTGTCTGCCCTCTAGGCCATCCAGCAGGTATCCGATTGCATTGCCATATCTGTCTGCCCTCTAGGCCATCCAGCAGGTATCCGATTGCATTGCCATATCTGTCTGCCCTCTAGGCCATCCAGCAGGTATCCGATTGCATTGCCATATCTGTCTGCCCTCTAGGCCATCCAGCAGGTATCCGATTGCATTGCCATATCTGTCTGCCCTCTAGGCCATCCAGCAGGTATCCGATTGCATTGCCATATCTGTCTGCCCTCTAGGCCATCCAGCAGGTATCCGATTGCATTGCCATATCTGTCTGCCCTCTAGGCCATCCAGCAGGTATTCGATTGCATTGCCACATATCTGTTTGTTGCTTTTCAATTTTCTCTCGCATCATCAATAGAAGTCTTGGATCCCTTGTACGCAAGGCCGTCTGTTTCTTCGTAACTTACTCTAGGTATACTTATGTATATAATATCTTATATGTAATATTTGTTATTTAATATTTATTTGGGTTGATTTCCTCTTCTACTTTTATTTTTCTTTAACAATAATGTCAGGGAAGTCATCATTCTAAACAGCGACCCCTCTCAGTGGCTGACTGTAGTAGCCTCCTCCGTTGCTACCTCAAACACCTGCGGTTCATCATCTCAGCGACGTTCAGTTAAGTTTGGCATCAATATGAGGACTGGCTGCTTTATTAGGTAGTCTATTTTCTGTGTAAAATACTTCTACGGTCCTAATCGAGAAATTTCACCTTATTAGTAATTTCAGATTCAGGCCAGACCTGATCTCCCTTGATCTCCCCCTACTTCCTTCTCTCTCCTTCCCCCTCCCCCTCCCTATAGCTCATGCCCTTCTCTCCCATCATGCATTGGTCACTTCTTTCTGTCTCCTCCTAGCTCCTTCAGTTCTTCCTTCCTTGATCTTTAGCGCCTTTCTTTTACGATAAATGTCAGATTTTGTTTATTGTTTTAAGCATCAAGAGATCTATGACAACAGGCGAGTGCAATGTGGTACAGAATAACATAAACAACGGCCTACTCGGTACCTTTCCAACTCACGTGGCAATGTATGGAAATTCAGCTGTCACAAACACAGCCGACTGGGTGAAAATTCTAAATGTGAGGCCACAGGCAGTTGTGAGTATCGTATAGTGGAATTTTGGTTTTTTCCGTGAGAATAATAAATTATCAATTATTTGACAATTACGCATGCCTTATTGTTGCGCAGTATCTAAACCGCAAAAGCTTCTCAGCAATTGAACAGATAATTCCGTAGTCTTTTTGGTTTGAAAATTGTGATCCTTCTGAAAGCGGATAGAAAAGTTTTATAGTTAGCTTCGTTGTAGGACTCCAACGGAAATCACTCATTTCTTTGTGCTGTAAACACACTGCGAAGACTCTTTGAATAACCTTATCTATCTGTTATTGTTAATTAGAGCTTCCAGATGATTTTTCTGTTCTGGAAGGCGTATTCAAAGCACGTTTTTCTTATTAGGAAACAGTTTATAAGAACCTATTGCTCGACTGCTCAATATTTTAGGAAATACTGGATTTCTAAGATCTAAGGAAGTCGATAAGTGTTAATACATTTTCATCGTTCTAATTTTCTTCCAAGCCTTATCTCTTGTCTTTAATTGAGGTATATATTTCCTGAGGTAATCTATTTACTTTTGTGTTGTGTTGTTTCTGTAGTACTTGTCTATCTGTGTAAAACTGTAGTATCACACAACATGCTTGCCAAGCACCAGAATTCAAACATTTTTTATTACAAAGTCTGAAGAACATTTTGGTGCTGAGATCATGAAAAAGCTGACAAACGTTTTAATAGTGGACCCTAGAAAATTTTTGCATGAAATAAAATAGTCGAAAGTCGCACTTCACTTTAATTTCTCCGCTCTTTAATTTCACAAAACAAAAAGCATCTATTGCAGCTTTTGACACATCCTTGTGCCTAACAATTTTTATGTCGTCTACATTGTACGTTATTCACTCATGAATATCCTTGTTGCAGCAATTCAGTTTACTTGTCTGCCCTGTTTGACTAGTGTTTTCAGTAGATGAATGAGCATCTAATTTCTAGGGAGTAGTCTCCGTTGCTTTATCCCATTTAGGTCTGTTAGCGACGTGGAATTAAAAGTTTCACTTTCCCGTTGCTTTACTTTCTTCTGATATTTGCGTAACTGAATGGCGTTCTAAATATCCCCCTCTCTTCTTCCCCTTCAGCCAACAGCAGTGAATGGACAGTGTACAAATATGATACTTGGTGTACATTTTGAAATACTTCACGCCAAAACAGGGTATTTTGGCAACCCGCAAAACAGAGTGAGTTTATTCAAAGTAGTGTGTTAACATTTGGAATTATTATGTGCCTAGAAATTCCTATTTGCTTGTTCGCACGGGTGCTGTTCGTCCTCCCTGGCACCCTCCACTGAAACCCGTCTAACCAAGCATAATTTTCGTGCTGCTGCTCTGCTGTTTATTCTGAACTCATATCAAAATTCTCTTAGGAAGATATCAACATAGGACTGATTTCTGCCTTTTTTGACGTTCTATTTCTCATTTTTATTGTCTTTTGTTACCTAGAGAGCTTTCAGAAGAGAATAATGTATATTATAGGAAAGGGTATTACATTTTGTGTTTTGTTCTGGAGACGTTTGATCCACTCGTTAGACTGAAAATTAGCTCTAACTGCTTGAGCTCATCCGTCACATCTCCCTCATTTACTATAAATACTGGTATGAGAGAAGAGTGCTAGAAACAGAAATCAAACTATAAGTAATTGTTATGTAAGCATGCCTCTTAGTAATGATGGAAGCCCAAATTCTTAGTCCAACTATACTTTGACTGATATTGATATCAAGCATGTTTTTAAATATAATCTTACGCCTTATTTTCTTAGATCATTGGTTTTAACGTGAAGTATGATTCTGCGAGGATCCTCAAGTTTTCGGTAAGTCCTTTTACTCGCTAGATCATCTTTTAGTGTTTCAACACTGATTTGAAATGTTTTTCTGCGTTTTTGCATCTTCCTCCCTCCAATATACATAGACTAACTTATTCTTTATCGTTACCCTTGATGATGGACAAAGAAATTAGCTATAGCACTCATTAGCCGCGCGGAAGACGGATTACTGGCACCTTTTTTCCCTCTTCATAGTATGATTTATTCAAGAACGAAATTCGTTCAGTTTTCATGTAAATACTGAAGGAAGACTAGGTACAAAAGATGTTTAAGAGAAAAGGCTCAGCAAATTCAAAAACAACAATTCCTATGTACTGATCTTCCATGGATTCGTGCAAAACTACTTTCAGTTGGTTCAAAAGTTTTGCTTTCAAGTCATTGCCTAACTTATTTTCCTGCTGTATTTTTTTAATATTTGCACTACCTTTGGTAGACATGTCAATAGCTCAATAAGAATTTGGTTTTTCCCAGTGTTCCGGCCGCTACTGTCAGCCAGGCTCGTCATCTCTTGAAGCTCAGCAATTTGAAGTAACACAATCCGTTTCTTTTATCGATGTTACGACAACTCCTGAGGCGCAAATGAAGCCAAAGCCTACCTTCGAAGGAAAAGCGCCGTATGAGTTCTTCTACCCGTTTGTTTAAATGGGCTTTATTTGTAAAGGACAGATGTGATCGACAATCACAAGCTCATATTAGTTTTATGCTTCTGGTTGTTTGGTAGGCCGGAATCGATCCGAAATAAGGTAAGGTGTTTCGATCATGGACAGTTCGGTCATGGATTTGTTAGTCACAGATATTTCTGCCACTGATATTTCGTCTACAGTTGTTTCAGTTTTCAGATATTTTTGAGGTGTTGTGGTTTGTTGGAACAAACTTGGTTACTTTGTTCTAGTCCACTTCTTCAGTGTAGAAGCTAGAATTTTGAACTATTTTTAGGGGAAAGTGAGCTGTTTCGATAGCAAAGTAATGCTCTTGCTCAGTCTGTTTTGAAAAGCGTGAGAGCATAGTAGGCTTGTCAGGGTATATTGAACAGAATTGAATTTGCGTAACAAAAAACATATTTTATTTGAAAAAGGATATTGTTTTAAATAGCTCAAGTAGAAATATTTGAAATAAAATACGTGTCCAAAAGTTCACTATCAATCTTAAAAATGGTTGTACATAAATTCTGTCGATTCCATATACTTAAGCACTGTTAGCATCCTTTCAAGAGAGCCTTGTACAACCTCATTTGCATTGTATTGACTCGTTGTTTGAAACGCAGTTTTTGTTTTATCTATTTGATTTCGCTTTGTAATTTTTCAATTAGTCTCTTTCATCCACATATTCGTTTAAATGCAATGTTTCTGTCAGCCAAAAATCCGGATTTTAGCTTTGTGCTGAGACTACGGCCTAATTTGTAACGCCTTCAGTGCGGGGAAGGTTTTGAGTTGGGACGACTTGGTCTATAAGTAGCCTTTCTGCCTCCATTAAACAAGTTGGTTTTTTGCCCGTAGATTCAATATTGCCCTTAGATGATGAAAGTACTTTGTCTTGAACAGATATTCATCCATAACACGTCTATGAGAATATCGTTCGAAAATTTTGCACATTTTGGTAACCATGTATCAAGTCAGGTGTTTCTCAGTTTCAGATCTTGAGCTTGATTATGGTAACTTGATTTCTTTCCAGAAATGCACGTATATTTGAAGTTATGCTCCTTTTCCGTTATCTGCAATGTCACTCCGTAGTTCTTTGCATCATTTTCCATTTCAAACATAAACTGCTTCTCCTAACAACCAACAGCTTCCTAGAAATTACAGAATTTGAATTTCATAGCATTCCAAGTTACACCCAAAGTATATATTAGTTCTGAGGTCTAGTTTTAATCCTGACCCAAATATTTGCCGAAGCCAAGACAATAATGTCTGAATTTTTTTCTGTATCTACCTATTTGTGACGTGTTAATGAGCAGAGCACTACCATTTCTCTCCACGGTCATCATCTGCCATTTTCTTTCTAAGTCTCACGCTCTATTTTTCAATATAATTCCGCTGTGTTTTATTGCATTTCTCAAGCGGCATGTTTATTCAACTGTCTGTTTACAAACTCGTACAGATGCTAGCCCTTTTGTTGCCATTCTGCCTCAACACGCTTCGACCTTTTGTTCGAACAGACCTGCCAATCAAGCCTCAACCAATGAAGACACCCGTTGGTATAAACCAGATTTGTGGACTAAAATCATAACGGGTGAATTAATCAGTAGTAAAATCATCATTATCTTCATCAAGTTATCATTCACCTCTATTACCAGCAGAAAGTCTACATTCTTTAACCATTCCATATCAAATTCTTCCTTCAGCGAGCATGCACAGTGTATTAGTGGTCCCGCAAGGTACACTCAATTTTGCTTTTTGCTGCATACTCAAAACTGCCAATCCGCAAAGGAGCAGCTCAAATACACTACCTTCATATCAACAATAGATTATTGGCATTCTCTGTCCTTTTATTGTACTATAATCTTTGCCGCGAATGCATTACTCAATAGCTTTCACTTCCTTAATTTAGTCACTCTTTTTAATTTAGCGACTTTTTGCAGTCGCTGTTCAGACATACATGTTGCACTTTGTCATATCTACACTCTTTACAACGATCATGTAGGTATGAGAAGGCACCTTTTTGGCAACTCTGTATATCGTACAAACGGTTACCGCTAGCGATTAATCCTTCTACGGGTCCATCATTGAACGGCACACGCGTTATTGAATGGCACGCGTGTCATTGAATGATGCGCGCTTTGTAGCTCGTCTTTGTTCGTCTATTGCTGCACATGTCTATGACTGGTGTTCCTGGTGATAGCAGTAAACCCTATGGACCACCCTTTTCAATGATCATTTTCATTGTTATCGCAAGTCTTTTTGTGTAAAGTACGATAGGCATCATACATAGTGATTATAAGATCATTAAAGCCAATTTTGTACAAAGAATTATGAGACAAAAATCACAGATAAACTCATCCACATACAAGTATTAATTAAAAGATAAAAGGTTTTGTAAGATAGAAACGATGAAATAACACGTAACAGCCCTGTTATTATATCAATCAAAGATTTCCTAACCCCCATCACATTAATTGCATCAGTTACATCTAAACTTTATTGTTCGGCAGAATTCAGCCCTTTATAACTTAGAAGAGTTTTTCCTGTTAATTGACGGTTTTCTTCCGTTTTACCTTCGTCGCAATCAGATCAAAGAAAAACTGTATGGTTTTGGTAAGCATAAAGCACTAAAGCACGATATCTTTTATTTTTTTGTAGCATTTATTGCTTCATCAAGCTTTGATTTTTATCAGGTATTGATTATGGAATTCAGTCATATATTCCGTCACAATACTCACCCCTTCTCAAGCAATTGTTGAATATTGGATGTATCACCTTTTGATACTGGATGTACCTCCTTTTAATACTGGATGTATCTCCTTTTAATACTGGATGTATCACCTTTTGATACTGGATGTATTTCCTTTTAATACTGGATGTACTCCTTTTAATACTGGATGTATCACCTTTTGATACTGGATGTATCTCCTTTTAATACTGAATGTATCACCTTTTAATACTGGATGTATCACCTTTTGATACTGGATGTATCACCTTTTAATACTGCATGTATCTCCTTTTAATACTGGGTGTATCACCTTTTAATACCGGGTGTATCACCTTTTGATACTGCATGTATCTCCTTTTAATACTGGGTGTATCTCCTTTTAATACTGGGTGTATCTCCTTTTAATACTGGGTGTATCTCCTTTTAATACTGGGTGTATCTCCTTGTATCACCTTTTAATACTGGGTGTATCACCTTTTAATACTGCATGTATCTCCTTTTGCTCTAATTGTCAGCAGTACCTCCCGATCAGAGACAAGTGAGTAAAATCGGGCATGAAAAAACAAGTTTGTTTTTTCGAGCTGCATAGAACCGAAGACTATGATATAGTAGCTTTGTTTGTGCTCATCCTCCTTCACAAAGACTTAAGCTAATTAGTCTTTATCGTTTTCATCATCAGCATCATCATCATCATCAGCATCATTATCATCATCATCACAATCATCATCATCGTCATTATCATCATCATCATCACAATCATCATCATCATCATCATCATC